>CM052442.1:80479249-80522140 GCA_028533085.1 Varecia variegata
CTGTGGTCCAAGATGATTGGGGAAAGACAGGGAAATGCAAAGGGAGAAGAAGCAGGGATGGAACATTGTTAACTTCTTCCATGCCCACACTTAGGGAACAGAGGGGTTTTTAGCCTGTAGATGCTAAGAATATACAGCACATTCACCAATTCCCAGAATCCCCAAGGTTTAGACATGTTTCTGGATTAAAGAGTTATCTTGCTATTACTTTCCTCTGCCCTGCATATAAAACTTCCTTTAAAGCTGTGACAAGAATTCTAGGGTAGAGGGAACAGGTTTTATTTGGCAATGACATTGCTTACTTTCTTGAAGTCCTTCAAATGTAGCTTAAAAACACAGTTAGTACTTCCTCATACATCTGAATATCACTTTATAGTTTGCAAAACACTATATTCTCTTATAGTAGAATTATTTGGTTCCTGGAATAGTTCTTTTTCCTTCAGAGATGATAAGCTAAGGTCTGGCTCCCACTTCTGAATCCCTCATTCTGCTAAGCAGAATTAAGACATCTTTCTGCCTCTTCCACTTTCATTCATTCATTCATTCATTCATTTAGAGGTAGTGTCTTGCTCTGTCACCCAGGCTAGAGAGCAGTGACACAATCATAGTTCACTACAGAGTCAAATTGCTGGGCTCAAGAGATCCTCCCACCTCAGCCTCCCCCGTAGCTGGAACTACAGGCTCTCCTCTTGCACTTTTAACTGTGCTTTCTTGACTTTAAGGATGAGGAGGTGCATCACTGAACATCTGGTCCCCTACCAGGGATCTGTTCAGAAGCACAAGCTGCAGGGTGCATCCTGCCACATTCAGCCCAGCTCCAGAACCAGCTCCTTCTGCACCCAGGGGCCAGTCCTGCCATAAGTCTTCAGAATGATGACCCAAGCCACTCTGTTACTGAAGAAAACTGCACTAGGACACGTGGGGAGAAATCGCTTTGTTTTGTTTCATGTTTTTGAATCAAGAGTGAAAAATGGCAGGGCACGGTGGCTCACACCTATAATCTTAGCACTTTGGGAGGCCAAGGCAGGAGGATCACTTGAGTCCAGGAGTTTGACACCAGACTGAGCAAGAGTGAGACCCCATCTCTACTAAAAATAAAAAACTTAGCTGGGCATGGTGGCGCGCACCTGTAGTCCCAGCTACTCGGGCGGCTGAGGCAAGGGGATCCCTTGAGCCCAGGAGTTTGAGGTTACAGTGAGCTAGGCTGATGCCACAGTACTCTAGCCCAAGTGACAGAGCAAGAGCCTGTCTCAAAAAAAGAGTAAAAAATGGAATGAATCAGAATGCTAAAATCCCTTCACATTCAGATAAGCGAGATTCTTATAATTCTGTGGATTGTCATAGCATATTCATTAAATTATAAGAACAAAATCTGAATAAAATTATTAACATTTTCAAAAAACAGTGTTACTTGAAAGAAAAAAAAAAAAACAGTGTTATAGGAAAGATCCCATTCAAACTAGGAAAAAAAGTTATAAAATGCCAGTAATAAACTTAGTAAGCAATGTGAAAGGACTGTATAAAGAAAAGCATAAAGATGTATGGAAGGCCCTAAAAGAAGGCCATGTCTGTGGATATGAAGTCTCAGTTACAAAGACGTTCACCTTCTGAAATTGCTCCACAGGGTCCCTGCTGCTCCAGCCAAAGTTCTAAAGAGATTTTGTTTTAGAACTTTGACACATGGATCCTAAATTTTATCCGGAAGAGTAAATGAATATACACTGCCAAGAACTCATTTAAAAAGGAATATAATTAGGGGAGCCTTGCCCAAAGAAACACAAAAACACATTCTAAAACTACAGTAATTACACAGTGTGCTGCTGCTGGTAACTGGTTCAGGAATAGAGGAAAGGATCAATGGAACAGAAAAGGCCAGAAACAAATTACAGATATAAATTTAATAGAGGATAAAGGTGGCACTTCAGGAGAAAATACAAAAAGTGCATTTCTTAAAAAGTTATTTTTAGGACCATTAACTGTCCATTTGGAAAAAGTTGTATCAGCATGTATTTGGTGCTGTACCAAATTATGGCATAGCCAACAATTCCTAAATATCTTCCAACTGTAGCTCTCAACCTTGACTGCTTTTAGGAACCACCCAGAAACCTTTTAAAAGTAATACAGTTGTATCTAAATCCTGCTCTCAGGAACTCTGATTTCAGTTGGTCTAGGATAGAGTCCAAAGGTTGACATTTTTAAAAAGCACTGCAGCTAAGCTAGATCAAGATCCTGGCTATATGTCAGAAACAACTTCTCTCTAGAGTTCAACATCTTAATGAGACACAAAATCTTTATGGGTCTAACACAAGGTAAACCATGATGCATGATGTGAGAACATTTCAAACAAGAGCCCATGGGCACGTGGAAGAGGAAGGTCTAGGAAGTTTTGGAGACTTAGAGGATGGGATTTTGTTGAGGTTATATCTTGAAACTTACCTAAGACTTAGGCATGATGGGAAGACACCCAGGCAGAGGAAAATGTGAAACTTTATTATTAGTTAGTAATTATTTAATTTTCCTCCCATAACTTCTCATATGAATATCTAAGTATATATGCCTCCTATATTATTTCTACTTGCAATCATAATTTTCTAACAGACGATTTTGTCACACTGCAGATGAAATGGATATAATCATGTGTTTAGCATGCTTCCAGACAAAGCTGTGTTTCCTCCAGCCCAGGGTTAAGGCAGAAAAGGGTGTCTTTCCTTAACTCCCAGTAATGCACTGCAAACAACCTACCATATACAAAAGGGTGAATTGAACCCACCTTATTCAGAAAATTTCAATTGAAAAGCCTTCTTCAAATTACTCAGCCAATTAGGGAGGAGGGTGATGAAAAATTTTGCCAGGAATATTTCAAATAGGCAAACTACACTGCCCAAATTCAATTAGTGTATTACTAATTCATTTCATTCTGTAATTTTTATTCTACATGATGATGACATAACTTTCTGCAAAACAAAAACTGAAGCACTCTACATCCACCATTTGTCCCTCCCAGACTTATAGATATGAAAGTTTGAGGCTGGGCACATCAAGCAGAGATGTGTCTGTTTTCTTAAAACATTTCTAACCTTACTCCATTGATTCCAAGGTTAAAGCGTTTCCTTAACAGGCAACATGCAACTCTTTCCAAGACAACTGGTTATAAGAATTGCAGAGAGATGGTATGGTTTCCCTGAAGTTCATTGAGCCAGGACTTGACTAAGTTTGTTAGAAAGATGCTAATGTGGTACCTGTCATGTGGATAGTTGCTTCTAACTTTGAGGGGTGACAATAGAGTCACAAAGGAGGGATGCCTAGTACAGAGCTTCAGCCAGTATCAGTTATCCAGAGCATTTTATAATCTTCTTATTAATATTCAGTGCATCACCACTAGAAAAGAGAATGTAAACTATCCTTACACCCTTTTTTAAAAAATGAAATTGAAGTACAGAGTTAAAAAGTTTGTTCTACTAGTTCCAGGAAACAATGGGGGGGAACCCCTTCTTTGCTGATCACCAGGCAGGCTCCTGCCTCCCCTCGGGGTGAACGGATCCTCTGCCACTGTCAGGTGGTCACCCGCACACTCTAGCTAGAGGACACACTGAGTCACAGTTTCATTAGCTTTCATTCACTATGTTACACTTGTGGGAATTCAGAAATGGGAGTTGTAAGAACTGAGCAGGAGAAGGAAAGGAATGTAAAATTCAAAAGAACAAAGTTTATAGCATCCACCATTCAAAAAACCACAAAAGACACAAAGAGAAAGGAGCACCTGCCCTCAAGGACTACATGTGTTCCTGGGAGGAAAGAGGGGAGGGAGGCCTGGCCCACTCCCGCCCATCACCCCCAACACAGTGCTGGGAGACAGCTGCCAGATGACCCGGGAAAGACCAGGGGGTGCAGGAATGTGGGAAGGCCAAAGGGAAACATGGTAAATTCTGAACAGTACAAAGAAATGTAAATCATTTCTGACCTCAAGGGGCTTACAGTCTACCTGGGCCCCAAGATAGCAATGCAAGATGATATATAATTTAGTACCAGAAAAGTAACTCTATGACAAGAAGAAGGAAGTGATCTCTATGAGCTAAATCAAAGGTTTCCAGGAAATGAGCCTTTAGTTAGGCCTCTAGGAATTTAGACAAATGGCAAGAAAGGGAAGGGAAGTCCAGTCATGGAAAATGGCCTGACCAGGAGTGTATTCTAGGTGAAGAATAAAACATCAACATGACAATAAGCTCACTCATTCACTCAATATTTATTGAGAAGCTGTTGTGTACAAGCGCTGTGCCAGGACCTAACAGCAGGGACAAAGCGTTCAGGCAGCCCTCATGGAGTTCACATACTTCAGGACTACTGGAAAACAGAGTTGGACGGAGGCAACCTGCCAGCAGGTTTAACGGAGACAGCAGTGCATTTGGGGCTTTAGAATGTTCTCAGTAGGAGCTGAGAGTTTTTGAGCAAGAGTGACAGGTGCACAGCCAGGAAGATGATTCTGGCCATGCTGTTTCTGTGAATTACAGGCGGGGAAAGAGTGAAGACCACTTAAAAAAACTCGTGTTGATGGTCCCAGTGTAAGACGATGCTGAATCAAGCTGGAGTGACAGTTGTAAAAAGAAACGGAGTGCCTGGGAAGATACACTCACAGAGTTTGGGAACCAAGAGGAGTCTGGCAGGGAGAACAGACAAGGACAGGACTGTCTCCAGCACAAATGCCTGGGGGAATTCTAAAAGGAAAACCAGTGAGGAGGAAAAGGTAAAGTGCACTTTCTCTGGGTCAGGATTGGAGTGTTCTGGAGGCTGGGCTCCTTTCAAAGTGCTTGTCTATTTTCGTGCTACTGATATTCCCCATTCTGGATCTCCTTCTCCCTTCTCTGGTCTGACAAGCTGTTCTCAGTCTCTGGGAGATTTGGTAGACTAGTTCAGAGGGATCAGCACTGGTAGAAAGTGTGGCAGCAACAGCAGCCATAGAGGAGACACCCTGGGTTCAGAGCTGTCCTAGCATGCCGTAGACAGCCACCTATTCTGTGCCTCTACCTGGGGACAGCTTGACTCCAGAATTGTCTAAGAGAAAATTTTCCCTCAGGGCCCTTTAATTTTTGTCTGAGCAGGATGATTAGTTAGTTGCAATGGTTAGTTGCATCCCTGGAAGCTTTGGATATTTGGCGTCATCCCTGTCCTTGGAAGATGATATCCCAAGAGCAACCAGCAGACTTCCTCTGGACACATGTTCAGAGTCATGTTACCTCACTTGGACCCCAGTGTTCCTGTGCACTAGTACTTTGCAATCCCCTAGAGACCTTGTTCAATGCAGATTCAGAACCAGTAGGTCTAGGGTGGGCATGAAGTTCTGCGTTTCTAATAATATCACAGGATGTTCTGGATATTAGACCATGGACCCACAATTTGAATATATATGTGTCCAGGGACAGACAGCTCCTCTCCAAAGCAGACCCTAGATTCGGGTCACCCGGAAGTTATATCCCTCCTCTGCCACTTTGCAGCTGCGTGAACTTGAACAGGGTACCTAACTTGTTTATTGTTTCCTTGTCTATAAACCAGGCAAAATAATAATAGCTATCTCAACAGGAGGCAAAAATGCTGGATAGTTCAGAGTGGGTTCTCAGTAATTGTTAGTTCCAATAACAGACTCTCGTTTTTTCAATGGTGTGGAAAACTGTTAAATTTACAGAAGCATACCCAACCCCTCAAAGGCTCTCTGGTCTCTCTCTGTGGGAATTACTGAGAATGCAAAGCACAGAACACCCTCAGAAACTGAAAGAGCCGCTGAAAACTCTTTATCACCGTATAATCCTGTATAATCACAACCGCTTCCCAAAATAGCTTTATCCTGTATTTGTCTGAGTGATTTATAGCATTAAGATCTATCGCATGATTTCCCAGCTCTGAAATTCCCCCAAACTCCAGCCTGCAGGGAAAAAGCAAGCATTTCTTTTATAAGGCAGCCAGCACACCGAGATCTAACCAACCACCTTCACATTTCCCTTTCCCCAAAGTCAGATTCCACCCCGCATTAAGAACTACCGCCCCAGCTCATTATAAAGTTCTTTAATCTAAACAATCTCATTTATACTGAAAGTATAAAAATGCATTTACTACATGAATCAGAATAGTCTTATACTTGGAATTTTTTGTCATAGATAAAGAAATAAAGCTTTGCCCTATTTCCACATTTTGAAAAGCAAACTGCAGCTCTGTAAATGTGTAGTTTTTGTCTGGCTACATATCCCCATTCTCTTGCACACATTAATCTTTTAACCCCCAGACCTAAAGTATATGAACATAAATGTAATCATAAATATCAGCCTCCAGAATAATCTGTAGTTGGTGTGTACAGGTAGATAAAGAGTATATCATTTATTTTTTAAAATTCTCTCCCTTTCTCTCCCTTTCTCTCACTTTCTCCATCAAACACTAAGAAAAACCCCTGTTTAGAGGAAGCCACACCTATCACTAAATGGCTCGACCTACCTTTCAGAAAAACATTAAGGGCAAACTTTAAGAGCTATTCAAAACCAAAGGAAATGCCAAGGCATTCAAAAAAGTCCTTCTCGTAATGCAAATGAGGCTGTAGGAATTTGTGAGGAGCAGAATAAACAAAACAATTAAGCCATTAGCAAGTCTCCTTTGAGACTAACTGACCTTCAGAGGCTAGCAACGCCAGATCCCGCTTGGGCAGGTGAGTGGTTAGTCTGCTCAGGGAAAAACAAAGGCAGGAAATTCTCCCCTTTAAAACCAGGACAGATATAAACGTTGTCAGGAAATTTTACGTTCTGAAAATCCATATAGCTGAACAAGGAAAACCTTCTTATCCTATCTATTAATCTGGCAGTGATCTTTCATATCAACTAAAACAACTAACCACTCCTCCCCTAACTCGGGGTCACAGGTCAAAGTGGTCTCCGATGGCAGAACTTGCTAGAACAGGCTGCCACCTCCATGCCAGGCGGGCACCTGATTTGGAATGGCGCCATTCAAAATTGGGAGCTTTTGAGTAGAAAGGGCCCTGGTGAATTTTGTTTCCTTTCTGCCTGTTAAGAGCAGCACCACCCCTTGGGGGGACAAGTCAGGACTGGTTGTGTGGCCTCAACCCAGCCTCTCAGTTGAAAAGGAGTAAGAGACAGATGTAGAAGCCATCCCAGCCCACCCAGCTTCCTTCTGAAGTCACTACCTCCTGCAGGAGCTCCAGCGGACCACTATTATCCTGTTCTATTCAAGGAAAACCCAAAAGGAACCCCTCGTGGTTTTATCTTAGGGGGCTATTTTTATCTTTGAAAACCACATCCAGTTTACAATTAGCTGGCTACTTGAATCCACTGACTCTCATCCATCACCCATTCATTGAAGGCTGCTGTTGCTACAACCAAGCTGAACTGCAAGGTTTTCAGCCCTCTGTGCACATCTGGTCTAGGGGGCAACAGAATGGTTCAATTCAGCAAAGTTGCTGATTCTACCCCATGCCAGAAAGTGTGCTGGTGACGGAAATACCAAAACACAAAATAACAAAGATGAGCCATGAGCATGACACAGTGTCCCTCCCCTTCGGGAGTTTACAGCCAAGTAGGACAGAACAATAAACAAAAATGTAATGAATTAGTATCACTTGAAAACTTCTGATTGGCAGGAGGGCCCTAATTATCTTGCCTGTCTAAACTCTTCCACTCCTTGTCTACAAGCTACTCAACATTCCTCATTCCGAATGTTCTAACTGGTGATCATATATATCTTGCCAGATCCCACAGGTTCCCTGGACTACTCCCCCCTTCTCTCCTCCTGCTCATATTGGAGGCTATTTCTTTTATCTGCAGAGCTTAGAACACCTCCCCCAGCCACCTGGAGTCGGGCATGGAAAACATACTCCAAAAAGTTCAAAAAGTGCAAATTTGCCAATGTTTTTACTTGATGAGTTCCAGTACAAAGGTTTCATGAGGACAGTTTGCCATTACCTATCTTTGGATTACCTTGAAATATCTGAATTCAACCTGTCCTCCAAAACTACATGCAATATAAAAGCACACTGTCCAACTGCTGCAAAATCTCACGTCAATTCTTTCGATTCCTTTTCCCATCTATTGTCTTTGCCTATTTCTTAAATACACTGAAAAACACTTGGGGAAATTGCTGGCAACATATACAAAAGATTCTGTTTTCTAGGAGAACAATTTTCTTCATTGATTTTCTAAAGAGTTGGCGGGGGAAGGTGCGTTTCCTGGTTTCAACATTTTAGTGGCTTGCTGAGTGAAGACAAGCACCATGACGGCAGACTGCTCTCCACTGCCTTCCATGGATGCACAACTCAGGGCCCTTTTAAGTGTCTTTATCCCTCTTGTCTCTGTCCTCACTATTCCATCTTTCCAAAGGGTAGGCCAACAAAGTGAGGAGTGACACCCACACATTGTACAACTTCATCATTTCCATGAAAATCAAAGGCTCAGCAACATTGGAATCACCAGGTACTTTCACCAATTCACGCCCATTTCATTCCATTATCTGAGTAACCTAGAGCAGCAGTTTATTGGAAAGGACTTTAAGAATGCCTCACTGTATCTGTGGTTCTGCACCCTACTTTTGTCCCGCAAGGTAAAGACCTACGGGACAGGTTTCAAGAATGTATACTCACACACAGCAGAAGGAAATACACGCATTTTCCCCCAATAAGTTTTAAAATGGTATTGTATACCCAGTAGAGCAAGTCACAGAAAAACTGGTGGCTGGAGTGGGGGAGGTTGGGATAGAAAGCTGAACAAGAAAGGGCTCTACCTGAAAAGTAACTGGTGAGAAGGGAAGACACAATGTGCATAAACTGTCATAAGATCTTTGCAGATAAAGTGTTGGAGATTTTGAATAAGGGATAACTTTCAACTATGAGACTCAAGAAGGTGGAATTGGGGCCAGCCCAAAAGAAAAATTAGACCATTGGGATGGGGAAGGGAAGAGAATTGATTCCAGCCAGACACAAGCTGAGGGTGGAGAACATCCAAGCCTATAAAGGGAACACCAAGTGGTTGAATTTGATCAGACCATCTAGGTGAGAGACAAAGTAAAAGGTAGGTTGAAGCCACACTGCAGAGGTAGTGGAATGTTGCTATTCACTACATCTTATATTGGAGCATATAAAATATACCTTTGCCAACTGACACTTAACTACAGCGGCTCCAAAAACCGGAAGACTCTGATCCCTGACCCCAAACAAAAAGGACAATGCCTCTTTGTCTCTGCAGAGCAGACAAAGCTTGACACATTTGCTTGGAGAGGTGCTAAGCAGGGCTGGTCGGAGGAGGAGGATTAAGTGAGCCTGAGGGAGGGGGAGGAGGGAGCTGCCCTTTGTTTGGTGGCTTCATTATGTTTCCTCGCTGCTGAGCAGGTGCAAACTATTTTTCCTGCCTTCTCCAGCCCTCCTCCTCATCCCTCCCAAGTCCAGAAGGCCACTTCAGGGAGAGGATGGGCAAAAGGCCTTGTGGAAAAAGGAAAAAACATTAGCAGGAGGATGTGGTTGGGGTGTGGGTGACAGAAAGAGCTGGAAGCAAGAAGCTATCCTAGTTTTTTACACCCCAAGCCCTAGTCCTGGGTACTAGAAACAAAGCACAGAAATCTGCTCCAGAGTCCAGTAATTGAAGCCTAGCAATTCCCTTCTATGTGCTCTCAATTAGTAAATATTAATTTTCCAATTAACATCAATGGATCCTCACCAGGGAAATAATGGGCTTTCAATTATTTACATAAAGACAAAACTTTATGCCCCTGATTTATATTTGAAGTCTGCATTCGACACATTTCTCTCTGTGATCACAGGAGAATATAAAAACCTAAATCCAGGACCAATGCTGTGACTCTATTTTTATGCTTTATTATTATTATGAAAAATCAAGTCAGTTGTCAGCAAATGATACCTATCATTGCCTCACATTGATGTGTCCTTTTAGCTTAGCGTCTGAGAATCACACAAAAAATTATTTTAACTCACCACATTCAACCTCCCTTCTCTCTAACGCTTGATTATGTTTCATTTCCAAACATTTCCAGTAAAAGCAGGTTTAGGACCAGGATTCCCAGATTGTGGGTCAAGAGACTTGTATTCTAGAGACAATTCTGCTATTAACTTGCCAGGTAACCTAAAGATCTAGGTCAGGACACTTAAATTCTCTGGACCTTGGAGTTCATTTGGGGAGGCCCTAGGAGGAAACAGACCACTCTGGGATTTATAAATCTTCTTCCCAGGAAAAAAAATATATATGAATGGACATGGACACAAACAATTTCCTAGACCCTCCCCCCAAGTGGTCTCTAGAATATTTCTCATTTTGATATTCTATATTTAAAGGTATCTGATCATTGAAAGACACAAATATTATTTTTACAGCCATTACCATGATACAAGTACATATGAGGAGGAGTGAAGACACTAATATTGCTGAACTCACTCTAGCAATCATAGCTAACGGCAGTGCCTGAGTAGAGCTAGGGCTGTAAGGCGGGGGAGTCCCGCTGTCCTGCACACTAAAACTATGAATGCCAGATCTCACTGCCAGATCCTCCTGTGGACAACACGGGGCCCGGCTTGAAGAAGTCCCCTCAGTGGCTGACAACAAAGCCTCTCCCATTAAAAGTCTGTAATCCTAACACTCTGGGAGGCTGAGGTGGGAGGATCGCTTGAGCTCAGGAGTTCAAGACCAACCTGAGCAAGAGCGAGACACATCTCTACTAAAAATAGCAAAAATCAGCCAGGCATGGTGGCTCATGCCTGTAGTCCCAGCTACTCAGGAGGCTGAGGCTGGAGGATCGCTGAGCCCAGGAGTTTGAGGTTGCAGTGAGCTATGATCATGTCACTGCACTCTAGCTGGGGTGACAGAGAAAGACTCTAATAATAAAAAAAAAAAAAGCCAAAGGAACACTACTTGTTTTGGGTTCTCTAAGACATACCTCTTCTTCCAGTCCAAAGAATAGTAGTGTCAAGTTTTATTTTATTTAAAAGCCAATATAATATGGCAATATTTATGGGTGAAATGCTGTATCTAGGATTTACTTCAAAATAAACCAGAGGAAGATGAGAATAGAAAAAAGATTGGCCACGGGTTGTCGACTGTTGAAGTTAAGGGATTAGTTTTCTCTCACTTGTATAGTTTTAAATTTTCCACAGAGAGAGAGAGTCAAAGTGAAAGATCTGTAGGTTAGCAGATTTTTTGAGTCCTGTGCACAAAGCTAAATGAACCCTACTCAATTCACATCTTGTTGAGGAGCCCCCAGATAGCAAAATCTGTGGCTCACAGAATATGGAATTGACACGGGGTTATTTTGGGAACCATCCTACAGTCCAAAAGACATGACTTTCAACCAAGGAAAAAAAGTATTTTTGTCTATGCGAGTAAATGTCTTTCTCCACATGGAGAGCTCAGAGCTGGCTGAGGAGGCAAAATTAGGCAGCCCGAAGTATCATCCCCACCTTGGAAGGCACGAGTTTCACCTTTCTGTCCAACAGGCCACCTAGCCCAGTCTGGTTTGGCATGATTCATTGCTCTCACTCTTTGGACTTAATGTAAAATGTTTGCTATTTTTACAGAGCTCCCTTGAACATATAGAAAATGATTTTTCTTGTTGTTAGCTTCTGCTTTTGCCTTTTTTCCCCAACAAAATGTAGCAATTTTAGAATCAGACTGAGTTTCCATCAATACAAAAGAACTGCAGCTCCAATTCCTCATGTCTTGGGAAAACAGCAGTGGACATACCAGGAGCAATACTGGCTTCTCTGTCACCCACAGGGGTTTGGAGGATCAGCCAGGGAAAACCGAGGCTACCACTGAATCTATTCCTGCCTCAATGTCTTCACGCAAGGAAGGAACGCTGACAGAGAAAAGGTTGAGTCTGGGCAACTGTATCTAAGCCCTTGGGTAGTCCTTTTCTACACTGACTCTAGACTTGGCCATATGGCTGGCTTTGGCCAGTGGGACAACAGCAGGCAAGATGCAAGCACAGGCTTAACAAATGCTTGTGCACTGGAGCTTGCGCAAGCTCACTGTTCTTGGGAACACTGTGGTGTGACCACTACTACATAGACAAGCCAGAGCTCGCCTGGTATGACAAGAGATATGTGGCCAAGTCACCTCCATTGCCCCAGCTGAAACTGGGCCAACTACCAGACATGTGAGTGAGGCCATCCTAGATCATCCATGCTCAGCCAAGCCACTAGCTGACCACAGGGATTGGATAAAGCCACCAAGACCAGAACTGCCCAGCCAATGCACAAAATCTTGAGGAATAATAAATGCTTATTATTTAAGCCACCAAGTTTGGGGTGATTTGCTACTCCAAAAGCTAACAGACACAATAGAGCAAGAAACGGTGACTAACAGAGACTAAGATACATTGAACATCGGAGGACATATCTCCTAATGGCTCTTTAAACAACAGTCAGCGGAGCTTACTACTGATTGGATTTTATGTCAATAGTCATTACAATATCCTGACATAGATTCAAAATTGCCCATACTCCCTAATAGTCATTTCAAGACAATGTTTGCTGCAACTCTTGTAATGCTATAGTATGGTTTCAGGAGTTTATGAACCTCCTAAAATTATATGAAGAATTGTGTGTTTATATGCACTTTTTCTTTTTAACTGAAAAAAGATGCTTAAAAAACAATAACAAAAAAAATCTATATATACACTACCTAGAATTAATGATACTATTTTATCATATTTGTTTTGGATTTCTTTTTTATACATAAAGCAAATAAGACATTACTGATAGGGTTGATATTAGTCTGACTCAGTCATCTCCCTTCCTTCCTCCCCCATTCAGTAGTTTGAATTTGGTATATATATATCTTTCTAGTGTGTGAATTTATATTTTAAAATAATATATACATAAATATATGTACATATATATAAATGTATAGATTGCAAAATAATGTATTAACATATAGTCTTGTGGTTTTGAAATTATTTTTTTTTAGGAGACAGGGTCTCACTCTGTCACCCAGGGTAGAGTGCAGTGGTGTCATCATAGCTCACTGCAGCCTCAAACTCCTGGGTTCAAGCGATCCTCTTGCCTCAGCCTCCCAAGTAGCTGGGACTACAGGTGTGCAACACCATGCCTGGCTAACTTTTCTTAGTCTTTGTATAGAGACAGGGTCTCACTATATTGCCCAGCCTGGACTCAAACTCTTGGCCTCAACAGATCCTCCTGCCTCTGCTTCCCAAAGCGCTGGGATTACAGGCGTGAGCCACCGTGCCCAGCCTGAAATTTTTCCTAAATGGTTTAATATATGCAATTGCTTCTTCACCAAACAGTACCTTTGTGAGACCCATGCATATTGATACCATATTCTCATATAATATGTAAGCCACATGTATTTCTTTACTAATGGACACTTAAATTGTTTCCATTGTTTTTTGGGTTTGTTTGTTTGTTTTTGGTGCTATTAGAAACGTTGTTGAGGAACAGATCAGTTGCTTCCAACACACTTTCAGAGGGCCTCAGAACACCATCCCCCCATCCAAATATTAGGAATCTTTGTTTGATAATCTGATGGGGAAGTGCCATAATTTGGCAGATACATTTCTGCATTAGAGCATGCCCAAGCCTTCAAGGAAGCTGTCCTTACACTCTTAAATTCACTTATTAGATGCTTCTGTATTCAAATCCAAAATTTCCTGTAACAAAGGTCTGCATCTACCTAGGACACTAAAAACAGCCTTATTTTTTTCATTGAAAACTCCTTAAAATGAGATAATGTTTCTGTCCAAAACATTTTATTACCAAGCAATGTTATCCTAAATTGCTGTCAGCATCAAATGCTGCTCACACCAAAATTACTAAGAGACTAACAATGTGATATCTTAATTTTTTTGTTGTTATTTTCTGTAATGTTTATAAGAGTTAAACAGCTACATCTCTGGTGGTTATCTCATTTCCCTTATTTTCTACCTTTTTTTTTTAACCTAATTTGGATTACAGAGCTTTCTAATATGACTTTCTTTTACTTTTATGCTTGCTCCCAGTGTGACGTCTAATCTCTATGGCAAAGTCCCAAAACAAGGAAATTAAAACCCAGACCCTTACTACTCATAACAGACCATATTCTTAAGTCTAAATTATCCCACCCTAGTATTATTCAGTAAAATAAACCAAAATAGGTGATTTTGTATCAGTCTTGCCTTCCCTCGGGAGTATGTGAAATGATGAAATGTTATACAGATACTTGGACTCAGAATTGTCAAATTTAGAAATAATTTATTCAATTGCTTTTAAAAGAGCATGGATTTAGCAGATTTGGTTAGTTACATAGGAATTATGTGGCTCTGAATAATTCCCTTCCCCTTGCTACACTTTGATTTTCTTACCTGTGAAATAACAAAAATCATCACTGGTGCTAGAATGAAATGAATTAGTGCATATAGAAGCCCTTTGTCATTTCTCCGCTAGACAGTGAGCTTCTCATAAGCAGAGGCAGTGCTTAATTCATCTTTGATTCCCCAGCAGTTGGCAATGTATTTGGTAAGGATTCTTATGTACCAAGCATGTATGCTAACCTCCTTTGCCACGGCTGTGTCTCCTCCACTTTGGAGTTCAAAGCTCTCCATCTCCAACTACTCCACTTCTCTGGTAGGACCACTCATACTTGCCAAGTTGGACTTGGAGCCCTAAGCACTCACTGGCATCACACATTTGAGTGCCAATACCAGATTCCTGGGGGAACACCAATAGTAGGCAACTTTGGGCTAGAACCTGGGAGTGTGGCATGTGTACCCCAAGTGTATCCTGCTCCAGCTCTATACCAAAGAGGGGCTCCATGTCTCAGGAGCCACAGAAGGCTAAGCCACCCATTTCTGGTGATGACAGCAGTTCTAGTGGGTACAAGGAGGAACTCTTCCCTGTACTCACTTCTGGAGGAGGTTTCCATACAGTTATGACTCAGTCTGGGTAATCAGGCTACATGGGGTTATTAATATTATACTTGGCCAGGTGTGGTGGCTCACACCTGTAATCCTAGCACTTTGGGAAGCACTTTGGGAAGCCAAGGCGGGAGGATTCCTTGAGCTCAGGAGTTTGAGACCAACCTGAGCAAGAGCAGGACCCCATCTCTACCAAAAATAGAAAAATTAGCCAGGTGTTGTGGTGTGAGCCTGTAGTCTCAGCTACTCAGAAGGCTGAGGCAGGAAGATCGCTGGAGCCCAGGAGTTTGAGGTTGCAGTGAGCTATGACGACACCATTGCACTCTAGCCTGAGCAACAGAGTGAGACTCTGTCTTAAAAAAAAAAAATTATATACTTATATACATATATATTATTATTATACTACCACCAAAATATAATAAATATGTTTACCAAAGAAAAGGATTTATTAAACAAGTGGAAAAATATGGAGCGCTGACTGTGTATTTGCCCCATAATTACAACTACATAAAAATAATGTGTCTTTGAGTAGATTGGAAGGAAACCTAAAGACATAAAAATAATTAGTGTGTTCGGGTATAGGGGTATTATGGATGAATTCTTCTAAATTTGTTTCTTATAATCTCTTAAAGTTGACATAGTAATGCAGCAAAAATAAATGACCTTCCGTCTCCAAGCAGGCTTTCTTGAAAGGTTCCAGAAAGAAAACTACCTGGTCATGTCTAGACTCTCAAGGAAATAGACTCTAATCCACCCCCATTTAGTGGGAAGAACCTTATTAGACTGGGATCAGAACACTTGGATTCTGGCACCAGCTCAGCCAAAAACTAGTTATGAGACTTCAGAAGTTGTTTAACCTCTCTAGACCTCTGTGTGAAGTCAAGCAAAAAGACTTAGGATAGAATTCTTAATCTCTCTTCTGGCCTTTCTACAATGTAGCATATGTTTTACTTTCTACAATGTAGCAAATGATTATAAAGTGCTGTGAAAAAATTTTTAACAAACACATCAGAATTCAAAAGACCCAATAGAGCATGGTCCCCTTCAGGGCAGTTCTTATACTTATTTCTAGAAAGAGGGACCTATTCTTTGGCCACCATAGCTTGCTGTATATGATATTACGTATCTTCAACAGGACTAATTTTTCCTCCTTTGAGGCAGAATGTAAGTTCTGGAAGCAGCTGAGAAGGATCTGGTGCAAAGTCTGGTAAGATGGGTGATCAGGCTGGGTGGTGCTAATATTTTAAGTCACAAAGGAAGTAAAAAAATAGATTTTCTTATGTAGCTCACAAATGACTACTCAAAAGTACTTTGAACAATGGCAATGATCTTCTCACGGTGGCAATTCAAAAGGGTGGTCAACTGTACTCACGGGTACAGTTTAAGTTCTATGACGCCAGGCATGGTGGCTCACGCCTGTATTTCTAGCACTTTGGGAGGCTGAAGCAGGAGAATCACTTGAGGCCAGGAGTTTGAGACCAGCCTGGGCAACAGAGACCCTCTCTCAACAAAAAATTTTGAAATTAGCCAGGTGTGCTTGTGTACACTTGTAGTCCCAGCTATTCAGGAGGCTGAAGTAGGAGGTCGCTTGAGCCCAGGAGTTTGAGGTTACAGTGAGCTGTGAAGATGTCACTGCACTCTAGCCCAGGCAACAGAGCGAGGCCCTGGCTCAAAAAAAAAAAAAAAAAAAAGCTCTATGGCTTGTCAAAGCCAATGCCATTTAGGATGGCTCTTATAGTTCTACTCTCTCAAGTGTGACTGTCATAAAAATACACAAAAAAAATACTTTGCTAGGATACCCAAAAACCTTTTGTCTCTGCCAAAATAAATTCTGAAGTTGAAATTCAAAACATAATTTGTTTACCATTATTACAGAATATGCTCATAAAGCTGAGATGTTTATTTTTAATACCTTTGGCATTTAACCTTTAACCCCTTATTTGCTCTGTAAATATCAAGTCAGCAAGGTAAAAATATATATATATATATATATTATATGTATATCTCAACATTGAGAAACCTGTTTTAATCGCAGATTGGTAAAAACACAAGTTGCTGCATCTTTGCAAAAAAACAAAGTAGATGACTCTAACTTGTAAAATCATTACTGTTCATAATTCCTATATATCCCATCATAAAGCTCATAATATCCTGCACCTGTATAGAGGTTTTAAAATATTTCTGCTTTTTGAAGCTGATGAAAAGAGCTTTCACAAGTTCCTACCAAGGAATGAGGCCTTGTCCCCATCTCATTAGGAAATGCAAAGCACTACATGTTCTGTCTTTCGTTTAGTCTCACAGGAGCTGGTGACATGCCAATAACAGGTACAGGAGCAAAATGTTGTATTAATATTACAAGTCATCAAAATTCTCACTGCTGCTCATCATCTAGACCTAAGGAGATCTCCTGAAACAGACCTCATATTCATGAAATTCAACTGAGAAAGGAGTAATAAAAGGAGTCCATCATGCAATATTGGGGGCCAGGGCATTTTCAGTGGAAGAGGGGGTGGAAGAGTAAGAAAGAGACGTTCAGTTTGCAGCCTCACCACTCATGAAACCAACCTACACTGGTGTTTAGAGCTCCAAATAGTAGCAGCTGGATGTAGACTTTCCCTGTTTTAGTAGCTTAGAGATTCCGTGGGCTAAAAATACCAAGCAACTCTTTCTCTTTAGGGGGACCCAGTGGGAAAGTGTGGGTGTATCAGTAAAAATCTAATGCTGTGACTGGGTAGGTGGCTAAGGTGTAGACGGTCCTGCTGGTGAGTGAATGGGAGGAGGCACTGTGATTCCCAGAACACCACATTAAAATTTACAGAGTGGCTGCAAACAGCTGACCTGCAAGTGTGTGTGTTTGGCCTCTCACTGATGATCAGAACACTTATAAAAATTGGCAGATATGGCATAAAAACCTGGATTTCTAGCTTCTCTTGAAAAACAAGACAATTTGGTAACATGGTGACGTAAACATGGCCTAGGGTCAAGTAGTGGTGCCTCTTTAGATGAAGCATGCATTCCACATGCACTCTCTAGAGGCCAGCCTCCCCCCACCAAATCCTATCATTCCAGTTTGCAACCACTGATAAAGCTGTAGCCCCCGGCAAGACTGTGGAGAAGGTAGCTTTCAGCTCCTGCAGTTGTCTGCTTTCTACACTTGTCCATCCCTCTGACCCACTGGGTTTCTCTCCAAAAAAGAAGCCCTGGACTGGCCAAATATTAATATTCCCCACCAGGATGGCCCACCCACACTTGTCCCTACATAATGTCTGGGACACTAGATCTTTCCCTAACCCTTTGCCTGCATCAAAACTTTTTTGTGCTTTATCCCATTTCTTTCCAGTTTTATTTTTGCTGTATTGTGTTGTTTGGGCCAGATTACTGGCAATCTGATGAACTAATCAGTAAAAATGAACAAGGTTACCTTCCCAGAAAACATATTTGAAATGGATTCCAGTCTTTCTAAATATAAGCCATACCTTCACCCAAAGGAACTTAATCTACCTTATAGTTCATCAGGTTTCTAGGTTCCTAAGTCTATTCTTGTATATTTTTATATGTCATATCTGCAATTTACTCACAAGTAAAAAGCAAGTAAGGAAGAGGAAACATATCTTGAACATTTTCTGAGGTGATGGCCAATTCGGATTTGCCCTAATATTAATATTTCCGCATATTTAATTCACAGAAGCCCCATGAATCACAATTTCTGGGTCCAAAGTACATAGCAGATCTATAGACACGGGTTTCAGTCCATCAGATGGTCCAAACTGGTCATGGCCACAAAAGCAGAACTTCCTTTTCAGATGATGATAAGGCTGGATTCTACAAAGGAAACCTTAGATGTCAACGGAGATTTTTGTACCCTCCTAAACAACATACCCTAAATTATTTTTTTGCACTTCTTCAAGTCTCCCAAGGAAAAAGACACAAATAACTATTGCCTGGTAGTGATCTTAGTTTTCCCAAGATGGAGAAGTGTCCCAACGTGAGTTTTCAGGAGGGAGATAGGAGTTGAACTACAAACTGTACATTGTGCTCATGAGTCAGAAAATAGCAATCTACCTTTATGAGTCACAACTGAATGAGTCTTGGTAGTACCTTGGATACAGATGGAAAACCTTCCTAATGTGCTACAAGACTTCACACACACACAGAAGTCCATAGCACAGGTGCTCTCCCCATAACCTGGCCAAGGGCCTACTCATGAATTGTATTCTCTGTGCTAATTCTCAGCCACACCCACTGAAGGTAATGTCCCGTCCCTTCCTGTTCTAGACAGCTAAGGGCAGGCCTAGACGGATGTGGAACACAAAATGAAGCCTCATTTGGTTTGACAGAGTCTTATATAAACATTAAGTATTATAACATGGGTTTCTGATTATTTAAGATGTTGATGGTCTGTTCTAAGGCAACGTCACATATCTAATGAACAGATAATTTTTCAAGTCAGGAAAGAAATGATTCATTTAATTTTGGCCAAATTACTCTGGATCCGGTAGATCTCTGAATGGCACACCTTCTATTTCAGGACAGCCAGCTGTTTCAACTTTTCTGTCCGAGAACTGTGGCCTTAGCAACCATATCTGATGCACAGATAGTCGCCTGGCGGCACACAACCTGCCCATCTGTTCTGATGGCAGGGAGCCCATCAATAGGTAAGTCAACCCTGTCCTCGGATAGACCAATTCTGGAAGTGACTCTTTCTTAGAACACGCCTCCTCTGCATCCATTTGACCAACCATTTCATCTGCAATGGGGCCGAACTGAGCATGGAGTTTCCCAGGTCTCCAAAAAAGGCATCCTAGACTATTTTTCAGTCTGCTCAGCATGAAAGATAAGTTTAACTGAGAGGAAGTTAATTTTCTCAAGGTACCACTCAAGTATTTAAATTCTGTAAGCTTCTTTAAGCTCTTGGCATAAACACATTGATTTTTTTTTTTTTAGAAATATTGAACCATGGAAAATAATTACAGCAGTTCTAAAGTACTAGGACTATCACATTGCTAAAATTCAGCTGGCCAGAAGCCCAGTGAAGTACCTTCACCCAAACCCATGCCCAATGTGAACGGTTCTCTGTAGGGGTTCCAAAAACAACGTGGGGTGGACTGACTTCTTAAACCTTAAAACTGGAAGAGGAAATTTTTTTTATAGATAAAGTATTCTCTTAGGGGCAAAGGTGACTTAATTTTGGACTATATGAAAAGAAAGAGCTTTGGTCGAGGATGCCTTCAAAGGTTTTTTGTTGTTTGTTTTTAATCATTCTTTTGAATAAACCTGGTCAAAGGCTGCTTCTGAGGTCTGTATGTAGGTTCCGATGAGATTTTGCTACAGTCCTTCGGGCCGCTCATGCAGGATACATAGATTTTTAGATTAGCGCTGTGCTGGTTTACCATTTTGACATAGCTTCACTTTCACATTCATTAAAAAAACAACAAACCAGAAGAGAACTACTTCATCCACCTAAGCAGGATTATTTGAAAAGAAGCAAGTGTGGAAACTATGAAGGCTTGTCGTAGCACTTTTTTTTTTTCTGATGGACTGCCAATCTTTTCAAAATAGAGTCCTTGCTTTTGTGCCTCGGAAAGAAAAGTACACCACACCAAAGCCCAAGGGATGTGGCTAAGGTTATAGGCAGGGGGGAGGAGTGTAGCTGGGCAGGGAAGCTAGGGTTGCAGAAAAGTCACAAAAAAGTCAGAGAAAGAGGCAGCCACTTCCATATATTTCCAAAGTGCCAAATAGAAAAAGGGCAAAAAACGTGAAACTCGTGAGGACTTCGTGCCATGCGAACTGTTCACTGTACACGCGAAGCGTCCCTGTCACCTCGCGCCTGCGAAGCGGCGGGGCTGTCCTCAGGAGGTGTTTACCCGGCCTCTCCAGCGCAGAGACCCAGCGGGCCGGCGCCCCTGGCGGGTCCGGGCCAGCGGGGCTCCCGGCGGCGCCCGGCTCACTTTCGCTCTCAGCAGCCTGCCCACCGCCAGGTGCTCGCCCTACCTGGCGCCTTCGCCTGCCTTTGTGCGGCCCGCGCCGCCCGTCACCAGCCCAGGCCGGGGGCCGCCCCTGCCAGCGCGCCGATGCCAGGCGGGACAGCTGCGGGCTGCCGGGCGGCGGAACCGCGCTGGGGAGGGAGTCAGCCCGCGAGGGTGCCGGCGGGCGGGGAGGGGCGCAGCGATCCTGCTGCGGCACGAACGTCCTGGCCAGCTGGGACCCGAGGGGCACGGGCGATCGCCCCCACCGCCCTAGCTGGAAGAAAGGGATCCCCTCCGACGCTGCGCCCCCGAAAACAGATGTGCCCACACCCTGGCTTCCGACAGCTGGCAGCCATAGCAACCCGGCCACAAAAAGTTTCGCGACGCAGAAAGCGACTTTAAAGAAAGTTTTCCTTGGCCCCTGGTCCCTCTCCCCAATCCCGATTTACGGAAGGCAGGAGGAAATAAGAGCTCGCGACGTGCCTACTCCCGCGTCCACCTTCTCCTCCCCTGGCCTGGGCAGCGCGCCCAAGGTGGGTGCCCCGCGCCGGGGCTTCCTGCCCCATCCCTGGGTCAGGCGTCCTGGGACGCGGCGCGGCCAACTCACCATGGTGACTCGCGCCGCGGTCGCGCCTCCGCCCGGTCCCGCTGCCGGGGAGCTGGGGCTGGAACGTAGTCTCCTGGGCGAACTTCAAAAGTTGGTTCCTCTCGCCAAAAACAGGCTCCCGACACCCAAGCACTCACAGGAGCCAATGGGAACCCAGAGGGGACTCCATCCAGGCGGGATCGGCGGCGCTAGGTGAGGGCGAGACCCGGGCGACTTAGCACACAGGGTGCATGCTGCGGAGGGCAGGAGTCCACTCGGTCCCGGCGCTCGCCGCTGCCTAGGTGCCTCCGATGCGCTCGGCGCTGCTGCCCAGTTCCCCTGCCTCGCTCCTCTTTCTTCGGCCACTTAATCCGTACTCCTCTGGCTGAGCCTCGGCTCGGACGGGGCAATCTGTCCATAAATGGAGAATTCAGCTCAGGCCTGACCAATCAGGGTTTGTTTTCGTAGCGTCACTCCTCAGGGAAACCGTAGTAGCCAACAAGCTTGGAGCTGCTGGAGTTTCCAAAGACCTCTGGATCCTGTAGTCCTGCTCCCCGCCAGCCTCCACGGCACGCTGCGGACCCAGCTAGCGCCTGGTGGCAAGACCTGCACTGTTGGGAAGAAAACTCTCCGTGAAACAGAAGAAAACCTTTTATTTATTTATTTTTTTTAACACAAAGTTAGAGTAGATTTAGCCTCCAAGCCGAAGTGGCGTGATTGTCCCAGAAGTTTTTATTTTTTTGAAGAAGGAAATATTTTATCAGCATAAAAGATCAGAGTCGTGGCAGCAGCCCAAAGGAAATCCTTTTTCATTCCTATGTCTGGATTGTGAGGAAAGTCAAAAATATCATTTCCCTCACCCCTCCTTTTACCTGAATTTCCTTGGAAAACAAAGGAAGGCTTCTGGCTTATTTTTCTTTTCTTTTTTGGAGGTTTTGATGGCAGGAAAGTTGCAAGTGCAGTGAGCAGAGGGAAGGGGAGAAAGAGGTGGAAACACCACCCAACCTCAGTCGACAGGTACCTGTTGATAGCAATCAGAAGTACAATCAGAACTGTGAAAATGCATTATTCCAGAGTATGGAGTTTTGGGACATTAGGTGCGCAATGAGCAGAAGATTGGGGTGAAGGAAAAGCAGAATCCTGAAATAAAGGTAGAGAGTCTAATTTTATTTGGGGGCTGCGGAAGTAACTTTGGTGGTTCACAACAGGCTGCCCCCCCTTGGCTTCTGTGGAAGATAAAATTTGAAAACTTCCAGGCATAGAAAAGCTATGAAGCATAATGATACTATGATTTACTTTATGAAATTCGGTTGTAGCTCTTCACTTGAATATAGGACCATAGAGTTGGGACGGGTGTTAAAAATCATCTTGTCCAAAAAGGGTAGCAGTGAAATGTGATGTATCCATACAATGGAATACCATTCAGCCATAAAAAGGAGTGAGGTACTGATACATACTGCAACATGTATGGACCTTGAAAACATGGTTAAGTGCAACAAGCCAGGCCCAAACGACCACATATTATATCATTCTATTTATATAAAAGTTGAGAATAGAGAAATCTATAGAGACAGAAAGTCTATAGATAAGTGGTTTCCAGGGGCTTGGGAGGACGGGTGGATGGAAGTAATTGCTAATAGGTATTCATTTTCTTATTGATGTAATGAAAATTTTCTGGAATTTAGATAGTGGTGATAATGGTACAACTTTGTGAATATACTACAAACCACTGGATTGTATATTTTAAAAGGGTGAATCTTGCAGTATGTGAATTATATCACACTTAAAAAATGGAAGAAAATCACGTTGTTCAGATTCTTGTAATAATCGTTCACATAGTTGGGCAATAGTATAATTGAATGCCTACCGTAAGGTAACACGGCTTGACACTCGAGATGCAACTGGTCCTTACCTTTGCTGGGCTTACAGTTTTAGAAGAGAAGATACAGATAATAAATTTAAAAACAATAAATACTTACAGGAAAGAAACAAATATAATGAGAGGTGACAGTAGTTTTGTGCAAGGAACTGCCATATTTGGAGCTGTGGTTCAGATTAGGCAATTCATCAGGCAGCAGTGTGTAGTTTGAACTGGAAAGTAAATAGTATGGCATGTGCACTAGGCATTGCCTAGGTACATAGAGATGTGACACATTAAATTCTCAGGTGAGTCTGACTCTATACCTCATAGGAGTATATCAGCTTCAAAATACCATTAGTTATTTTAGGACTAATGAACAGAGGTTGCCAAAAGGGAAATTTGGACTTATTAGCACCACAAGAACACTGAAGTTGGAAATGACATCTAAGCCACCATCCCATCCATGGACCACCCTGATTAGTAGTCAGATTGACATGGTTTCAAGATATACAAAGACATAGTTGTTTTCCCAAGTTTAACCCAGGGATGCAATGAAACACTGAAAATCTCTTAATAATCCATTGACAATCTATCAGTCTTCGATTCTTCAGTAATGACCTTGAGACTATTTGTCCATTATATCATCATTTTAGATTAATTTTAAAAAATCGTTTTAAAAAATGTTCACTTTTATTTGCCCTAATACCTCTTTCCAGTTTCAAGAGGTATTCCCAACTCTGGTAGGTGGGACGTGGATGAACATGTATGCTTGTGTTCATTTTTCATGACTTTACAATATAATTTTTTCCAGATTGAAATACATAATATATATTTAAATTTTTATGTCTAAGCAGTGCTTAGATCTTGAGATCTAGTGGTACATAAACCTGAATTTGAAGTCTGCCTTTTCCATTTAACTAGCTGTGAGATCCTAATTTCTCTGTGCTTCAGTTCCCTTATCTATAAAACAGAGTGAGGTGAGTATAAAATGAAACGTGTAAAGATGGTCAATAAATGTGGATTCCTTTTTCCCTTCACCCATCCCTTGTGTTCTAGGTCAGGGACTCAGACCTGGGGCCCTGGGTGAGATCAGATGGACCGTGGCCCCTGAATTGCATGCCAAGTGTGGGGGCTGTTTGCATATGTCCTTTTCTTCAGTGAGAGTTAAGAGCTTTTATCAAATTTTCAAAGATGCCATAATGGCCAAAATGTTAGGAGCCACAGCTCTTGATCGTGTTGGTTATGCCTCTCTGGGTCTTTGTCTCTGTTGTGTTTTTCTTGAGGCATGTAGGTTAGAATTGAGCCTGATGCTTTAAGGGCAGAGGCTCAGCTTAGATTCTCAAAACAGAACCCATTAATTCACATTTTGAGTATAGAATGTAATGTGTGATCATGTGATACAGCCTATAATTTCATGAAGAATGCCTTCGAGCCCTCCCCCACTCCGTCCCCACCTTAGGGAGGTACATTGTCCGTTTGGACTAAGGTGACCTTATGTCCTTATGTCCTGGTATACCTGGGAAAGTCCTGGTTTATGCCTTTATCCCACTGAACTTATTAATTATACCCCTCTTTGATTTTCAAAAAGGCCTAGTTTAAATTATAAATTATATGGTTATCCTAGATTTTTGGCCAAATGAGATTTTGAAAAGTCCTCACCTTGTAAAATGAATGTTTTTCTGATTTTCCTGATTTGTGTCTATTTTTCAGAGGACTCAGTAATATATTACCAAATATTTATTCTTATTCAAGGCCATGGTAGAAATGAAGGGGAAGCAACTTTTAAAACTGTAAAACTCATTCTAGACACATGATGGAGCTAGTCAGATGAGACTTTGTACATACTTTGGCAGGTATGGTTAACTGCATTTTATCTAGAGCTGAATGAAAAGGAACAAAGGAATAAATCAAGATAGATATAAAGTACAAAGTACAATTGCCCTTATAAATCTATCAGTGGAAAAAAAACCACACCACTTATATTAATACATTTGAAAAACAATCAATAAGAAAATAATATCAAGAAATAGGCCGGGTGTGGTGGCTCACGCCTGTAATCCTAGCAATCTGGGAGGCTGAGGTGGGAGGATCGCTCAAGGTAAGGATTTCGAGACCAGCCTGAGCAAGAGTGAGACCCTGTCTCTACTAAAAATAGAAAGAAATTAGCCAGACAACTAAAAATATATAGAAAAAATTAGCTGGGCATGGTGGCACATGCCTGTAGTCCCAGCTACTCGGGAGGCTGAGGCAGAAGGATCGCTTGAGCCCAGGAGTTTGAGGTTGCTGTGAGCTAGGCTGACGCCACGGCACTCACTCTAGCCCCAGCAACAGAGGGAGACTCTGCCTCGGAAAAAAAAGAAAGAAAGAAAGAAAAGAAAAGAAATAAAACTAGGCCTCTTGTTACGACAGAGGGCCCGTTCATAGTCTGTGGCGAATGTATCTTGCTCTTGCTCTATAAACCTTATCTTGCCCTTCCTCAATAAACTTTGTTTCATGCTAAAAAAAAAAAAAAAAGAAAAGAAATAAAACGAGTTTACATGTCAATACCATAAAAAAATTCAGAATGCATTCACAACAAAGTTAAAGAAAATTTGGGTTTTTTTTTTTGAGACAGGGTCTCACTCTGTCACCCGGACTAGAGTACAATGGGGTGATCATGGCTTACTGCAACTTCAAACTCCTGGGCTCAAGAAATCCTCCTGCATCAGCTTCCTGCGTAGCTGGGACTACAGGACATGCCACCACACCTGGCTGATTTTTTCTATTTTTAGTAGAGACCGATCTCACTCTTGATCAGGCTGGTCTTGAACTCCTGACCTCAAGTGATCCTCCTGCTCAGCCTCCCAGAATGCTAGGATTACAAGCCCGAGCCACCGTGCCCAGCCAAGAAAATTTGTTAATGGGAAAATTAGGCCAGAAGCCTTTTAACAAGACACTAATGAGAGAGAAATTTATGTCACATCAATGTGAAATGCCCTATGTAATCACTCTTTCTACCATAACAGGCATCATTTATTAGGTTCACTAGATATCAGCTACTCAGCTAAGGGCTTAATGTGCAATATGTTATTCAATCTTCCATACAACCCTGATAACTCCATTTGCAGTTAAGAAACCAAGTTGAGAAAGCTTAAAGAAACTTGCCCAAGCTATTACTCAACTATCCTGCATCAAATCTATATGTTTTATGGATTAAATCAATTTAAGCAGTGATTCTGTAAGGAGAAACATCCATTAGAAGAAATTTTCCCTAGTGCAGGCCCAAAAGGAATAGGAACACACTTACTAAAACCCTGTCGACCTTTCCAAATGAGGGCTCCCGGAAAAATTATTGCTTTTCTATGAGGCATAAGAATTACATTTGCATTGAGGGTTTAAATCAACATTCTTTGGTTTTTTTCCTAATAGGTTGATATGGTTTGTAAAAAGGATATTGAAGAGAATTTTACCAGTTGTATAACATAACATGATGCTATTTCTGATTAGTAGTAATTTTTTTTTTGCTGTAACAATTATCTTACTGAAATAAAGATATAGAAATTATTTAAACATGTTTAAATTAGCAGCAGATTAAAAGCATGCTTATATGGAGGTATTAATATTATTATATTTTCTCTGATTTAAATTAGTATTTTCTTTTTTTTCTTCCAGCTTCGATTTGATTTTTATATCCAGAAGATAAGCCCTGACCTTGCTCCAGATTTTAAAATTATGAGATAACGAGTAATACTAGTTATGGTGTTCCATGATCTCTCAAGGCATGAGGTAGTCCACAGAAGTGAGATTTGCAGATAACTGAATCTCCTGATCAACTCTGTATCTGTGCATGGTGATATTCTTTCTTCCCCTTCACTGTCAGTTTTTGCTTGCTTGTTGGATTTTGTGTATTCTTGTAAATCATCTTAACTCTTTGCTGAAACAAGGCAAGGCATGTATCAATAAATACAAGCATTTTAAAAACTAAAAAATAACAAATCACTGGATGAAACTTCCCTTTTTTAAACACCAAAACATTTTTTTTTAACTTAAAGGAAAGTTTTCCTGAATTAAAACATTTCATGGCCTTCTAAAAATATGTTGAACATCAATCAGCCTTTGCTCTAAGACTCAAGGTCGTCACTATCGATATCGATTATTGCACAGGGTTGCACAAAACTGAGGTCCTTGGGGATTATTGAATGAAATGACTGTTTACCATTATTCTTCATGGCCCTGGACTGCTGTACTTGTACAGTAATTAGTTTATTTCCTCCACTGTCTGAGACTTTTTCTCCTGCTATTTGTTATTCCAATTTAGTCTCTTTTAGTAACGAGGAGCAGAAAAGCACATGAGTTGCTTCACGGGGAAAAAGTTTTTTTAAAGATATATGTGCCCAGGAGCCCAGGAAAAACAGAACGCAAAGGAAGGTAGGGCAGTGCACACTTTCTGTCTTTTCTGGCTTCTCTGCATGGATGGATTTTTTTTTTTTCTGTCTCCTTAAGCTTCTCCCACTTAACTCACAGTCGCTCCTCCCCTAATTTCAGCTTGCAAAGTGTCTTTAGCCTGTCAGGGTGCTGACTCAGGCCCCAGAACAACCTTTTAGCAAGGTTGCTCACAGCTCACTGGAAGCTTCCTTCTTGGCCTCTTGATTCAAGTTTCAGGGAGAGAAAGGGAGGGAGAGAAAAACAGAAAGAGAATCTAGCTCAACTTTTCAAACCACGCCACCCAGGAAGGCTCTGCTCACACCGCATGTCTGTCCAGTCTCATCCCAAGCAAATGGTGCCCTAAAGCCCACTGCTCTGTTATGAAGAGATGGCGAATGGGGACAGAGTCTCTGGGAAGGAGACTGTGTAGGCACTCCAAATGTAGGGCATGCAGCAGGCTGCCAACTGCATCTGTCTGCTGCCTGAATGTACACAATTGTCTTGGTGAGGCCACAAGAGTAGTTCTATTCGCCTCTTCAATGGGAAAAAATGCATGGGATTTTCAATGATCATTGCATCATGATGTTGCCCTTAGTGTCACACACCTATACATGTGTTTATACATTTAAGATGTGACATCATTTTGCCTTTATTGTCATGTACTTATAAATGTGTTTTTATATATATGCCTATAAATATTTGTATATTCACATATGTGTGTGTGTGTGTGTGTGTATGTGTGTATGCATTTAAGATGACACATTTTTCAGGATATTGTTAAAAACACTTTGCTAGGGGTGGGGAATCTGCAGCCTCAGGGGCACATGTGGCCTTCTGGATCCCTGAGTCTGGCCTTTTGACTGAATCCAAATTTTACAGAACCCATCCTTTTAATGGGATTTGTTCTGTGAAGTTTGGATTTGGTAGAGGGGTGGCACTTGGGGATCCAGAGGGCCACATGTGGCCTTGAAGCCACAGGATCCCCACAGTGCTCAGCATGATGACAACTTGATTTTCAAACCACTGCTGTTGTCACTAACCACCACAACAGACATTTGCTGAGCACTGTCGTAGGCGCTGAGAAGTGTAAGACAAGTTCCCTGTTCTCATAGGATTCGCATCTTTACATGTACGTGACAGACACATACAATAATACAAGAGATTCCTGCTTTCATACATAACATGTTCCTGAAAACACACACCCATGTAAGATATATAAAATTCAAAAACAGATCTGTGTGTTTTAAGGAAAGGGTTCTATTTTCAGAGATCTAAAATATAATATATAATTGTGCCTTGTCTCCTAGATATAATCTCAAGCTATAATTCCAGCTTTTTTTTTTTTTTTTTTGAGACAGGGTCTTGCTCTGTCACCCAGGCTAGAGTGTAGTGGAGTCATCATAGCTCACAGCAACCTCGAATTCCTGGGCTCAAGCAATCCTCCTGCCTTAGCCTCCTGAGTGGCTGGGACTACAGGCATGTGCTACCATGCCCGGCTAGTTTTTTTCTGTACATTTTTAGTTGTCCAGCTAATTTCTTTCTATTTTTAGTAGAGACAGGTTCTTGCTCTTGCTCAGGGTGGTCTTGAACTCTTGACCTCAAGCCATCCTCCAGCCTCAGCCTCCCAGAGTACTAGGATTACAGGCGTGAGCCACCGCACCGGCTACAACTTCTCAGTATAAGTTGTCATGATTAAGGCTGAGGATTCACCCACCTTTGCACACTCAATGTTTTCCTTCTTTGCCTCAATGGTTTTAAATTTAGGAGAGCTATACTTGCCTTTTACTGGTGTTTGCACTTACATTTTCCCCATATTTTACTAACTTTGATAAAGCAATAAGGCTAAATGCAACCCAGTATGAACATAACTAAGTAAATGCTGTAGGCTGAGAAAGATGGTGGCGCAGACAGAACTGAGCTGAGAGCTGGCAGGCAGCGCCGCCAGGAGATGGCTCAAGATGTGCCTTTGTTACCTAGCTTATTGTCCCAATGCCATCTAGGAAAGATGGCTGAAGTATATGTCTTTCTTTCTTTCTTTTTTTAATTGACTTTATTTGGAGAGTAATTGTATTTCTATATAATGTCCTTTTCTGTATAAAAATAAATGTACAGTGGCTGGGTGTGGTAGTGCACACCTGTAGTCCCAGCTACTCGGGAGGCTGAGGCAGAAGGACCGCTTGAGCCCAGGAGTGCAAGGCTGCAGTGGGCTATGATCACACCACTGCACTCTAGCCAAGGTGACAGAGTGAGACTCTGTTTCTTGGAAAAAAAAAAAAAGTGAATATACAAAAGTTAAGGGAACCAGGAGATGGCCTCTCTCTTTTACCATATTAAATTTGTAGAAATCTCAAAATTGATAAAGTTGATGCTATTAATAGTTTCCCATAGGAGAAATGCTTCAATAATCCATTTGTTACCAAATGGATTACATATTTGACCAGGAATGTGATTCTAAAACTAGCCATGACAATTGTAAGCTTCCATCATTTAAAGTAGTACAATTTTGTTCCAAATTGTATAAAATAAAAATAAATATACACTTTTATTATGATAAGGACCTCAGTGGATTGAAAAGTGAATTATAGCACATAAAAGTATCACACAACTATCACAAATCCTAACTATATAAATTTGCCCTAAAATAGTGCCCCAGCTCCAATAACTGTTATGTAAACATTTCGTTAACAGTTTTTTCTTAATTCTTTTCAGTTTAAAAACTGTGAGTGGGTGTGAGAGTGGTGGCAGGGGGTGATGCTTAGGAATAATTTATAAAGAAGTGGAATTAATGCTTTTTTCTTTATAATTTCCCTCTAGAGCCAAGTTATTTAACAACCATTCTCAGGCTGGCACAGTGGCTCACACCTGTAATCCTAGCATTTTGGGAGATGGAGACAGGAAGATTGCTTGAGCCCAGGAATTCAAGGTTACAGTAAACTATGATCAGATACTCCACTCCAGCCTGGGCAACAGAATGAGACTCTGTCTCTAAAAAAAAAAAAAATTAATTTAATTTAACAAACACATTTTCCTAGGCACCTGTCAGAAACAAAACAAAAACAAACAGCTGAAACAATAAAAAGAGTTCGAATGGATAAATAAAAACTAAAAGAAAAATGACTAGATTTCCATTTTTAAGCAGTATATTCTCATTGGTTTTAAGTTACAAAAGAAATACATGCTTCTTGTAATAAAATAAAGCATACAAATTTAGAGTCTGTAAAGTAAAAAGTGAAAGTTTACTTGCTTCCACCCTCTCCTACAAGGTTTTAAATGTGAAAAAATGGTGGTTTCATCGGTAGAAAATGAGAAACCAAGAGGAAGCTTTGATTTCAGCGAGTTCCGTGTTAGATGTGTTCAGCTGGTTCTAACAGACGATCAGGCATCTCTGGAAGAGGCTGGCTGGACCCAGGGAAGGCGTCAGCTCTAACATTGTGTGTGCTCTTTCCAGGCTTCATCAATTGTCTTCTTTTTACCTTTGATGCCAAGCAAACACTCCTTCCTGAAACTTCTCTCTCTCTTCACCTCTCTGTTGGCAAGGCGGTGAAAAAACAGGTTTCTTCTTTATTTTTGGTGGAGGTATAAATAGCTAGAATCCCTGTGAAAAGCAATTTGGCACTCTCCATCAACATTACAGAATTATACAATCTGACCCAGCCCTCCTGCTTTGGGGAATTTCTCCAAAGATATATATGCACAATGCAAATTGACTCATTTCTATAAAGCATCATTGATGCAGCAAAAGATGGCAAACAACCCAAATGTCCATAATTATTAGCAGAACGGGTTAAATACATTAGGAGACCATATATAATAGGATTTTTTAAATTTTTTAAACAACTTTAAAAACAGAATGAGGAGTTTCTTTCTGAACCTATTTAGAAAGATCCCCAAGATGTATTGGTAAGTTGAAACAAAAACAGCGAGGTACAGAATAGTATGTATAGCAAGGTACCTTTTGTATAAGAAAAGAGGGATAATGAAATAATAGATTTGTATTTATGTTTGCATGAAGAAACTTTGGAAAAGACACAAGAAACTCACAGAAGTGTTTGTGGGATGTGGAGGGAGGGGCGGGAACAAGACAATACACTGAATATGCTTTTTATGGTGCTAGATTTTTGAACCATTGTAAATATATTGCTTATAAACATTCAAAAATGTTGTTATGAAGCAGAATGCATTGCTTCACATGGCAGAGTAATACAAATGCTAAACAGGGGTCATGCTGGCAAGGATTTTGAAAGTGCAAGGAGGGCTCCTTGGAGGGGTGGCACAGGATCTGGCTGGCTATTAAGATGGATTTAGAAAGGCAGAGAATTAGAATGGGACCTCTAGGTTTTAGGATCTGCATAAGCAAAAAGCCCAGGGCTATGAAAGCTCATTGAATTGGCTGAAAATGTTTCTTCCAGGACAATTTCTCAAGCTCACTAAGAAAATAATGAGCTGAGACCCCACTTTTGTCGCTTTGGGACTGTGGCAAAATGAAGCTGGTTCCCAGCCTTTGCTCAATTATAAAATGTAGTTTCTGTTGCTCCTTCTATACTGTTTATTTCCCATCCTCAGCTATGTCAGTTCCTATCCCTTGCTTGTCTTTGAGAAAAGTCACCAAGTAAATGTGCAGTTGCTTTTGCCACAAAAATCAAATCCCAATTCATTTTAGAACAGGATTTATCAGAAAATTCAAATGATTCAACTTGAGTTTTGGTCTCTTTAACCTTAGTCAGAAGTAGGTCTGTTGTTACTAGGAGACACAGGTCTAATCATTTGTTTAAGTATTGAAGTCATAATAGCATGTGCCTTGGTTCTATTTCTTGCTTTTACATCTCTTGATGTGTAGTTTGTTTTCCTTCTCACTGCACATGGGCCAAGAGAAAAACAGCTGAATATCAGAGGAGGTAATTCCTGGTGACAGGATAAAGGAAAGTCAACTTTGTTTTTACCAAGCCTGATGAAGTTGCTCAATAATTCTAAGATGACTCATCTTAGTACTTTAAAATCACATTAACTCTGCTGCCTTGAAAACAGTGCTTTAGAGAAGTGGATCCAATTATGTTAAAATCTTTCTTTCTTTCACCCTCTCTGTCAAACACACACACACACACACACACACACACACACACCCCTGGGTAAAGAGCAAGAAAAGCCTGGAAGGAATCACGGCAAATGTTTTACATTGGTGGGGTTTGGATGGTAAGCTCATGGATGATTTTTCTTCTTTTAACTTTTTCTGTATTTCTGAAATGTTATTTCATAAACACAAACTACTTTTGTCATAAAAACAGAGAGCAAAACCAACCAAAACACGTATCTGAAAACAACGATTGGTGGAGCAAGGCCAAGCATGCGGCTCATCTGTCTCTTAGCACCGCTCCCAGGAGGCCCCGCGCGAGCCTGTGCAGCTGCCTCCCTCTCATTCTCAGAGACTCGGGCATCTACTCAGAAGCCGGCACCCAGTCAGCCCTGGGGAGAGAGAAATGGATGCCCGATATTCCACTTAGTCAACCTGAGTGCATCTGGGCCCTTCTGCAGCTCCTGCTACCGCCCAAGATCACCTTCAGGCCAGACTCAGTACTTGGTCCCATCCCTTGGTCACCCTCCTCCAAAACAAATAAACAAACACACCCCACTCCACCAGCAGTCTCTAGTAAGGTCGAGTTTACTGACTTTTCTTTGGGAAAATTGGGCAAGTTTCTCATAACACGTAATAAATTCCCCTAAGGATACCTGCATATACTCTGCTCTTTCCTCAAAGTCCCTGTCCCAGCTCCTGCTCCATGGCCTTTCCCCTCTCCCCCTAAATTACCTCCTGCAGCCCCTGAGCCTGACGTTGTTCCCTTCTTCCCTTGCGGGCACAAACCACTCAGTAAAAAGAAAGTTGGATTGTCAGCCAAATTTCAACCACCTCATCTCTTTCAGGCAAAACTCCAGGCCCATAGTTCAATTGAATTAAACTTAATGGTCCTTGAAGCTGGGTGAACACCTTGTATTCGATGTAATGCCCTCAATATAGACATGAAAGCTGGTATACGGTTTGTATAAAACACATGGTCATAAGGATGAGTGCTTAACTCAGTGCCCTGTGAGATCTCGCCACTCTTAGGAACTAAACTAGGGAACAGTGGGACAGATGTGGGACTGTGAGGCAAGAGGTTCCAGCTGGACCACTCTCTGAGCCGTGTGGGCTGTGCAGGCTTCTCTCTCAGGAGGTAGCAGGGTGGGGCATCGGTATCGTAGGCCCCAAGTCAGGAACGCAAACAGAGGCCTACAAACCTTATGTCTACATATTTTAAAGTTATAAATCAAGCTAGCAAATCATTAAATAAAATATGTTCTGTCCTCCTACCTTGACAAAAATACCTTCAGAACAACCTGGAAATCCCGGCTGGGATTGAGAATTCTTGGACCCCTTAGAGCTCCTTGCCGGACCGTGGCGGCATGGGAAGAGCCAGTCTCCAGCTTTGGCCCTCGTCCTGCGTCCTTCCTCTTCCCACTCATGACTCTTCCCCTTCTTGCATTCCATATATCCCAGTTCCTTCCCCCTCCTAACACTCATGCTTGTGGATCTCTAAAGGTTGGGGTGCACATACCAGCATCAGGGTCACCCTTGGAAGGACTGATCTGAAACAGGCCTGCTCTGGGCCCAGAAGTGAGCTTGGGGATAGTTAGGCAGAGAATGCTGGGGTCTTGTGCATTATCCAGAAAAGCGGGGAGGATGCCAATCAGTCCATTCCTAATTTGTAATCTTGGAAGGCCCTCTCCAAGATGAATCAAGGAAATACAAGGTTTAGGTCACTGTTTATTTGCCAGTGCTGCTGGCGGGGGGATTTCATAACTCTAAAGGTTATTTGTCCCACCTCATCCTCTGCTGAATGGGGTGTTTGGGAGAAGATCAGTAGCCATGGTAGTGCCCTCTGGCCAGCTTCCGATGCAAAGCAAAGGCCTGTTCCTCGCAGTGTTCTGCTCTGTCAGGGATGGGGAACAAGGGGGAGGGTCTTTAAAGGCAGAGCACATCAGCAGGAATTTTAGGGTCCCTGATGAAGTAAAAAAATAACCTTTCCTGATACCCAGCATGGAAGGCAGAGGAGGAGCATGAGGAGTGTAGTGAAAGGAGGACTAAGAGCTTGGAGAAAGGCCATCCTTCATTCTGTCTTTGCTCCTGAGGGTCAGGTGCCATCAGTCATGTTGGGAGGCAAGGAGACAAATTGTATCATCCCAAAGTCCTCTGACCTCTCTCACGTGGTGCGGTTCCAGCCAGGAGTTCAGATTGGGATGGAGTGTGGGAGGGGCTTAGGAGCTGAGCAGATGTCCTGGAGCTAGACACTGCCAAAGATTGTGCTGCTACCCCGACTCAGGCTGGGAGGGAGACAGGTACACTCTGAAGCCAGGGATGGTATCAAATCTTCTCTCCTCCCCATCTTAGCCACCAGGCTCTGAAACTCTGCCAGGAAGGCTAGCTCTATGTGATCTCAGCTAGTAGTGGCATAAGGACTGAACATGAACGAACACACACACACACACACACACACACACAAACACACACACACATGGCAGCCTTACCTCAAGGCCTACTCTACAGAAGAAAATGTTTTAGGATAGGGCAGTTGGCAAGATGTCACCAAGAGTCCACCTGACCTTTCTCTGAAGCCTGTTCCTCCCGACATCACCAAATAACATGGTTAGAAGTAAGTACATTATCCTGGTTTTGAGCTAAAGGTTATCAACCTGATACTTGCTCTGCCACTTGCATTTTCATTTCAAAAGTAAAGCCATTGGGAAATGCCATTGGAGTTTGGAAAGAGAAATGATATAACTTCTGAATATTATGGGTTGAACAGAATAGAGCCCAGGAGGCCAGGTTTGTGTTGGGTTTGCATAATATCATCCTTAGGAAGCATAGCTCACTCTACCCATTAGACTGTAGAGAGCCTAGTAAGAGAGGGAACATTGTAAGGAAGTTACCCCAGGGCCTTCCTACTGGAACCTAACCACCAGGATTCATTTTGCTTCTACTTAAGCCCATTGTGACGAGTGGGGGAGATGGCCCTGGTATTTGCCTATCCTGAGAAATCTAGCCCAAGTTCTGCAGCATCTCTCTCTCTCTCTCTCTCTGAAGACCTTGAACTTGAATACTGTAACATCACCCAAAGTCACAAGCTCTAGCTTGAGTTTTACAAGAAGATAAATTGGCATCCATGTGGGATTGCCAGATAAAATATAGGACACTTGTATTTTTATTTGCTAAATCTGGCAATCCTACATCCATGTCCCCAAATCTTCAATATTCTCTGATTTCTTCAGAAACAAAAGCTCCCTTAATGGGTTAGACTGCAAACTCAAGGACATCTAAGGTTTTAGGGAGATGTCAGATGGGACCATACAGAAAACAAAAAGAAAAACTCCCATGGAAAACTGGAGAGTCTCTTCCATAGAGTAGACTTTTCCTACTGGGCAGACTTTGGTGTCTTCCTTCCTAGTCACACACATGCCTATGTCAGAATACCTGGTTTGACTACCACTCAAAAAAGGAAAGCCCTTGAAACCAATAGTTCGTAACACTGACTAAACGAGCACCTACCAATTTGCCAAACTTCGTGTTAGATGCTTCATGTGCATCATCTCATTGCATCCTCACTATAGTCTTGAAGATAACTATTTTTTCTTCTTCAATGTAAAGATGAGAATCAGAGGCTTACAAATGTTAAATAACGTGCCCCAGATCACATGCTTGGTAAATGGAAGAGCCAGGATGATGGTGATGAAGATAGTGATAATGGTGGTGATGATGAAGACAGCTAAGGTTTGTTGAGAATACATTATGGGCCAGCCAATGTGCTGAGCGTGTCATAGGCATTAATTCATTCAATTTTCACAGTTGCCTTTTCTGATCAGTATTCTCATTAACTCCATTTTATAGATGAGGAAACTTATTCAGCCCTGGTCTGCTGACTCCAAACCACTGACTCCACTGTTAGCCAATACCGATTTTCATCTTGCCTCTCCACCCACTGGGTCCTGACATCCCACCCCCACTCCTCTTACTGAAGGTTGCTTAGGCCATTTGTAGACTCAGCTGCTTCCTAAAACATTAGCCTCACAGCTGGCTTATTGGGTTTTGGAAGGTTGTGTATGGGGAAGGCATGGCAGGCAGATGTCAGGTTGATCAGAGTCCCTACCTTAAATCTGGCAAATTTAGTGTTTCTGGCCTTGAAAATACACTTCTGACAAGTATCATGCAAATTACTCCCAAGAGCTGATACATAGTCAGGAAAACAGCCTCAACAAAAACCTCAGTCTTACCGTCTGGAAGCTCTTGGCTTTTGCTGACCACAGTCTAAGAGAAACTTCCAGCCAGTCAAAGGCAAGGCTGGCTTCACACCAATATGGAAAATCTGGTTTCTATCTAATGGTGCTGAGGGCACAGATCCTCTCTGGTTGACACCCTGCCCCCATTGCTAGGATTCAAGTTCAAGGTTAGAGAGACAAATGTGGGAATGAAGATAACAATTCCACCCTCCCACTTTCTCCTTATCGGCCTATGCAATATAATTTCCCCCAAACCCAAAGAAAGGGAATAAAACTCCAAACATCTCAAAAGCCTACCATCTCCTCTTGACTTCTTGAAAAACATTCTCACCTCATTCTCGTCTCTGTCTTCAAGAGGAGATTCTGCTTTGCCTGGGAGCGTCTGGTGGACTTGCTACCCAGGGCCTGTCACCTGCTTCTAGAATGGGCGCATCAGAGAGCAGCAGAGAGGGGGCCAAGCATGAGAGTTAAGAGGGCGGGCTCGGGACTCAGGCTGCCTCGGATCAAGGCTAGCTCTCAGAAGTGTTTGCATGTAAACGTTGGCTCTTAGCCCTTTCTCTGCCTCAGTTTCTGCATCTGTAAAATGGGGATGATAAGAGCCCAATGCCTTGATTAAGTGAGATAATGTCTATAAGGCATGCAGCAACTGCCAATAGGCTTTAGCTATTATCGTCCAGTGTGCTTTCACTCCCTGAGAGAAGGGACTCCATCTTTAAAAAAAAAATCACATTGTATTCCTAGTACCTACCATAGTGCCTGGCATATAGGAAACACCCCCAAAACATTTGATCAATGTTAACTGAAAGTGTGACAAGGACCTTGAGTGCAGAGACGTTTTGCTGGGATCCTTCTTTAAGTATAACTCTTCTCCCCTTTAAGCTTAACCCTTCCCTTAGAAGGCTACACAGAAAAGACTCCCAGCTGTGAGTCTGTGTGAAAAGGAGACACAGTGGTCAAAATGTGATTCCTAGAGCCAGCCGGGTAGAAGGTTGTTAACTGGAGTAATATGTGCACAATCAGTGGCAGGGGGCAGGGGGGAAAGAGGGTTTCATGCAACTTAAGGGAGAGAAGTCATTTTATCTGGGCTCCTGCAGTATTATTGTTTTGACTCTCATTTATTTCACATTGCTTCTCTGAATACTATATGTGAACAGACATTGCCAAGTTGAGTTCTCTGTACTAGAGGCTAATCTTGCATAAACACTTACAGACATACTCTGGGGAGTGAGGCTACTTTGTGGACTCCCTTGGCAGGAGCGCTAGACTAGGAATTCTTTCTTGTTCTAAGCTGTGGCATGTGACTGTGGTTTGGAGCTGGAAAAGAACCAGATGGAATATTACACAGTAAATTAACCGATCATTTAACCCCAACCTTTTTGGCACCAGGGACCAGTTTCATGGAAGATGATTTTTCCTTGGGGGGGCTGGGGGGAAGAGTTCAAGCGGTGATGTGAGCGATGGGGAGTGGCTGTAAATACAGATGAAGCTTCTGCTCATTTGCTGACCCTGCCACTCACCTCCTGCCCCCACCCTCGTTCCTAAGTTTCATGGAAGACAACTTTTCCACGGACCAGCAGGGGTTGGGCGGGCGAGGGGTGGCAGAGCTCTGTGGCCCAGTCCCTAACAGGCCACAGTCAGGTACTGGTTCCGGGGAGTTGGGGTCTGAAGATTTAAACTGTTGAGCATTTTTCCTTCCATAAGAGTTATTATTGCAGCTTCTGCTGGCTTAAGACAGTGAAAGTCCAAAAATCCAGCATAATTAGAAACTTAACCCTATAAGATTATCAGATTTTTCCTGACATTTGGACAGTATTCTATTGATAATGCTTAATTATTTTTTAAATTTCTGATTTCTAGATATGGCCTAGGTTATATGTTTTTATCTCTCGGCCATTATTACTTTTGCTCATACTTGAAGCCTTTATCAATTATAGATGCATCAATTAGAGCAGAAGAAACCCTTGGTATAAAAGTATAAAACACTATCACATACCCAGTATTTGACCTCTGAAATGTTCTAGGAGGGAAAAGAAGCGAATTAATCAGCACAGACTCACTGCCGGAGTCTGTCAAAGATGTATCACCGAACTCATTAATGCTGCCATCAGTGAGCCGATCCACCGGATACACTCACTCCTCTGATCCTACTGAAACTCATCCTGACCATCTGTTTCTGCAGCTAATGATGGAGACACAAATGTTGGACTATCAGGATTTTCCAGATTGCTTTTAGTATTCCAAATGCCAAGCCATCAGAGTTTTTAAAATTACTTTTGATTTTCCAAACACCATAACGTCAGGCCGTGCAGACGAGGAGATGCCAGTTCTAAGACATTTATTGTGTGTGCTTTTTTGCCTGGCTGTGTTCTGTCGGTTTATTGGTGATATGAGCTGAGTATTTAGTCCACGAGACAGAGATTGCCCTAGGGGAGAAATGGGCACAAGTCCTAACCGTGGCATCACCTGGACGCTGTAAACTATGAGGCAGGAAGGCAGCCCTGAAGTGGTTCCAGAGCATTGCCTTTGGGTAACTGGGCCTAGCTTTCTGGTTCCTTCTTCAACACTTGCAGACATGAGTTATGTTTGGTGGGGGCATTTTTGGAGCCATCTGCGTAGGAAGAAGAGTGTGAACTCTGGCAGGGCAGACTTTGTTCCACTGATGATGCACAGTGTAATTGTTTTCGTGAGAATAAACACACAGGAGGGACACTGAATAAATTAGGATTAAGTTTGGCTGCATGTGACAAAAACACAGGATGGGAGTTTCTTACACACATAAAAAAAGGCGGAAGGTAGGCAGTGCAAAATGTCTAGTACTCCATGAAGTCATTAGGAAAGGAATCCAATCTCTTTCCAGTTCAAAGCTCCACCATTTCTAGGGTGTGGTCTGTGTCTTTCTGGTCCAAATTGGTGACTAAAGAATCAGCCATCATATTCAAACAGAGGAAGCAGAAGAAAGGCAGTTTAGTTCTCTCCCTAGAAAATCACATCCCAGAAGTTGCAAACATTTCCATGCTCGTATTATTGGCTAGAACTTAGCCAAATGGTTACATCCAGCTGCAAAAGATATTGGAAAATGTAGACTTTATCCCAAGCACTATATGCTCAGCTAAAAATAAGGAGTTCTGGTACCAAGAAAGAAACAAGACAATGGGTGTGGAGTAGCCTGCCGCAAACACTGCACTCAGCGATAGGACATAGGAAAGGCCTCCAGAAAGAGGTGATGTCTGAGCACTACATAAAATGTGACTAGGGACTCATGCAGATGAAAGGGATGTAGGAGAGGAGGAAGGGAAGCATGTTTCTGGAGGTGGGGGAGCAGCGTGTGTGAGGCCACAAGGGAGGGGAAGCACATCATAGTGGAGGAATTAAAGATGCTCTTTCTGGCTGGACTGTGGAGCAGAGGCAGGAGGGTTCACGCCCTAGACCAGGCTCAGGTCAGTCCTCATTTTCCACTAATATTCTTTGTTTTTTTTTTTTTTTTTTGAGACAGAATCTCGCTCTGTTCCCCGGGCTAGAGTGAGAGCCATGGCATCAGCCTAGCTCACAGCAACCTCAAACTCCTGGGCTCAAGCGATCATTCTGCCTCAGCCTCCCGAGTAGCTGGGACTACAGGTATGTGCCACCATGCCCGGCTAATTTTTTCTATATATATTTTCGGTTGGCCAGATAATTTCTTTCTATTTTTAGTAGAGACGGGGTCTCGCTCTTGCTCAGGCTCATCTCGAACTCCTGACCTCGAGCGATCCACCCGCCTCAGCCTCCCAGAGTGCTAGGATTACAGGCGTGAGCCGCTGCGCCCGGCCTCCACTAATATTCTTGGGGTCTGGCTCTCTCTTGCCTCCTGCTGCATCTGATTCTCCAAGTTTAGAGTGAGTGGCCATTCCCTCCAGGTCGGGAATGGAAAGAGCAGATAGTACACCATGTCCTTGTTAAGAAGGCCCCCTACTTTTTTCTCAGAATAGGAGAATTTATTTCTTCTTCTTCAACTGGAATGAAAAACAAAGTATCTTCCAGAGAGGCTGGAGGGAGGGTGGGGGTGGAGGGAGAGCACCCCTAAGGGTTCTCTCTTCTGTCCTTCCACACCTGGGAGCTAATGTCCTGCCATTATTATCACAACCGTTACAGGTGGGGATCTGTGAACTGGGAAACAGTCCGGAGGCACCTCCAAGTCGGCTTGTCCAAGACTGACTCATGCTCTCACCCCTCATTCATTCCTCTTCTAGTGTTCCCTGTCTCCGTGAATGCACCTCCACACACCTGCTGTCACAGTGAGGAAGGCTGGAGCCAGTGGAGCATGGAGGGAGCACGGAGCATCGCCACTCCCCGGCCCCTGGCATCCAACCACTCATGCCTCACGCCTAGCGATTTCACCTCCTCAATATCCCTTCCAGCTGCCGACCTCTCTCCACCCCACGGCCCCCATGCTAGTCCAGGCTACTGTCGTCCTCTCCTGACTCACAGCAGTTGTAAATCTGGTTGCCCTGCACCCGCTCAGACCCCTCTACCATCTGATCGGCCCAGCCGGTGTCATCATTTCACAGCATGAGACTGATGGTAATCCCCTCCCCTGCCACTTAAACCCTGTGGTGGCTTTCTAGCTGCCGTCTACACTGCCCTGGATCTTCCGGTCCACACCTCTCCTGCTCCATAAGGCATCATTCCCTCCCCTGCTCCCTGCACTCCAGCCACCCTGGCTGACTTTTCAGCCAATCTCTGACTTCCCTTCTGTCCCAGGGCTTTCCTGCAAGCTGCAATGCTCTTTCCTCCTCCCGGTGCATCCCAGTCGTCTTTCCCTTCTCAGCTCCGGTTGCTTTTTCCGGAAAGTCTTTCCTAAACTCCCAGTCTGCTAAGAACCCTCCTTGCACACCCCCAGGTTTCCTTCCTTTAGTACAAACACTGGTTTATAATTTTACATTCACTGGTTATTTGATCAATGTCTCTATTGCTGAATTTTTAGTTGGTGATCCTTGCGGCCGAAGGGCTACAAAGGTTTCAGGTTAATTCTGGAAATGCTTTCTCTTTGCATATTTAGGGGAAAGTAATCTTTTCTAATATTTGCAGATAGGAATATTTTAAGTCCTAAAGGATTGTTTTTATAATGATTTTATATTAACTTTGCTATTGCTTTATGCTGATATAAAGTAATAAACCCAAATTTGCTCCCACATATTAGTGATCACCTGTGGATAATATTAGGACAATGCCCTAATTGGGAGGAGGGGTTATGTTAATGTCCGTTACGGATATTAACGGCTGCCCATGGAGAGATGGGTTATCTTAATATCCCTTAACTGTTTTGCAGACCCAGTGACATTTCTGCCTCCAGCAACAGCAGGGATGTGAGAGTCTAGGGCCTTAGGAGGGCTGCCCGTGAGTGGGGTGGGGGGACAGGGAGGGAGAAGGATCTGCTTGCATTCTTCTATTTCCTATATCCCTACACTTAGGAACAGACTTCATACCCATTATACTCACCAGGGGTTACAAACTCGTGGCTTATGGGCCGAATTAGTCCTTTAGATGTGTTTTCTTTGGCTAGAAGGATATTTAAAATTATTTTTGTACTTGAATGCTATTTTGGCAGATAACGCCTGCTGCAATGGAAACGTATGGCATCTGCCTGGCCCCCGAGAACACTGAGTTTGAGTTCCTGCTAGGCTGGGCCTTATGGAGGAGGGATTGACTGCATGGGGACTTCTTGAATGTGAGGCATGTGACCTTGGAGTACATAAATGCATGGGTGAAAGTTAGAGGTCACGGACACAGCCGCCCTAGGTGAGTGCTTTTGCTCTTCAGCCCTGTCAGACACCCAGATTTCTTTACTTCTTGTAGCCATGTCCTCCTCAACAGGTATTAAAGGGCTCCTCTGCTGG
>CM052442.1:80522640-80555722 GCA_028533085.1 Varecia variegata
TCAGATGGGTGTTGGCTCAAAATTGGATCTTTTAGGAAAACGGTAGATAATTTGAGAAGGTATTTTCATGTTGTAAGTAGAAAAAAATGAGCTTTCCCTGATGACATCTTAATTTCGTGTATGTGTGTCAAGACAAAGAAAGAGCACAGTTGATTTAAAAAAACAGTAGAGAAACCTAACATAGCATATTAAAAATGGCCCATCTAGTTCTTCACACCCCAAATGAGCAGCTGAATGTGAGAGGAGTAGTTTCTCAGGCTCACTTCCTCCCTTGGAACCCTGGAGCCACCTGCTTCCTCCTGCGTGTCTGGCCTCCTCTCTCTCCTCTGCGCCTCCTTGGCTCCCTCTTCCCCTCCACCCGCTATTTCTCCTCTTCCTCCCTTTCTGCCTGGTCCTTTCTCTTGGCATCTCTTCTATTGTCCTCCCTCTCCCTACTGATTATTTTACTTCTTTGACTTATTGAATGTCTCTTTTTGTCCCACGAGTTTTCAATATAAAAGCAGGTGATTTTGGGAAAAAGAGAAAACTCAATTGCTTTGTACTGCTTGGTGGTCTTTTGTTGGTTCCTTTCCATGGCTCAGTGGTTCTTGGTATTTTAAAAATGTAGTTATTGGTGATAATAAAATGGTTTATCAGAAAATAATTACCTCGTTCTGGCACACCAGGAAAGTTACTGGGAATATGCTGGTTGATAAACATCAAAAAGCCCGAATTTTTCAGTCTCTGCCAAAGCAACATCGGTACTTGAGGTCACAAATCAGATTGTAGGGGGGTGAGTTGTTGGGGTTATTGGGAACTGCAGTATTCTTCCCTCAAGGTGTGTCTGCACTTGCCGACTGGGGGTCAGCACCCCTCCCCACCTCCCACTGAGGATGCTTTTGTGGGGACGACACCCTCTCTGGATCAAGTAGCTGTGGAAGTGAAGGCGAGAGATTCTGCTGCTGTAGCTGAGTATGGCTTCAATAAAAAGCATGTTTATGTGGGAGAGAATTTGTGGGGGTTGCTTTTGCATTATGGAATTCTTAAAATTGTTTAACGGGGAAGATGTTATTCAGAAACCCCTGGTGCCTTAAGCTTGTTTTTTGTTTATTTCAGATTCCTTTTTTCCCCCCATTTTTAATTATCTCTGGAAAAGCTCTAGAGTCCTCCTCTGCTCTCTCTAAGATAGTTATAAAATTAATGTGCTGTGCTCAAGTTGTTACTCCAGATAAAAGAGTCTCTCATAGACTCTCATGTTAGGCAGGGAAGTCCAACCCCCTCGCTGTGTGTGAGAAAAAGGGCACAGACTGGAGACTGGATCTTGCTTCCAAGCCCAGATCCTTAGCTTTTCAGTCAGGGATTCCTACAGGGTAGAATCCAGAGTCACCGCTAGCATTCTGTCTGCGTGAGTAACGGAGTCGTGCCTCTTCCCTTCCTCTGTGTGATCCTTGGTGCATCTGGGGGTGGAGGTAGTTTAGTAGGTAGAGAGTTTACACCAGCTTTTAGTAATATTTTTTCTGTTCTAGCTGTTGCATTTAGCACATTCCCTTTTCAACATTTGGGAAGGTGTCTTTTCTAGTGCTAGAAAGAAAAGTGGCCAAATATAGCTGTTTATCATAATAAAACACCCCTAAAGTAATATTCAGACACTTCTTGTTTGGTGTGAGTGCCCGGGCACGTGGCAGGGTGACCTTAAGCCATGTGTCAGGCTCACAGCTGGAGAGGCACCTTGAGTCAGCAATCCATATGTCATTTGGGCAGAGCAACTCAACAATTAAAACAATGGGCCTTCCCTAACTAGAAAAACAAAAAGGCAAGTGAACAAATATTTATGAGTGTCTGCGAAGAGGCACTGTGCCAGGCTCCACGGGGATTACAGATTCATGCGGGATGTGGTCCCCGCTGCCCCAGAGCAGCTCAGCTGGGGAGACATAATCCACAAAAAGTTCAAATAACAATAGAAGATTTAAATAGCATTTCAAAATAGCTGTTATTAATAGATGAGAACAAAAACCAATCTGTTTTTGCAAGGTTCTCATAAAAACGTTAACATCATTCTAAGCTGTGGAGGGTGGATTAAAGCAACATCGGTGTCCATTCCACCTAGGGGTCCGTTTGTAAATCCATCTGGGCCTGATGGAGGCCGTGGGGATGGCGATTGGCTGCATCCTTTTATTTATACAGTAATTGCTGCGCTGGCTGGAAGACCGCTGAAAATGTTCTAAGCATTCTGAAAAGTTCATTTTGATGGGTCAGAAACACAATCACCCCTCATCTTTCTACCTCCAACAGAATTCCCTTTGTGAATGTGATAGAGCGGAAGGGGAAGGAACACAAGTCTTGCTAAGTGCAATCAAGGCCGTTTTCACAAAAGGCATTGGAAATATTTGCTCTGGGTCCCTGCGGAGGGGACTCATGCTTTCCCTGCAACCTAAGGCTTTGGGAATACTGTGCTGGTGGCACCCCGGAGCCACCGAACCTGTACAATACGCCTGGTTCCCTGATGTACAGGCAATCCAGGCTTCAATCACAGCTTTATGTGAGCACCAGGCTCAAGCCTAATTACGTGCCCACAGGGAAGGAGCAGGGGTAAAAATTGACAGCAAACGTGTTTTAACTGAACCGTACAATCTTTTAAACCCGGAATCAGGCTTATTTCTTGGTTTTGATAGCTGTAAATGAGCAGTTTCTGCTTTTTTTTGTTGTTCATTGGTTCATTCTTTTATTCAAGAAGTATTTATTTAAATTTTTGTCATTGTGAAAATAATACACTTATTAAAGTATTTGAAAAATAAGGAAAAGCAGAATAAAAGTGTACCCACTGCCACTATTGACATTTTGATATATTTCTTCCCACTGTTTTAAAGGATATTATTATAATAGTACTTCTAGTACTGGAATCCTTGCCTTACCCTCTCCACGATGGTGGAGGGATTTCTGGGTTGCTGGAGTAATGTCAGGGTGTGTTAGAAACATGTGTGTGTCCTTGGCATAGTGTGTCCAAGGATGGATGTTTTGGTGTGAGTACACCCAACGTCCTAGAGACCATGCAAGACCTAGATGACTTACCCATATTTCTCCCAGATCCGCCTTACACCATAATGCCATCTACTTCCAAGAACTGCTCACCTGTTCTCAAAAATTCTGCTCAGGGGTGGGGAGAGGTGGCTGCCTACTAAAAAGGAGACAGGACGTCCTTATTTGTGCTGTTTTCATTTCCTTTGCACATCATTTGGAGGCACTTCCCCAACCTGGGCCCCTGTGGTTAATTTATGGAAAGCTCCTGCTATAATTGGTGGCCTGTGCAATCAGTGGGGCAGTGGTTGCCTTGCCCTTGACCTTGGGTCTCCTGCCCCATCCATCTCTGCTGGGTTTCAGGTAGGCTTCTCACTATGGGGAGGGGAGAAGTAGAAGGAGGAGGAAGAGGAGTAGGGTATGGCAATGGTGGCAGTGGTAGTGATGGCAGAGAACTTAAACATTTACAGGATCCTTTAAACTCTTAAGTTAAAACATTTGCACCACCTAAACTGGTGCCATGGAGCAAAGCTCTGATTTCCAGGCCTTGATTATAGTTCTATATAGTATATACCATAAATCCACCTTGATTTTTTTTAAACTTGACATTATAGCTAGCTCATATTATAAATATTTTCTATGTTACTTCATAGTCTTTGTAACTATTACTTTAAGTACCTGTTGATATTCTTTTGAGTGGATGTGCATTGTTCTGATTAACTACTCTTCTCTAGTTAGACATTTAACCAATAGACATTTATAGAAATATTAACATCTTGTTAAGATCACATAGTGTTAAGTGTGGGTAAAATGCTGTAAGTGTAGGGATTTGGTGAGAGATTTAGTTACTGTTGCCATGAAATTCCCATCTCTTGGGCTTAGAATGCATAAGGCAAGATTGAGTTCTGTGCATGTCCTGGAGAGACTAACAATTTGATTCTCCTTTGAACTCTTATTCTTTACATATTTGGTCTTTTTTTTTAAGTGGGTGCAAAATTACTTCCTAGAAGTAGTAAGTAATCTTCCTTTCTTTTTTAATGCTATAATGAAAAATTAAGTTTAAGAAGTAAAACATACATTTAGTCAAAGCCCCCTGTATGCCTCTGTCTGATACTGTCTGTCTCCCACTCAGAGATAAAATAATGACCTGACTTGGTGTTTGTCATGTCCATATTCATCTTTAGATGTTATAGATTTTGCATATTATTTGGCATATTTTAAATCTTTGTAAAAATGACTTTGTATAATGTCCATATCCTTCTTCAACTTGCTTTTTCCATGTAGTATATTTGTGAGATTCATTCACACTGGGACTTATAATTCTAATTCATTTATTTTCAATATTATTTGTCCTTTCGTTGTATGAATACATCACAGTTTATTCATCCATTTGCCTAATGATGGGTGTTCTTTCCCCCCTCCCCACTTTTTGGCTATTAGAAACAATGCTACCTTAAGCATTCTTGTAAATGTCTCCAGTGAACATATTTGGAAAGTGTTTTGAGTATTTATTAATAGACTTATTGGGTAATAAGGGAAAGCTGTGCATCTTCAGCTTTACTAGATACTGAACATTGCTGTTCAAAGTGGTGGCATTCACAGATGGGAATTCACATTCCCATCTGGCGTTCCTGTTGCTCCATATATATTCTTGTCAATGCTTGATCTTATCAGACTTGATTGTTGCCAATCTGATGGGATGAAATGGTAACTCTTGTGGCAAATCAGATTTATAATTTGCTTCCACTGGCAAGAACAGAGCCACTGTTATGAAAAAACTTGTTAAAATTCTTATTCTTTCTTCAGTATTCTTTTGAGATTTTCTAAGCAAGTCAGCCATTTGGAAATCTATTAAATGACTTAAAACTTAGATTGTAAAATAGATATTCTATTCTCAGTGAGCAGAATTATACCGTATGTGATTTGGTGTCAGAACTCCAGCTGACTACAGCTGCCCACTGAGTACAGGTGACTATCAGTTGGCTGGTCTTTGGGTGTTGTATTCAGTTGGTTAGAAGCAAGTCACAGGTCCCACCTACACAAGGGGCGGGGATCACACAAAGTTTGAATACCAAGAGAAAGGGATGGGGGTGTGCCTTATGAGTCTGCCCACCACAACAGGTACCATGTTTTGATTGTCACATTTCAGTGTCTTGGGTTCCAGTGTCATGGGTTTAGATCAGCATTGTTAGAGCAGTCAAGAGATGATCAGCCCTCAGAGGCTGACTTACCCAAGTCTGGTTCCCATCAGAGGTGTGATTCCAATATATTAATTCACAAAGAGAAAAGTAGCTGGCAGGTAGACTGGGGCCAATGTTTGCTGATTCCTGCATACTCTTCTTTCATATATACCTAAATAGGAAGCTAAAAGATATGCTTGGTGACTATGCACTCAGGGCAAGAGGAGTGGACAGGATTATCTTAATGGCTAATGTGTCTGGACCATGAGAGCCTAATGCATCCTACTCAAGTGCAGAACTCGTCCTACTGCCCCAGATTTTCAGGTTCTTGGAAACACTGTTACATTTGTCTCTTCAAACTCTGCTTTTACTAGACACACTGTGTATACCATCCCCCTTTCTGGTTGCACATTCATTCTCTAGTCAGAATATAATTCAATTGATTAAATTCAGTATCATGAAATTACTTCATGAATTACTTCAGTTGAATCGTCCTTGAGGTTCACTCATCTGGCAAACATTTACTGATCAGCTCCCATATGCTAGGTGCTTGGGATATAGCTGTGGACAACACAGCTCGTCATGGAGTGCATAGAATAAAGCCAGAGCCTGGGCCGGGCGCGGTGGGTGGCTCATGCCTGTAATCCTAGCACTCTGGGAGGCCAGGGCGGGAGGATACCATGAGCTTAGGAGTCCGAGACCAGCCTCAGCAAGAGTGAGACCCTGTCTCGACCAAAGGTAGAAAGAAATTAGCCAGACAACTAAAAATAGAAAAAATTAGCCGAGTGTGGTGGTGCAGGCCTGTAGTCCCAGCTACTTGGGAGGCTGAGGCAGGAAGGTTGCTTGAGCCCAGGAATTTGAGGTTGCAGTGAGCTATGATGATGACACTGTATTTTACCTGGGCAACAGAGCAAGGCAAAATTTTTATATGTGTATATAGATATATATATATATATATTTTTTTCTATCAGACATTCATGAACAGACATTAGCCAAGGAAGGGAAAGGAACCAGCCCTTACTGAAAGCTTATCCAGTGCCCTAAGGCCAGATGCTGTTCTGGATACCCCATAGCCTCCTTGTGGGTAACGCCTAGTGATGAGGAGGCCAAGGCCCAAGGTTCAAATCCTGGCTCGGCTCCTTCCTGTCTATGTGAAGCTGGGCCAGTAGCCGAACGTTTCTAAGTCTCAGTTTCCTCTGGTTCAATGGAGACAATAAGAGTAGTCCCTTCCCAAATGATTGTGAGGATGAATTAAACTGCTGCACGTAAATGTGTGTCGTGAGTGCCTGACTCAGGGTAGGCGCTCGCTAAGCGTGAGCAGCTATTAGTACCTGCTCTCCAGCCCGACAAACTCAGGTCAGCTCGGGAAGATACAGTTAGTGGGGAAGCCAGGATTCAGGTGAGGGCCTTTCTGACCACACTTGTTTCTCTAGGGTAGAAAAATATGGTGGGCCCCGTCTATTGCACTGTAGTTATGAAAAGGGAGAGTGAGAGAAGGAGGGACAGGAGAGACCGTACAAGGAAGGAAAATGGACAGTAAAAATGGGAAGTTATGAGCAGGGAAAGGGCAAAGGAAAATGAATGGAAAGTAATCAATGGTAGGGAAAGAAAAAAATTGGAAGAGAGGAGGAAGGGAGAAGGTAAGGGAGAAGAGCTGGAAGAGGATGGGGAGAGAGGCTGGAGGAGGAGAGAGAGGAATGAGGGAGCTCTAGGTGAACGCCAGCCTCTCCTACTCAGGAGGATCCCATTCCCGGGCTGGCTCGATTCCTGGCCAGTCCCCAGGGCTGTGGGCCTGCATTCACCACCGCCCCTCCTCCTCCTCTGACTTCTGCCTGCCCTGGAGGCTCCTGCCTTCTCCTCACTGCCGCTGGGATAAAGTCCACGCTGGGATAATGTCCACAGGTCTGAGCCTGTTGTGTCGTTGGAGATGAGTTAGGGAACAACTCCCACCTGTCTTTCCAGACACACCTTCAACTGTTCTCCACCCGCCTGCTATCCTTTCACTCTATTTTTAACTATAAAGAAATAGGCTTTTTTTTTCCACCATAAAATTACAACCACTTTATTCATAAACGCTTTGCCTATGTTTTTTATTCTGACACTCAGCCTAACATATCAGCACTATATTTTAACGGTGAAATGAAAAACTGTTAGCTTTTACATGACTGGTATATTCAACTTTTTAGCAAAAATTGTCATTTTGATTTATTGAATTCATTTGTCATTTCAATATAAAATGATATTTCTACTCAGTATCACATTACTTCTAAAAATATAATAATTCCCTGGGCACAGTGGCTTGTGCCTGTAGTCCCAGCTACTTGGGAGGCTGAGGCAGGAGGATTGCTTGAAGCCAGGGGTTCGAGACCAGGTTGGGCAACATAGCGAGACCCCTGTCTCTCTAAAAAAATATATATGTATATAATTGATTGACATTAATGTCTCCTTTTGTCATTAAAATATTAAAATATGCATGTCTTTGCTTCTCACTTCACAGAATCCTCTTAATGACAAATAATTATTTTGATTTAGTCAATAGCATTTTCTTTTACTCTTGCATGAACCTCCAAATTCTGTTGATACATTGCATATTTTGGGCATTATGCTTTTAATTTTTCTTATATCTTTCCATTCTTTTCTCCTTGCTTTATCTACCTGTTCCCTCCCCTACTGTCCCCAATTTTTTTAAACATACAAAGTGAAGACTGTTTAATATAACATTGAGTCATGACATAATCAAAACAGCATGAAACCCGGACCTATGTGATGAGGTTGTCCAGCCACTTGTGGTATCAGAGAGCAGATGTATAAATGTATAGGAGGTGATAACCTCAGGCAGGTAAGCCAGAATCAACAATGGGAAGATCTGGAAACGATGCTTGAGAAGTTATTTAATCCACTGACTTATGTATCATCAGTCTTCATTCATCTGCAATGTGGATCCCATGTTCTGGCAGAGAATCATGTTGCTAACAAACCAAGCGACCTAACAGATAGACAGATCCTCACCACATTCATGAAAGGGCATCAGGTCTGAATATGTGTGTGGTGACCTAAGCCATACAACATTTTCTATCATGGCACGTAGCACAGAGGAGGGTTTGCTACTGGAAAAACATTTCTGGTAATCAGTGGTGCATAGACTCCTTTTTCAGAAAGTTTAAGTGGTTGGGCTTTTGTAGCTCACCCAGACGATGAAATGACCTTCAGAGGAGGGGATGCCAAAGTTTCCATCCATTCGGATACTTATTGAGTGTGTAATATTTGGGATTCAGGCTTGGTAAAGAACTATATTTTTTGGTTTTGTTTTTTCTTATTCTTTTTTCATTTTTTTGTAGTTTTTTCTTTATTTTTCTTTTTACTCAAGAGTATGTTCTGTAAAAGAGAACCATGCTTTGTAACTGAGCCATATTCTCTAATGCCTTTATTGCTGCAGTCTCTGATCATTAAGCAAGAGTCATTCAATCACTCAATAACAAACATGCATGGCATCTTCTAGGTCACCTCTATGTCTATTAAGATTTGAAATGTCCCCTTAAGAAGCCTATAGTTTAGTAAGGCACACAGACTATTAAACAGCTAAAAATAATGGCACATAATTAAGTAGTATAAAAACATAAAGAGCTGAAGAAATATAAAAGAGGAAGTCATTTTATAGAATTGAGGGGCTGGTGGGGCCTTAAAGGATGAATAAGAGTTTTCTAGGCTGGTGGGGGGGGAAGGGCATTTCTGATAGGGCACATGAGCAAAGGTAAGATGGCGGGAGAGTACATGACAGATCCAAGGACAGTGGTGGACAGGGTGGCAGAGTTGACTGGAGCTGGTGAAGTGGCTAAGTATGAGGCTGGAAGAACAGGTTAGGCCATATTGTGTTGAGGGGAAAGGAAGCAGGGGTTGGAGGGTTGAAGAGAGAAGTTGTGGAACAGTCTCTTCATTCCCCACCTTGGGAAAGCCTGCTCAGTCTCATCGGTTCTTCCCTGACCTCACTGCTACGCAGGAAAAATTGACCCCTCTCCTTTTTTTGCTTCCCATGTGTTTTTGTTCCTACAATTAGCCACTTACCCTATTGTTTTTTTGTTTTTTATTTTAGAGTATTATGGGGGTACAAATGTTTTGGTTATGTGGATTGCTTTTGTACTGCTTGAGACAAAGTTGTAAATGTGCCCATCACTCAGATAGTGTGCATTGTACCCATCAGGTTTGATTTCACCCCTCACCCCTCCCCCCTTCCACCTGCTTGTTTTCCGTTGAGTTTTACTTCCATCTGTGCTCCATGGATGCTGTTTGGTTAGTTCCAATTTAATAGTGAGTACATGTGGTGTTTGTTTTTCCATTCTTGCAATACTTCACTAAGGAGAATGGTCTCCAGTTCCGTCCAGATTGTTACAAAAGGTATTAATTCATTTTTTTTATGGCTGAGTAGAACTCCACTCAAGTGCCCATCCATTCGTGAGTGGATTAATAAAATCTGGTATAAGTATACCCCATTGTTTTATGATTGGTTTAGGTGACTTCCCCAGAGGGAAGGGATTTTGTCTTACCTATTTAGGTTACTTGGCTACCTAATAGATGCCCAATGAATGTTTCTTAAATTGGGCTATTCTATAGATTAATATCTCAACTGAGGTGTCTTATAACTTTAAAAATATAAACATTCTATGATTCCAAATAATAACATTTTCCACACTAGCCTATTTGTATTTACCATAGTCCCCTATTATCTATCCATGGTTTTGCTTTCTGCGGTTTCAGTTACCCACGGTTAACCTCGGTCCGAAGATATTAAATGGAAAATTCCAGAAATAAAATAATTCATTTAAATTGCACATTGTTCTGAGTAGTGTGGTGATGACATCCTGCGTGGCCCCAGGATCTCCAGCATGTCCATGCTGTCTACTGCCTGCCTATTAGTCACTTAGTAGCAGTCTCTGTGATCAGATTGACTGTCGAGGTATCACAGTGCTTGTGTTCAAGTGACCCTTAATTAACTTATTAATAGGCCCAAAGTGCAAGAGTATTGTGCCTAGTTTGTAAATGAAACTTTATCATAGGTATGTATGTATAGGAAATAACACTGAATATATAGGGTCTGGTACTATCCATGGTTTCAGGCATCCACTGGGGGCCTTGGAATGTATCCCCCATGGACAAGGGAGCACCACTGTAGTCCACATGGCAGAAATCCTTATTTTTGATACTTAAGAACTTCTGGGCATCAGAACTTGTTTGGCGTGAATTGCTTTTTTTTCTGAAATGCAATTTGTTTAAATTTAAAGTTCTTTGTCTAGGGAAGCGAAATGTTCACATTTTGAATCTCGAAAATAAAACACTGGTGAAATGATGCCAAAACAATTGTTTCAATCAGAAATGCTTTCTGAATCTAGCATCTAAATGCTAGATTAGGAATTAATGACAGAATCAGATCTCAGTTACTAGGCATTCATTGTTTTAAGGCAATTAATAGCACTATTGAGAAACCTAAGCAATAAAATATTTTAAAAGCCCTCTAATTTTGTTCAGATTTCTAATGAGTTGTGATGATCAAATATTCCTTTTATTCAAGATGTAATATGAATGATTGTATTTTATAATAAAGTTTTAAAGTTCTAATGAAGAGCATCATTTTCATTATCTTAGTGAATAGATTCCCTCAAATCAGATTGATCATGCATTGTTTTATTTAAGGTTAATTTAGAAACAAGTGCTCTTACTTTGCCTTGGAATTTACTAAATCTGCTGAGATCAGATTTACTAAGGTAGTTTTCTGCAAATTTCTACAGAGAAGTATAAGATTAAATAAGCCTGTTTAAGAAACTCTTGTTTCTGTAAAAGGGGTTTCTCAAGCTTGAGATGCAGATTTGGAGAGAAGAAACTTCAGGAAACTCCATTTAACAGTCTTTGTTGATCTGTCTGCTAAGCTTAGCAGTATTAATTTCAGAAGCATATTGATTTTGCTTGATTTTTTTTCTTCTTATTTAGAAGCATTTGTTGTTTATTTTATGTATGAGATATAAGGTATTTAACAATATAACTGATCAGTGTCAACATAATTTATGATCCACTTAGTAACTTAATAATAAGATTTGAAGTTGCTTAAGTTCTGGATATAAACTGTTAAATAATTTAGTACTTACTTTTTCAACAGATGTGAATTATTAAAAAGAAAATGGCCCAACGGAGCACTGTATTTCCTTCTCTTGTCACTGAGGAAAGGTATAATATATGGAAAATATGCATCTAAGGTATACTTTTTCTTTCCACCTATCCCATGAGGGCTGCTTAGTGGGTGTGATAGTCATTAAAAATGAAGGCTTGGGCTGTTACATTATCCAAGAACGGTTTTGTTTAAGGGCAAGAGAAGTACAATTGTGTCCCCTCTCCTAGCTTCCTATTTGTAGGATACTGTGGACCACCCAGAGACCCCAAGAGGTGGAGATTCCACAGTATCTTACAGTAGGGAAGAGCTTCCTGTCCGTAGTAAAATATAACTCTGGAAGCTTGAGGCTAATGTACCTGTTAATCCTTTTAAACCTGAAGTTGCAGATGGGGTATCTGGAGGTCAGAATTGGCTCGTGAAAGTACATTGCTTGGCTTGCATGATCTTAAATACTTTTTAAATGAATTTTCAACATTTGAAAATCAGGTGATTTCACATTCAAGTCTGGATTTGCTAGCTCTTCTTGAAATGTCAGATGATTTGGAAAAATGGACCTGCATTCCCAGATAGTCACTCATGGGTGGAGCAGAACTGTGGCTCCCTTTACCTGGGAAATCCCTTTTCAGTTCTCCAAAGTCCCCACCACTCTCTGTTGCATTGTACATGGTGTGCTTCACTTATTTATGTCACCTACCTGACTCTCGTAGGCATTTGGATTTGTAACCACTGCTTCAGGGGGAGGGAGAAAGGAGGAGAGCATGTCAAGTGACTTTGTTAGTAAGCTTGATCTTGATCACACAGCTTATATTGGGGAGACATCTTGGTGTGCCCGATTCTGCCAGCCTCTTGCTCTTGGAGGTCATGGAACCTGCCACCAGCACACTTCTTAAGTCCGAGGGCACGATTATTAATTAATTAATTATTATTAAATGAAGATCTTGCCTGGCTCATGAAGAAAACTCTTTAGGACAGAAACCCTGCTTCAAACCCCATTTAGCTTGTAGGGATAGATGATTTGTATTTCCTTCTCTGGGAAGTTTTGAATCTGGCTTTACAAATTATTTTTTCCTAACTAACAACGTGCTAATGTGGTTCCTTCCGTAGGCGAGTTAGAACCATGCCCCGACACAGCCAGTCCCTGACCATGGCCCCTTACTCATCCGTAAGCCTAGTGGAGCAACTGGAAGACAGGATCCTCTGCCACGAGAAAACCACCGCAGCCCTTGTGGAGCACGCCTTCCGGATTAAAGACGACATTGTCAACAGTTTGCAGAAAATGCAAAACAAAGGGGGAGGTGACCGCTTGGCCAGGCTTTTCTTGGAGGAGCACATCAGGAACATAACTGCCATAGTTAAGCAACTAAATCGGGATATTGAGGTAAGGTGTGTGCAAGTCAGATGGACTCTGTCCCTTTCCACAGAATTGCTCCATGCCAGGAGGTCAACCAAATCCAATTCCCATCTCACAACAATACTGCAAAGCTGTCTGTCTTGCCTATTTTTTTTTTTTTTTTGAGACAGAGTCTTGCTCTGTCACCCAGGCAGAGTGCAAGTGCAGTGGCATCATTGTAGCTTGCTGCAACCTCAAACTCTTGAGCTCAAACGATCCTCCTGCCTTAGCCTCCCGAGTAGCTGGGACTACAGGCGAATGCCACCACACCCAGCTAATTTTTCTATTTTTAGTAGAGACGGGGTCTCATTCTTGCTCAGGCTGGTCTTGAACTCCTGACCTCAAGCAATCCTCCCACTTCGGCCTCCCAGAGTGCTAGGATTACAGGCGTGAGCCATAGCGCCAGGCCTGTCTTGCCTATTCTTAATGATCACCAAGGAAACAGCTTGCACAAATGTCTTAATTAAATTTATTCCAGTATTTGATAGCAGTTACTGTCAGTGTTATTTATGTTTAATCTAAATTTACCTTGCTGATTATTAAATCATTTTGTTTTGTTTGGCTGTCAGTGGAGAGAGAGAAGAACTAGTCAAATAGTTTCACTGTAAGAAACTTTATATCTTTGAAGACAGCTATTAAATCAATTATTAGGTCAGCCTTTGATGCTTCAGATTAAATGTTTCCAGGTCATAATGATTATATATAATACGGTTTACTACACAAACAATTTAGGTATTTGAATTGCTTCTCAGACATCCCTTTTATTGCTCTATTTTTCTCTGAAACGGGCCCAGTAAAAGGCCAACATTGTCTATTTTTAGAACTTGCAAATTTACTGCTATTTTTTGAGCCGTCACAGAGACCACACAGTTTAATTCAGAAAGCTTAAGATCATTTAGGGCCTGGGCTTCCATCACTGCACAATGTCAATACCTTTCACACGATATTATTACATATATAAATTAAAGATATATGGCTAGATTAAGGAAAATCTTTGTGTCCTGTCATAGGGATTGTATGTTAATTATACTTCTGAAATTAAGCCTCATTTCTTTTTTTTCTGTATTCAGATTTGTATTTATTTATTTTTTTAACAGCTTCATTGAGGTATAATTTAAATGCCGCATTCACCCATTGTAAGTGTACAATAAGTGATTTTTGTAAATTTATGCAATTGTGCAACCATCAACACAATTGAGTTTTAGGGTGTTGCCATCATCCCCTAAAATTCACACTAGCCTGTTTACAGTCAATCTGTACTTCCACCCTATCCCCAGGCAACCACTCATCTACTTTCTGTCTCTATAAATTTGTCTTTTCTGGACATTTCCTATATATGGAATCATACAGTATGAAGTCTTTTCCATCTGGCTTCTTTCACTTGGCGTAATCATTTTGAGGTTCAGCCATATTCTAGCATGTATCATGTTCCTTTTTATGTCTGAGTAGTATTCTATTGTATGAATATAGCACATTCTATTTACCCATTCATTAATTGATAGACATTTGGATTGTTTCCAGTTCTTACCTATTGGCAGTAAAGCTGGTATGAACACTTGTGACAAGTCTTTGATGTGGAAATATGTTTTTATTTCTCTTGGGTAAATTACTAGAAGTAGAATTGCCGGGTCTTATAGTGAGCTTATGTTTAACTTTTTAAAACATAGCCATTTGAAACTCAGGAGTTAAAACAACAACAACAGAGCCAAATGATTTTCCAAAGCAGCTGTACTATTTTATCATCCCACCAGCAATGTAGGAAGGCTACAGTTTCTCCACAGCCTCACCAGCACTTGGTATTATCTGTCTTTTTCATTATAATCATTCTAGTGCAGGGGTAGGGAACCTTTTCATGTTGGAAGGCCACATTAATTTAGCTGCAATCAAATAAGCCCACATTTGAGAAACTTCAATTGGATATACTTAAAAATGTACATTATTGGCCGGGTGCGGTGGCTCACGCCTGTAATCCTAGCACTCTGGGAGGCCGAGGCGGGCAGATCGTTTGAGCTCAGGAGTTCGAGACCAGCCTGAGCAAGAGCAAGACCCCATCTCTACTAAAAATAGAAAGAAATTATATGGACAACTAAAAATATATATAGAAAAAATTAGCCAGGCATGGTGGCGCATTCCTGTAGTCCCAGCTACTCGAAAGGCTGAGGCAAGAGGATCACTTGAGCCCAGGAGTTTGAAGTTGCTGTGAGCTAGGCTGACGCCACGGCACTCTAGCCTGGGAAACAGAGGGAGACTCTGTCTCAACAACAACAACAAAAAAAAAAATGTACATTATTTTGTAAAAATATAACTACTATGTACGTAATAATTTCAAAAAATGAAAATTATTTGTTAATTTTAAAGTTAACCTTTTAATGACCTTGTTTTGTCTGCTTTTTGTTGGAAAGCATTTGAATATTTGGTTGCAGCATGGAGGCCCGCAGTTTTAGTTGATCCTCTAGATGGGTATCAGTCACTTTTGACCTTAAGGGCATCTTGATTTGGGTTAGGTAGGAGAATGTAGATCTGCAGCAATAAGTGGTTGAAAAGCAAGAAAGCATTTTTGGGGCATGTTGCCGAAGGCATGGGTATTCTACTGCATTTTTCCATATTTCAGTTGGATCTTTCTTCGCGTCAAACAATGACTTTAAAATGTCATCTACTGAGAGCTCAATCAATTCCATCTGTAGTTCTTTAGATGCCTTGGTGATATCAACTAGGTGAGGCTGAAATGCTAATTTGAGTGTCATGTCATGATTCCCAAAGTCAGTGAATCTTTCATTGTATTCTCTAATTAGTAGGTCTATAACAGCTACGTATTCTTCAAATGATTCACATATATCATCCTGCTCATCAATGACCTTTGCTAACTGGGAAAAATGTTCATCCAAAATTTCCTTTTGAGGAAGTGTTTTGAAAAAAGAAAGCTGTTTTTGAAATGCTTGAATTTTTTGCTACATATCATGTATCAACTTAGACACCTGTTCCTGTGATAGCCAACACACTTTAGAATGATATGGCAAATCCACACTGAATACTTCATTGTTCAACCTTAGGATGTTACCAAACAGAAGATGCCATGTTGCATTTGCCATGAATACAGTTAACAATACTTATAACGTGTTGCAAAGTGTCACTTAAAATAGTAGCTTTAGCACAGAGATTTTGCTGATGCAAGATACAATGAAAAGAAATGAGCGCATCTGGATCTGTTAATACTTTTTTTTTGTCTGTGCAATAATCCTTTCACGTTTTCCTGTCATGGAAGGTGCACCATTTGTACATACACTCACTAAATTTACCAAATTCAGTCCTACTTCACAACATTTATCTTGAAAGTTGTTGAACATGTCTATTACCTATGTTCTGTTCACAAGAATGCCCAAAGTTAGTAACTCTTCATAGCAAAGACAGTCTTCTGTTATGACCTGAATGAAATATAAAACCTGTGCTTAGTCAGTAGTATCAGTTGATTCATCCAAAGCAATTGAATAATATATATTTTCCTGTTGAAGTATTGTGTGAAATTGTTCTATTAAATTGAAGGTTAATTCATGCTGCCGATCAGTTATGGTTCTCCTTGAAAGAGGCAGTTGTTTGTACTTTGAAACATTATCAGGGTCTAAGCTTCAACTTCAACAATGCATTCTTTCATAATTTCTACATCAGTGAATGGCTTCCCTTTTTTCCTGAGTATATAAGCTACTTTCTAAGTTGCTTCAGTGGCATTATTTACAGGTCTTATTGCTGCTTGAAAGAATTGTCTTTGCTTTTGGCTTTCATCTTTTAATTTATGTAATACAACCTTTTGAGCCTCTCCCTCTAATTTAAAATATTTGTGGTCTTTAGGAGTGTGTCATAATGCTGAAGAGCATTGAATTTATTTAATGTTGATGTTTCAGTATCACAAAGCAAGCAAATCGTCTTATCTTTAGCAGAAACAAGGTAATATTGCAATTCCCAATTCTCATTAAAAAATCTGTTTTCTTTTTTCAGTGTGTTCTTGGTCTTCTTTGACATGATGGGCTGTTAAGCAGACAGAATTAAAAAAATACTGTTGTGCTGTGCAACTGTTCACAAATTCCACTTCAAACAGAAACACAGTGCACTGTTGTCAAAAGCTGATAATAGACTGGCATACTCGACCCCCATAAACTCTCACCAACCAGCCTCGTGCAGTAGTGGCACCCATCAGGCAGGGAAATTAGAACTAAATCAAGAGTGTAGCAGCCATAAATTTAGCCCTTATGGCTTATTAATGTTCTAATTGTGCCTGTCAATCTGGGGGGATTATTTCGTTGAAAGTTATTTTATTCTTTGGTATTTTAAATTTGTTCATTTTAAAAATAAAACAAAAATATAAAAGATGAGCAAAAATGTATTAATAAAAGTAAAAGGATTTGTTCTGTAAAATTTGGATTTAGTCAAAAGGACACACTTAAGGACCTAGAAGGCCACATGTGGCCTGAAGGCTGCAGGTTCCCCACCCCTGTTCTAGTGAATGTGCAGTAGTATCGCATTATAGTTTTAATTTGCATGTCCCTAATGACTAATGATGTTGTCATAAAACCTTTTCATAAGTTTATCGGTCAGTTGTATGTCTTCATGGATAAAACATCAATTCAAGTCTTCTGCTCAATTTTTAAAAATTAAATTTTTTCCCATTGTGGTAAAAAAGTTACCATTGTAACCATTTTTGAGTGTTCACAGTGTTGTGCAACCACCGCTATTATCCATTTCCAAAATGTTTTCATCATCCCAAGCAGAAACTTCTCATTAAACAATAACTCCCCATTCTACTTTCCCCGCAGACCCCATTCTATTTTAGATTAGGTAACCTCCATCCTGTTTTCTGTCTCTATGAATTTGCCTATTCTAGCTAACTCATATCAGTGGAATCGTACAATATTTGTCCCTTTGTGTCTGGCTTATTTTACTTAGCATGATGTTTTCAAGGTTCATCTGTGTTGTAGCATGTATCAGAATCCATTTTTAAGTTGGGTTATTTAGTTAGGTTATTCCTCTTTTAATAATTTTTTTTAATTTTTATTGAAAACTTTTATAAGCTTATTATAGTCTAGATACAAGTCCCTTATCAGATATGTGATTTGAAAATATTTTCTCCCATTCTGTGACATATATTTTCATTTTCCTAATGGTATCTTTTGAAGTACAAAAATTTTTAATTTTAATGAAGTCTAGCTTGTCAATTTTTTTTTCTTTTATGGTTTATGCCTTTGGTGTTGTGTCTTAAAGAACTGTTTGCTTAGTAACCCAAGCTCACAAAGATTTTCTCCTACATTTTCTTCAAAACTTTCAATTTGTTTTTACATTTAAGTCTGTGATCCATTTTGAGTTAATTTTTGTATGTGGTGTGATATAAAGGTCTAAGTTAATTTTTTTCATCTTTATGTCCAAGGAAAATCTATCCTTTTTCCATTTGCTCATTTTTTAAATATCAATTGACCATAAAATATAAGGTCTTATTTCTGGATTCCGCTAATCTGTATAGTTTTCCTTATGCCAATACCAGACGGTCTTGATTTCTAGTTTTAGAGTACGTTTTGAAATCAGGTAGCATAAATCCTCCAACTTTGCTTTTCTTTTCAAAATTGTTTTGGTTATTCTAGGTCCTTTGCATTTGCATATAAATTTTAGGATTAGCTTGTCAGCTTATATTAAAAAAATGTTATTTTGTCAGATTGCTTTGAATGTATAGATCAATATGCGGAGAACTGCCATCTTAACAATATTGAGTCTGTTTCCAAAAACAACTCTTGGTTTTATTAATTTTTATATTGTGTTTCTTTTTCTATTCTATTCAACTCTATATTATCTCCTTTTCTCTGCTTGCTTTGGGTTGAGTTTGCTTTTTTCCTAGTTTCTTAAGGTGCAAGCTTAGGTAATTGATTTGAGTCCTTTTTTCCCCCTGATAATGGTGTTTAAAGCTATAATATTTCCTCTAAACATTGCTTTAGCTGTATCTCATGAATTTTGGTATGTTTTTGTTTTCATTCATTCAAAATACTTTAAAATTTCCTTTGTGATTTTTTTTTGGCCTATGTGTTATTTAGAAGTATGCTGTTTAATTTCTAAATGTTTTGGGTGTACCCAAATTTGTTTCTGTTATAGATCTTTTTTTTTTTTTTTTTGAGACAGAGTCTCGCTCTGTTGCCCGGGCTAGAGTGAGTGCCGTGGCATCAGCTTAGCTCACAGCAACCTCAAACTCCTGGGCTTGAGCGATCCTACTGCCTCAGCCTCCCGAGTAGCTGGGGCTACAGGCATGCGCCACCATGCCCGGCTAATTTTTCTGTATATATTTTTAGTTGGCCAGATAATTTCTTTCTATTTTTAGTAGAGACGGGGTCTTGCTCTTGCTCAGGCTGGTCTCGAACTCCTGAGCTCAAACAATCCGCCCGCCTCGGCCTCCCAGAGTGCTAGGATTACAGGCATGAGCCACCGCGCCTGGCCTCTGTTATAGATCTTTAATTTAATTTCATGTGGTAAGAGAAAAATATACTTTGTATGTTTTTAATCTCTTTAAATTTTTTAAGACTTGTTTTGTGATCTTCTGTATTCTTAGTAATTTTCTGTCTTGTTCTATCAATTATTGAAATCTCCAACTCTTATGGTTGAATTGTGTATTCCTCCTTTCAACTCTTAGTTTTTGCTTCATGTATTTGGGAAGTCTGTTGTTAGGTTCATGTGCACTTATTGTTGTATATATCTTCCTGATGTATGGACCCTTTTATCATAAAATGTCTCTGTCTCTTGTAATATTTCTTGTCTTAAAGTTTGTTAGTCTGATATCAGTATAGCTATTCCAGCTCTTTTATGGCTGCTGTTTGCATAGCTCATGTTCTTTTTTGATAATTCTCATCAAGCTTGTGCCTTTTGGTCCTGGCCTACTACATGGTTACCACCTTTCACTGTTCTTTGAGATTCTCACATATGTTTGCTAAGGACAGGGATTCACTCAGAATCGTACCCAAATCAAAGTGCATTTGTCTTCAGGGTTCTAATGTTTCTGGTCTATATTTCTTATGATGTTTAAAGAAAAGGACTGTGTGTTGGTTAGTAAGGGGGTGCAGTGGACCTTTATTGCTTTGGGAACTGATGGTATCCATTCTAATTTCTTGCAGAGATGGGGTCTTGCTATGTTGCCCAGGCTGGTCTCAAATTCCTGGTCTCAAGTGTTCCTCCCACTTCAGCCTCCCAAAGTGCTGGGATTACAGGTGTGAGCCACCACACTCCACCTGATTTCCTTTTGGATTTGTCTTTCTTCCGTCAGATACAGACTGAGATGGCTACTAATCAGGGTGCCTTATCACATTTTTAGCTAAAGGGGATTGGGGCCCATAGCTTAGGCCAGAGCAGTAAAACTCTCCTTTCCTAGAATTTAAAACCTGAGTAGAGAGATCCAAGGAATGGAAATGGCCAGAGTACCTTCCCTGTAGCCACTATGCCTATGGGATACTGGCCAGTAGTTCCTACTGCCTGGACCTCAGGATATAACTTTTGTGTCTTTTTCTCAGTCTGGATACTCAGCTTCCCTGTTGGTTGTGTGTACCTCTCCCCTATGTCCTTCCAATAAATTCCATTTTCCCCCTACATTAGCCAGAGTCAGGTTCAATTTCCTCAACCAAAGAAGTCTAATGACATCAGAGAGGCATAGACAGTTTATAAGATTGCTGTAGATAATTTACTTGTGTTTGGAAGGTGGTGTCTATATTTAGAATGATCTTTCCAGTTTTATATTTGGGTGCTAAGGCAGTTTTATCCCAGAGAATGAATTACTCAGCATCTTCAAGTTGACAACTGCACAAAATTGAAGAACCCCAACTTAAATATTTCAATTTTGAAAAGGGTTGCAGATATGCTGGGAGGCTGATAGCTTTTCTGCACCCAAATCTAGAGAGGGAGATAGATAAAATCAAAGTGATGGGGATAAATGATTCTCAGGTTTCCATCCCCCCACCCAATGGCAAAGAAGTACAATAGTCCCCTCTTGTCCACAGTTTCACTTTTGCAGTTTCAGTCAACTATGGTCTGAAAACATTAAATGGAAAATTCCAGAAATAAACAATTCATAAGTTTTAAGTTATGCACTGTTTTAGTAGCATGATAAAAATCTCACACCATTTTTCTCTCTCTCCTGGGATATGAATCATCTCTTTGTCCAATGTATCCACACTGTATACACTACTTGCCCATTAGTCACTTAGTAGCAATCTTGGTTATCAGATAAAAAAAAAACATAGTATATATAGGGTTTGGTACTATCCACAGTTTCAGGTATCCACTGGGGGTCTTGGAATGTGTCCCCTGCAGATAAGGGGGGACTACTGGATGTCATTAAAAAAATACAAACACCCCCATGTTTCACATTAGAAAATAATGTTACTTTTCCATTCTTCCACACCCAGCACCTTCCTGTGGGTACTCAGCTCTGTTCCCTTTGCTCATGGGTTGGGGGAAAAGACTAGAGACAGGAGTCAATCTATTCTGACATTCTGTCCCCTCAGGTAAAAGCAGACAGTGTAACTCTACCCTTAGAAAACCCTGGATTTAATTTTTTCCATCAGTATGAGAGGTGATAGTGCTTTAGCTGCAATTGTGGAATCCAGGGAATAATTTCCCCTTTGGGGGCTGCTATGTACTTATCCAATGGTCAGAACCATTTTACATATATGATTTCCAACTCCAGCTGGGCCCTCCATGCTGTTCAGTGGCCCCTTCATTCTAGGAAGCCCTCCTTGCCACTTCCTCCCCTACCCCCCGCCCCTTCCCTTCAGTGTATCCTGAACACCCAGCACGAGCCACTGTTGCCATAGCATTTACTGAATAGGACTGGCATTGTTTCCTTACAAGTCTGTTTCCCCTAGTAGATTGTGAGCTTTTCAAAAAGAGAGGAACCTTGTCTTACTCATCTTTGCGTTGCCCAACACAATATTCGGAGCAAAATGCTATCGTAGTACATTTGTGTTCCTTTAACAAAATACCTGAGTCTGACTAATTTATAAAAGAATAGAAGTTTATTTCTCACAGTTCTGGAGGCTGGGAAGTTCGAAACCATGGCACTGGCATTTGTTGTCTAGTGAGGGCCTTCTTGCTGCAGCCTCACGTGGCACAAGGCGGAAGTGCCAAAAGGACCAACGCGTGTCCTTACGTGGCTGGGGAGTGGAAGAGAGCGGACCCACTCCCCCAAGCCCTTTTTATAGGGGCCCTAATCCATTCATGAAAGCGGAGTCATCAGGACTTAATCACCTCTCACAAGGTCCCACCTGTTAATTCCACCACAATAGGGATTAAGTTTCAACAGGAATTTTGGAAGGCACACCATCATTCAAACCATAGCAAAAGCTTATTAAATGAATAAATGCCCAATTCTGAGTGAAGCCAGTTGTAGGTTTACTACTGGTAGCAAAAAGGACTGGAAGAGACTCAGGTCATCCAAGCAAAGTGCATCCTTTTCAAATAGGCCTGATGGCCTAAGGGCCCAAGACCAATTAGTAGCAGTGCTGAGAATAAACTCACGTGGTTAAAAGCTCCAAAAATGTACTCCTTTCTGTTTTCTACTTTGCCTCTTGGAAGCTCTTCTAGAAGAACCCTGGTCTTACGTAACCTACTCTCAAATGCAATAGGCTGTGCTATTCAGCCATTCTTTGCTTCCTGAGTTTTAAGAAGAACTTGTTCATGAAACTAGGTAGTTCTAACTTTAGTTCTCACTGAGTTCTCCCCTGCTTCATCATTCATTTGATGAGAGTTCACTTGAACGGCTTTGATAATTTGGGTTATTAGCAAACATACCTAGGAATCCAAAGTCATCAATCGTTTAGGCTTTGGCTAATTGTTTTTCCCCAAACATGTTTCTTTAAGATGATTGTTGAATAATTTACAATGCAGTGAGTTTTAAAGTACTTTCAATTTTGCTGTTTTCCCAACATCTGAAACACATTTTATGTAATGATTATTCTTGCCTTAACCAGACAGCGCTCTTTTCCATTTACATGTATTTTTGGAGTGTGCAGTTTTGCAAATGAAAAGATGATTTCCCTTGCAGAGAGGGAAAACTGAGTAAAATATGATTTGGATAAAAAAATTACTTTGGGTATTTGAGTGTTTATCTTTTTATAACTCATAATAACTATATACAATGATAAAGTAACAGTAAGGAAGTTTAGAAATTTAAGACTCCAATATGAAACATTAGTCATATGGATTTATATATATTATGAAGCTAAGCATATCCACCTAAACATAAGCAAAATTAGGATGTTTGATGAGAAATCAGAATTGTTGCCTTGTAACCAAAGTTTATTACGATGAAATTGTGACTGTCTTAGTTCAGGCTGCTATGACAAATTAGCATGGACTGGGTGGCTTAGGGAACAGAAATGTATTTCTTATAGCTCTAGAGACTGGGAAATACAGGATCAGGGTGCTGGCAGATCCGGTGTCTGGTGAGGCCCTGCTTCCTGGTTTGTAGATGGCTGTGTCCTTATACCCTCACATGGCAGAGAGCAGAAGCAAGTTCTTGTGTCTCTTCTTAGAAGGGCACTAATCCCATTTTTGAAGTCTCCACCCTCATGATCTAGTTACCTCCCACCTCCTAACACCATCACATTGGAGGTTAGGGTTTTAACATATGAATTTTTGGGGGACACAAACATTTAGTCCATAACACTAAGTAGAATAAAATTTAAAAGTACTGGCCGGGCGCGGTGGCTCACGCCTGTAATCCTAGCACTCTGGGAGGCCGAAGCGGGTGGATCGCACAAAGGTCAGGAGTTCGAGACCAGCCTGAGCAAGAGCGAGACCCTGTCTCTACTGAAAATAGAAAGAAATGATCTGGCCAACTAAAAATATATATATATATAAAAAAAATTAGCCGGGCATGGTGGCGCATGCCTGTAGTCCCAGCTACTCGGGAGGCTGAGGCAGGAGGATCGCTTGAGCCCAGGAGTTTGAGGTTGCTGTGAGCTAGGCTGACGCCACGGCACTCACTCTAGCCCGGGCAACAAAGCGAGACTCTGTCTCAAAAAAAAAAAAAAAAAAAAAAAAAATTTAAAAGTACTGAGAAGTCATTATTTGTAAGTAATATAAAAATAGGGAGAGTGGATATTATACAAAAGGTGATATTTGCATATTGAAAGCAAAGAGGTGTGGAGATATTCAGGTTGTATTTCAGTGCTGTGAAAAGTTTATTTTTTGTCTGTAAATTCTTAATGAATTTCTTCTTTAAATTGCCTGGCTTTCTATTGTTTTTATTACTGGTTTATACTTGTGTTTTAGTTCACTCAGTAAAATTCTACTGGGTATTTGTTTTGTAAGAATCATCCCTGCAGGTGATTTTATATTACAAAATATGAGGCTAAAGCCATTCTGAAGATGTAAAGCTCATGCCAGGCATGTGATAGAGCTAGTCAAATTGAGATATATTAATACTACATCTTGGCCACTTTGCCTAAGTAAGTCTTTATGATTCTCTATCGTGTGGCTCTGCACATAGTTATATACAGGATCAAAATAAAATGTGTTGTCAAACCACTAGCCTAGGTGATCCTCAAGAGCTATAACTGAGTCTTAATATTTCTATTTTTAGCACTTACCAGTGTTTAGCGCATGGTAGGAGCTCAATAAATATTTCATAATCAAAGACTCTGGGGTTCAAGGACTTAAGGTATTCTTGGGAGAAAAAAGGCTCTGGGGTCCTTGGCCCTTCCAGAGGCCTGTGATTATTGCCCTATCCTATCAGCAGATTCCAGCATCAAAACAGATGATTCTTGTGTACTAGTACACAGTAGGTACTTGATAAATGTTGAATGAAAGAATCTATTGTTTTAATACATCCCCTTCCATGGTCTCCATTAGCAGTTTGCCTTGTAATGTGGAGTATGTTATCAATTATTTATTCCTGAGAAACTTTCCACAAATTATCATCATTATAAATTTAGAAGAGGTAAAGTAGTCAACTATAAATTATACATGTCTGGATTATCCATTCTGTCTTTGGTTTAAGTTGTCATCAATCCCTGGAAGCGAAGCCTTAGTAAGCAGTCCATGGTTCTTTCATTGGTGGTAAGCTTTCCCTTCCATGCCAGCTTGATGGCTTAGGGGGGAGTAGTTTGGACCCGCTTGTCCCCTTAGGGCTTTAGCTGTGTCTCTGGCAGGCAGGGGAGTCTGCCACCCGACTGGTTAGAATCTGCAGTCCCGCTCCTGGTTTCCTTGTGCTCAGACTTCATAATGTCCTGCTGGCTTGGGGTGTTGGCTTTGACCTAGTTGTGTTATGGAAATCTGTATCATTTAATTGAGTAGATTTTATGTAGTTTGCTAGTTTAATAATTTGCAAATGAACTACGGAAGAGTTTTCTGAACTCAACTGATGAGTGCAGCGTTGCGCTTTATTAACATGTTAAAGCAAAGGTGTAGACAATGATGTTAACGTGTAGACATACAGGACTTTGGACTGGCGTACAGGACCTTGGTCCAGCGTGCAGCCAGCACTGCCAATGAGGATAGAGTTTTGGCTACTGGGCTTCATGCATTTTACCTAAAAGTAGAATTTCAGCCTGCAGTTGAGTGATCTAGTCCCATTGGAACAGGTATAGCAGCAGAGGGATTTTGGTGATTATCATCCAAATTCATTTTGTTTCAACTCTACCCACTAGATTTGGCTTGTCATGTGACCTGACTCTAGTGGGAGAAGACAGTGAATTGGATGGGATTTGAATATTCATTCAGTTCTGTTGATAGAGGTTTTTCAATGTAAATTAATAAATTGGTGTTCTGGTGTCTGCTGTGTCTCCAGTACATTTTAGCTTGTTTGAGTCCATCTTTGAGGACCTAATCACCTCTGGGCACCAGCTAGAGACAGTGTCTGAGCCTTCAACTTGGAAGACCAGATCCAAGAAGATGGAGCTAAAAGAATTAATAAATTACTCCATTATCCACTGAGTGCCAGGCATTGTCAGAGGCACTGGGGCTGCAGTGGTGACCCAGGCATGCAAGGCTCCTACTCCTAGCCTACTACACATTCTAATGGGGTGTACAGGCAGTGAACACTAAGTAACCAAGGCAATGTTAGCCAATGCCAAGCGCTCTGATGAGATGACACAATGGAGAGTGATTGTGGGGCTGTCCTAGAAAGGATGGCAAGCAGGTAAGGGGGCATGTGAGCTGAGACTGGAGTGACAGAAAGGGCCAGACACGCTGAGGTGGTTGTGTACCAGGAGGAGACACTCCAGATAGAGGGAAGGGCTGGTTCCAAGGCCCCAGCAGGAAGAGGCGTGGTGTGCTTGAGGAGCAGAAAGAGGACCAATGGATGGAGTGTCCTGAGCTGAGAGAAAGGGCCAGCTCAGCCTTGATGTCCCTAAGAAGTTTGGAGCTGGAAATGAGAAGCCATTATTTAGTTTTAAGCCAAGGAATTTAAATAATTCACTCATATTCTTGGTGCTGGGATACATTAGTGAATAAAACAGATAAAAACCCTTGTCCTCATGGGGCTTACAGACTGATTTATGTTTCAAAACGGTCACTCTGGCTACTGCATGGAGAAGGGATTATAGGAGAGCAAGAACGGAAGCAGGGAGATGGTTCAGGGCCTAGCGTGGAAGGTCAGGGAGAGGTGACACACCTTGGACTAGGGGAGTCACAGTGGAGGTGGAGAGAGGTGGAAGGATTCCGGATTGATTTTGGAGGTAGAGCTAACAGGACTTCCTGCATGCTGGAGGGAAAGACTTCGGTTTTGGACTTGGCAAGTTTTAGCAGCCCATCAAATAGCCAGGTAGAAATTCCAAGAAGGCAATTTGATATATGAGGCTGGAACTCTGGGGAGTTTTAAGTCTTGAGCGTGGAGATAAAAAGCTGTTACTGAAAGTTCATCACTTGTCCCTGAGGCTGCATCAGAAGAACAAGGACAAGTGGTTTGAGGAAAAGGAAAGAGAAGTTTATTACTTTACCAGCAAATGAGGAGGATGTCAGACTCTTGTCTTAAAGTACCACCATCCTATCTATAAGCAGAAATACAGAGTTTCGAAGGAGTTTTCGGCTTCGGGGTACTGCTGTTTAACTGTAGCACCTCTGGTGAAGACAATCTCATGACTGCCCAGACAATTCTGTTGAGCCATCTCCTGTGATACAAAACAACAAAGAACGCTCCCCTGCCCGTCTGATTACTGGCCTTGGGCAGGGATGCAGGTTTTAATTTCCAAAAAGCGTGAGTGGGTCTTTAAAGAGACAGCTTGTAAAACATTTTACCCTTTTCCAGGCTGTTCCCTCTGTTACAAAGCCATGGAGAGAGGGATTACCTTATAAGACCCTGCCCTGCTGTGGTGGCACCTTTCTCTAGGTGATATAGGAGCTGCACTTTTCATTTCTTTACCAATCTAGGAAGAGTTGGAGAAGGAGAAACACGGAGAGCTGTTTCTTTCCTGGTCATTCCTCGACCATGTTGTCCTGTCTGGGTGGCTTGGAGGACCCAGGACATGGGTTTGTCATCACCTTTGCATAAATAGCATCATATAGTACATTGAGGGTCACATGGAGGTCCCTATTCCATGCTGTCTTGGGAAGGGAGGTTCTTTAAAGATAGGCTGTATCTTCAAAAAAAAAATAAATAAATGAAGACTGGTAGTATCACTTTTTCAAGGTGGCTGGCCTCTTCTCTGTGCTTGTGTGAAGCATGTTTATTGTATGGACTTGGAGCCGGGCATGGTGACTTATGCCTGGGATTATAGGCATAAGCACTTTGGGAGGCAGAGAGGGGAGAATCACTTGAGGCCAGGAGTTTGAGACCAGCCTGGGCAACAATAGTGAGACCTTGTCAAAGATTGACAGTTATCTGAAAAGAATATTGGGATATTGTATGGACTTGGGCAATGCACTTACCACCCTGCAGTCTTTCCTGCTGCAGCTGAGCTCCCTGAAGATGTACCTGGTACTGAGTAGGCATCAAAAACTAGTTTTTTTAATTGAATTGACAATAGTGAAGAATTGATATTAATAATATAAACTTAAGGATAGAAACTTTTAAACGTAAATGCATCATGATGATATATTGTTCCAAAATGACAAATTAGGGAACATTACTGACTTGACAGAGGAATTGTTTTTCTAAAGCTTTGTTCTAGAATTACCTTAAATAGTAAGCTCTCTAATGCCTTCTGTTTTCATATGACTTTTCAGTAATGTGAATACTGTGTTAAGTTCAGATAGAATTCTTTTCTATATTCTTCAAAGCATCTCTAATACATGATTGTGTTCATCTATGTGCATAAGAATTCTGAAAGTTAAATGGGCTTTTCTTATTTCTAAGCTTTAAAAAAAACACACTTTTTTTCTGGCTATAAAAGTAATATATGCTCATTGTGGGAAATACAAAACACAGGTATCAACCATAATCCCACTCTAGAGGTAAGTAAAACATTAACATTCTAGGATTTTATATGCATCTTAATATATAGCTGGAATCATGCTGTATATGTATTTTGTACCCTTTCTTTTTGCTTAATAATAAATTGTACACATTTTCCCTTGTTTTAGGCTTCCACGAACTTTTTAGTGTTTGCATAATCATGTATCTTGTAAAATGCTTGATATGTATATCACACTATGAAGACATCTTTGTGCACACATTTTTGTCACTTTTCTTATTTTTTCCTTTAAGATTAATTCCAAGAACTAGAGTTACTGGGTCAAAGGTTATGAACATTATCAATGTATTTTGCAACATCAGTCTCTAGGAAAGTTATATCAGGGAGAGCCAACTGTGCCTTTCGATTTTTGATATACTTTTTTAGTATTATAAATTAAAAATATTTGCTTCTTTAATAAGTGAAAATAGTATGGGTTATTTTTGTTGTTTTTTAAAAAAGAGACTTTATTTTTTAGAACAATCAGGTTTGCAGCAAAATCGAGCAGAAAGTACAAAGAGTTCCTGTACACCCCCTGCCCCCCACATGCCTCCCCCATGTCAACACCCCATACCAGAGTGGTACGTTATAATGGTATAATTTTTATTTCCTGTTTCTTTGCTTACCAGACAGGTTGAACCTTTAAAAAAATGTGCTGCTTAATTATTTTGAGCTCTTTGTGAATTGCTTTCCATTGTCTTTGCTTAGTGATTTTTCTGCTTCATGATTGAAAACAACTCAGACGAAATAAGATTGTTTATAGCCTTTGCCATGTCTACAGTGTCTAATGTGGTGTTAATGCCAGGGGTGGTCTGTGGACCACGGACAGCCACGTTCCTGGGCCCATTCTCTAGCTTTGGTTTTCTAGGGATGAGGCCTGAGAATTTGTGTGTGTAACAACCCTCTGGGTGATACTTATGCACCTCAAAGATGTTTGAGAACCACTGGTTTGATGCCTTATTATAAACAGAGATTTGAAGCATTATATGTAAAAAAAACGTGTTACTTTCTATTAACTATAACTAATAGGTGTTACTTCCCATGAAGAGAGAGAGCTTGCTGGCGCCTTTCGTCAGTGGGAGAGTGCCAGAATCACATTAGTCAGTTCCGAGTTTCCTTGCACGAGCACATTCGGATGACTAAGGTTTTGTCATTCACAGGTGATTGTAGCCAGTTTGCATTCTATTCTTCATAGAGCAGGTTCATTGAGAAAAAGCTGGAAACTACAGGGAATAATAGATAGGTCTGGCAATTGCAAATTCCTTTCAGTGAAATGAGTTTTTACTGTCACTGTCACTCCATCCCTAGTGGCCTCAAGCAGGTTTCCAATAAGTAAAACAGAATACTCACATTCCTAATTTCTGTTTTTTACTAGGAAGTTTGAAAATCCTAAAACATGTACACAGGTGCACTTTTCTGTAGGTATGTTACACTTAAAAAGAAAAAGGAAAGCAAAGAAAAAAATAGTTGAGAAAAGGGAGCACCAAAACAATTTATGTAAGCATAATTACATTGTCTCTAATCGGGCTTTCCTGTTCATCTGCAAATGGGACCACAAATTGTCAGTATATCTGAAACCATCAAATTTCTAGAAATAAATAGTAGCAAGTGGATACTCAGGAATATATCCTCATGAAATGCCTAGATTGTTGCAGGAGGTAATGGGAAGGTGGTGGTTTAGTGTGCCTGCCTCCACTCTGGTCCCAGTCCCAGTGCCACCTTCCTGAGCAGCTGGGATAGGCAGGCAGGAAGGGGTCGGGGCACAGCAGAGACTCAACCCAGAATGCCCTGTGCAGTGAGGGTGGGGACCTCACAGTTAGGAGTCTGAGGAGGAGGGGCCATGCTCACTGCCTTTCATCATGGGACTGAACCAGTCTCCTGCCCCATGGAGGGAGGCGTGGAAGGGCTGTTGAGGTGGGATGTGTTCCCACTGCCTCTGGGCTGGGGGAGCTGAGGGGGTCAGGATGGAGAGAGGCTTCCCCTTGGTGGAGACTGGCTTCCTCACCTGGCGACTGGCCCTGTGCTCTCACTGGCTGCACCTCTAGCCCACTGAGGACCACCTAGTTAAGGCCACCGATGAGCAGAGAAAGAAAAGTCACATAACATCTAATGGGCCCAGTGGCCAGAAGGAGGAATTATTCTTCCTTCTTAGAAATGGCACAAATGAAATAGGAAACAGATGAGTCTTGAATAAAAAATAATTCCTGCATTTAAGGAGATCCAAGTACAACATAAAATTTCCTTTTGAACTTAAATTTTTAAAAGTCAGTAGATAAATGAGAAGCAATTTAGTTGCCCACAAGCAAAATAGAAGAAATCTCTGAAACATCAGAGTGAAAGTAAAAAAAAAGAGAATCCATGAGGAAAAGATAAAAGCCTTGGTGGACAGATGAGGACACCCAGCATTTGAGTAATGGGAGTTCCAGGAGGAGAGAAAGAAACAGATGGAGAAGAAATATTGGTTACATAGAAGAAGAAATTTTTACCTGAGTTGAAGAAAAATCTGAGACTGTGGATTGAAAATTTCACTGAGTTCTAGGTAGAATTGAATTAAGAAACAAAAAAGACCTGCATTCTGAGTACATTCTGATAAAATTTCTGAACTTTAAAGATGATGAAAATAATCTTACAAACTTCTAGGTATAAGGAGCCAAGATAGTTATAGAGGAGGAAGCATCAGACTTCCCGGCAGCCTTAAGTTCACTGAGAGGAAAGGCCTTGAACTCCAGAATTCTATGTCCTGTCAGTCCTCACCCAGCCTTCAGCATGAGGGGAGGGTGATTATCGGCATGACTGGGATTCAGAGAGTCTTTTCTCTAGCTGCCCAATCTGTGGAAAATGCTAGAGAAAAGATTCTCACCAAAACGCGATGAGTCTGAACAGAGACCGTAAGAGGAGAAAAGGAAAAGGAAAAGCACAAAGGTCATCAGTGATCCTTTAAAAAAAAGACCTATATAATTTCATATAAATAGATATTGATAAATGCCTAGGACTACGTAACAGAAGAGCTAAAAAAAAAAAGAAAAAAAATATTGAAAAGCAAGAGACATTCTGCAAACAAATTTCTAACTACAGCCCAACTAGAAGTATTGAGATATTTCAGTACAGCCTAGTTAGAGTGGGGGAAGGGCAAGAGGGGAGAAAAGTACAATCCTTCCAAATAAGTCAGGTGGGGTTGCGGGGGAAGGGGGGTGGATGTGAGGGTGAGCTGAATGTCCCCTATTGGGGGAGCTGTGCAAGGAGAGAGCTTGGAGAAGACGTGCATGTGGTATGAACACGGGGAAGGGAAGGTAACCAACCATTCATGGAAAGACAGTGCCCAGTGAACAAGGGGAGGAAAGGGAATGAATGGCAGTCTGATTAAATGGGTCAAAATAAGGAAAAGAAGAAAGGAAACAACAACAACAAAAAGCAACATAGTTGTAGCCTGAAGTGAGATGAAAGGATGAATGAAAACGCAAACAAGCAGTGTCACCGTTGAGAGCACATTCTATGGAGCCAGGCTCACAGGGTTCAAACCCAGCTCTGTCACTTACTGACTGTGTGGCTTTGGGCAAGTTACTTAAGTACTCAGACATCTCACCATCTGTGAAATGGGGATAGTAATAGTACCTCTGTCATGGGTGTTGTGAAGACTAAACTAGTCAACATACCTAAAGCGGTGGGAACAGTGCCTGCTGTCCATTTAGACCACACAAGTATTTGCCTTACTATATAAAAAACATAGTAGCAATATTAATATCAGGTATGGTGCAACTTAATATCAAAAGCACTAAATAGGATAAAGAAGTTTATTATATAATTGTAATAAATACTTTTATCATAACTGTGTGTACCAAATAAAATGGCAGCTAAGTATGTTAAGTAAAAAGTATTCAAAGTGGAAGGAGAACTTGATGAAAATATTTTACAGTGAGAGAATTCATAATTCCTCTTTCACAACTGGAGAGATCTAGTAGACAAACAAGATCTAGAGAAAATGAATTATGGAATCAGCAAGCTCAATGCAATAGACAATGGTGAACTTTTCATTCCTTAAATAGAAAATCCATATTTTTGCATGTGTGTGGAACATTTAAAAGAAATCAATCATGTGCCACAAAGCAAACCTTAACATATTCAAGACATTAAATATCTTATAGACCATATTTTTATCATAATCCAATATAATTAGAAATAAATAATAAGAATGACCCAAAAAAGTAACTGCTTGAAAATGAAAAAACACAATTTTAAGTAATCTTTTTATACCTAGATATCCTAAGATCAAAGCGGGATTCAAAACTGAAATTAAAGCAATAAAAAAGAAAACACTTAATACCCAACGTAGGGAAATACTGCAAATACTGTATTAAAAAGGAAATGCTGCCAGGCGTGGTGGCCGTCACCTGTGATCCCAGCTACTCAGGAGGTCGAGGTGGGAGGATGGCTTGAACCTAGGAGTTGAAGAACAGCCCGAATATTGTAACAGAACCCCATCTCTAAAAGAAAAAAAAAAGCGTTCATTTTAAGGAAGGAATAATAAAAATAAAAGGCCTTAGTTTTTATTGTTAAATTAAAGGACCTGGTCTGGGAGTGGTCTCTAACGTCACACCCTCTCTCTCTCTTTCCGCCTGGTTCTCTGTATATGTGTTTCTCAAGTGACGGTTAGAAAGGAACCACTTATGAAAAAAATGAGTTAAACATTCATATTTTTGCCAAAAGTATAAAATGCTTCTGCAGCCGCATGTAAATTCTCACATGACTCCCTTGGTGGTTTTCGTGTTGCCAGGTACTCCAGGAGCAGATCCGTGCCAGGGACAACATTAGCTATGGAACTAATTCTGCCTTAAAGACCCTGGAGATGCGTCAGCTCTCTGGTTTGGGAGATCTTCGAGGAAGAGTGGCAAGGTAGGTGTTCAAATGTTGGGGACTCTTGTTCATCAAAAACTATTTTTTAAAAACTCCATTCTAG
>CM052442.1:80556222-80573632 GCA_028533085.1 Varecia variegata
GTTTTCGTGTTGCCAGGTACTCCAGGAGCAGATCCGTGCCAGGGACAACATTAGCTATGGAACTAATTCTGCCTTAAAGACCCTGGAGATGCGTCAGCTCTCTGGTTTGGGAGATCTTCGAGGAAGAGTGGCAAGGTAGGTGTTCAAATGTTGGGGACTCTTGTTCATCAAAAACTATTTTTTAAAAACTCCATTCTAGTGGGGAATATATTCATGAAGCCCAAAAGCAAGTTCCTTGCATTCTTTTGTACATCCCCTCCGTGCTCTGTCCGTAAAATCTAGTGTAGAAGTCGAACCTGACTGTGAGCAGGCCATGATGTCTTGTGTTCCTGCACCTAGAGTTGTCTTTGTGGGAGGAAATGCCGGGAGAGCTCACTCAGCTGACCTGTGCAATCTGGCAGGGCAGTATTATGTTTATTGAATTCAGTAGTGCAAAGTTGGGACTTCTATTTTGTATGACTTTTAAAAATTTTTTCATTTATTTATAATTCATTCTTATTTTATTTTCTGAATGTATCGGTCCTTGACAGATTGGAAATTTTTAAGAGAGAGCGATCTCTCCCTTCAGTAGGCAAAGTGCTGTTCTCTATTCAGAGTGGGGTCAGCAGCACGGGCATGGCCTGGGGGCTTGTTGGAAATGGACAGTCTCTGGCCTACTCCACCGCTGCCCAGTCAGAGTGTGCATTTTAACAAGGTCCCTGGATTCATGTGCATTCATCTGAGAAGCGCTGCACAAGGGCTGTGTCTAGGATAATTTTTATCTGGCTGGGACGATGTTGTCTAAAGTATTTATGGGCCTCTTCTGCCCTCTGCTGCTATTAAGAGCCAAGCACACCCTAGCCCGGGCAACAGAGCAAGATTCTGTCTCAAAAAACAAAACAAAACAAAACAAAACAAAAACCAAAGCACATGAATATGTACCAGCACTGGAGCTAAGGTGCAAGCAGGCACTTGGATCAGCCGGAGGTGGCAGAGGGTGGTCTTCGAGGAGTAGGGATGGGGGAGAGAACAGGGACCCACAGGATCCATGGCCTCTTTAGAACAGACAACACAGGAAGGGCCTGGAATGCTGCACATGTGTGTTTGAGTGTACTAGGTAAAGACCACTCTAATAGCAGAGGGCTGCATGGATTGAATGGAGGACTGGCTGACCACTGTTTCTGCGGTTGTCTAGCCTCGTTTGGATGAACTCCAGTCTCCTTAGTCTGTCCCTTGGTGATGGACACCCCTCTGACCTCCTCCCCTCCCTCTACCCTCACACTGCACCTTTTCCAGCAGCGATCAGCTCTCTGTTAGTCCCCGGATAGGCCACGCTTTCCTATGACTATGCCTTTGTGCATGCTGTTCTTGTACCTAGCATGCCTTTCCTCCTCCCTTTCTAACTTCTTGTCAGCCTTTAAAGTTCAGCTCAAGTGTCACCTCCTCCGGGAGTCTTCCCTGACACCCCCACTCCTCTGAGCTCCCCTAGCACTCTCCACTCTGTGGCACCTCTCTGCTGTCTTCCTCACTCTGCTGCCTTCACTGAGGTGGAGGTTCCATCTTTTACTTCTGCAGCCCAGTGCCTGGAACAGCCTCTGGAACACAATAGATGCTCAACATTCATTATTCATTTGGATGAACAAAAAATGATCTAGAAAGTCACTGTAATAGGACTGGAAAACTTTGACTCTGTGGAATTTGGCTTAAAAGAAACCCCAGATCTATGATACCTCTCGGAACAGCAAAGCATTAGAAGAATTTGAGAGCTGCAGGGCAGAGTAGGGACGTCAGGATGACTTGGAGGCTCTTAGTAGCCACTTTAGTTGCAGGTAAAGACCAAGTGAGGGGCTTGGTGGGATGAAGTCACTGCCTGGGATGAAGTGACAATACAACAAGTGGTAGCTGTTCTCATCTTAGGGGAAACAGTGGTGAAACTGTCCTTACGATGCTGGTTCTAATACAAGGTAGAGAAATTATTTAGAAATATTAATACCTTCAGGAACCTTACACACTTCTTCAGTTTCTTATCAACTTCTCTACTCAGCTTATTCCTTCCCTGTCACAAATACTTTTACTCTAAAACCATCAAAAACGTTTGTTACGAATACCAGATATTTTTGCTTTGTTTTGTGGCTATATTTGTCTTTCCCTTGGAATACTAATGAGACTTGATTGTTGAAATGAATTCATGTGAAATAAAATTCTTTGGCAAAGTTTCGGCTTTCTTGCATTGATTATGTAATTGTATTGAAGGGATATGAACTTTTTAAGTGGTATATTTAAATTACCAGGCTGCTGTATTATTTTATATTTACTTTTATGGTTTTTATGGATCCACTGGTGATGTGATTAGTAGGAAACAGGCCCTGATTTTCCCCCTGTAGATCTGGCTCAGAAGGGCAGAAGCCACTGGGCACGGTGGTTCATGCCTGCAATCCTAGCACTGTGGGAGGCTGAGGTGGGAGGATCACTGGAGGCCAGGAGTTCCAGACCATCCTGGGCAACACAGCAACAAGACCCTGTTTCTACAAAACCTAAAAAAAAAAAAAAAAAAATTAGGCTGCTCACAGTGGCTCACACTTGTGGGAAGGATCACTTGAGGCCAGGAGTTTAAAACTAGCCTAGGCAATAAATAGTGAGACCCTGTCCGCACAAAACATAAAAAAAATTACCCTGGCCTGGTGGCCTGTGCCTGTAGTCCTAGCTACTTGGTAGGCTGAGGCAGGATGATTACTTGAGCCCAGGAGTTTGAGGTTTCAGTGAGCTATGATGACTATGATGACACCACTACACTCTAACCCAGGCAACAGAGCAAAACCCTGTCTCAAAAAAAAAAAAAAAAAAAAAAAAAAAAAAGAGGGAGGGGGCAGCAAAGGCAAGATCTCCAGGGAGGTGAGAGACACATTTACCCCACTAAGCACACTCAAAAAAAGATTTGATCAGACCTGAAGGCCCAATAGAAATGCATGATGGCCTCTGACTGCTTTTCTCTCTCTCTCTTTCTCTTTCTGAGCAGCTTTAGTGAGATATAATTCACATACCATATAAGTTACCTGTTTAAAGTATACAATTCAGTGGTTTTTAGTATATTCACGGCATTGTGTAACCATCACAATAATCAATTTTAGAACATTTCTATCATCCAAAAAGAAACCTCATACCCAATTAGCAGTCACCCCCCATTTTCCCCTAAGCTCCCGAGTTCCCTAATCCAGGGCAACCACCAACTACATTCTGTCTTTTATGGATTTGCCTCTTGTAGACATTTTATCTAAATGTGGTTTTTTGAAACTGTCTTCTTATACTCAGCATAATGTTTTCAGGGTTTATCCATGTTATAGCATACATCAGTACTTCATTCCTTTCTATGGCAGAATAATACCCCACCGTATGCCACATTTTATTTATCCATTCATCAGTTGGACATTTGGGTTGTTTCCACTTTTTGGTTATTAGAAATAATGCTGCTTTGAAATTTTTTTGTTCAAGTTTTTGTGTAGTCATATGTTTTCATTTCTCTTGGATATGTGCCTAGAGTGGGATTGTTGAGTAATGTGGTAACTCTATATTTAACCTTTTGAGGAACAGAACAGCTAGACTGTTTTCCAAAGTGGCTGTACCATTTTGCATTGCCACCAGTAGTGTATAAGAGTTCAAATTTCTTCCCATCCTCACCAACGCTTACCTGTATTTGATTATATCTATCCTAGTGGGTTTGAAGTGGTATCTTATGGTTTTGATTTGCATTCCCCTAATGACTAATGCCATTAATAATGACTCACTTAATATGTGTATTGGTCATTTGTATGTCTTTTGAGAAATGTTTATTTGGATTCCTTGCCCATGTTTACATTGGATTGTCTTTTTATTATTGAGATGTAGGAGTTTTTAAAAAATGTATTCTAGATACAATTCCCTTATGAGATAGCTGATTTGAAAATTTTTTCCCCATTATAAGGGTTATATTTTTACTTTCTTGATTGTGTTATTTGAAACACAAAAATTTTAAATCTTGATTATGTCTAACTTATCTATTTTTTTTAGTTGCTTGTGTTTTTGGTATTATATCTAAGAAACCATTGTCTAATCCAGGTCACAAAGATTTATCCCTATATTTTCTTCTAAGTTTTATAGTTTCAGCTCTTACATTTAGGTCTTTGATCTATTTTGAGTTAATATTTTCTATATAGTCTGAGGGAGGGTTCCAAATTTATTCTTTTGCACGTGGATATCTAGTTGTCTCAGCATCATTTGTTGAAAAGTCTATTCTTTCCCCATTGAATTGTCTTGGCACCCTAGTTGAAAATCATTTGGCCATAGATGTATAGGTTTATTTATGGACTCTCAATTCTATTCCATTGATCTATTCATCTGTTCTGATGCTGGTATCACACTGTCTTGATTACTGCAGCTCTGGGTAAGCTTTGAAATGGAGAAGTGTGAGTCCTCCATCTTTCTTCTTTTTCAAGATTGTTTTGGCTATTCTGGGTCCCCTGTATTTCCATAACAGTTTGTCCATTTCTGCAAAGAAGCCAGTTGGAATGTTGATAGAGACTGTGTTGAATCTGTAGATCTATATGAGGAATATTGCCATTTGAAAAATGTTGGGCCGGGCGCAGTGGCTCACGCCTGTTATCCTAGCACTCTGGGAGGCCGAGGCGGGAGGATGGCTCGAGGTCAGGAGTTCGAGACCAGCCTGAGCAAGAGTGAGACCCTGTCTCTACTAAAAATAGAAAGAAATGCTTTGGACAGCTAAAATATATATATATATATAAATTAGCCGGGCATGGTGGCACATGCCTGTAGTCCCAGCTATTTGGGAGGCTGAGGCAGGAGAATCGTTTGAGCCCAGGAGTTTGAGGTTTCTGTGAGCTAGGCTGACGCCATGGCACTCTAGCCCAGGCAACAGAGTGAGACTCTGTCTCAAAAAAAAAAAAAGAAAAAGAAAAATGTTAAGTCTTTCGATTCATGAATATGGGTATATTTCCATTTAAATCACCTTTAATATCATTCAACAATATTTTGCAGTTTTCAGAGTATAAGTTTTATACTTCTTAAAATTTATTCCTTAGTATTTTATTCTTTTTAATACTATTGTAAATGGAATTGTTTTCTTAATTTCATTTTTGATTTTTCTTTGCCACTGTATAGAAGTACAGGTGATTTTTGTATATTCTTGTATCCTGCAACCTTGCTGAACTCATTCATTACTTCTAATAATTTTTAGTGGATTTTTCTGTTTTTTAGGATTTTCTATATGCAAGATCATGTTGTGCTTTCTTTGGCAGCACATATACTAAAATTGGAATGATACAGAGAAGATTAGCATGGCCCCTACGCAAATTTGCGAAGCTCCATAAAAAATTATAAAATTTAAAAAAAAGTTAAAAAAAGAAAAATTAAAAAGAGAGAGAAAAAAAGATCATGTCGTCTGCAAATAGAGGTAGTTTTACTTCTTACCGTCCAATCTGGATAATTGTCATTTCATTGTCTTGCCTAATTGCCCTGACTAGAACCTCCAGTATGATGTTGAATAGAAGTGGTGAAAGCAGATATCCTTGTCTTGTTCCTGATTTTAAGGGAAAACACCCAGTCTTTCATCATTAAGTATGGTGTTAGGTGTGGAATTTTTGTATATGCTCTTTATCAAGTTGAGGAAGTTTCTTTCTCTTCCAATTTGTTAGCTGTTTTTATCAGGAAGGATGTTGGATTGTGTCAAATGCCTTTTCTCCATCTATTGAGATGATCACGTGGTTTTTGTCCCTTTTCTATTGATAAGGTATATTACATTAATTGCTTTTCTGATGTTAAACCAAACTTTTATTCCTAAAATAAATCTCATTTGGTCATGATATGTAATCCTCCTTTTTATACATTGCTGGATCAGTTTGCTAGTATTTTGTTGAGGATTTTTGTATCTATACTCATGAAAGATATTGGTCTTTAGTTTTCTTTTCATATGATTTCTTAGTCTGGTTTTCGTATCATGATAATACTAGTTTTATAGAATGAGGTGAGAAGTATTCTTTTCTGTTATTTAGAAGAGCATGTGAAGAATTGGTATTCATTCTTCTTTAAATGTTTGGTAGAACTCACCAATGAAGCTGCTGGTCCTGGACTTTTCTTTGTGGGTAGTTTTTAAATCACTAATTCAATATCTATTTATTTTAGGTCTTTTCAGATTTACTATTTCTTCTTGAGTCGGTTTTGGTAGTTTACATCTTTGTAGGATCTTGTCCATTTCATATAGATTTACCTAATTTGTTGACATATAATTATTCATAGTATTCCATTATAATCTTTTTTATTTCTATCAGGTCAATAGTAATGTCCTCTCTTTCATTCTTTTTTTTTTTTTTTTTTTTTTGAGACAGAGTCTCGCTCTGTTGCCCAGGCTAGAGTGAGTGCCGTGGCGTCAGCCTAGCTCACAGCAACCTCAAACTCCTGGGCTTAAGCAATCCTCCTGCCTCAGCCTCCTGAGTAGCTGGGACTACAGGCATGCGCCACCATGCCCGGCTAATTTTTTTTTCTATATATATTTTTAGTTGGCCAGATAATTTATTTCTATTTTTTAATAGAGACGGGGTCTTACTCTTGCTCAGGCTGGTCTTGAACTCCTGACCTCGAGCCATCCACCTGCCTCGGCCTCCCAGAGTGCTAGGATTACAGGCGTGAGCCACCGCGCCCGGCCTTTCATTCTTGATTTTAGCAATTTGAATCTTCTTAAAGATTTGTCAAATTTGTTGATCTCTTTAAAGAACCAACACTTAGTTTCATAGATTCCCCCTTTTTCAATTCTTTCATTAACTTTCACTTTAATTTTTATTATATTCTTTTTTCTGCTTGTTTAGGATTTTGTTTGCTCTTATTTCTCCAGTGTCTTAAGGTAGAAGGTTAGATTATTGATCTGAATTCTTTTGTCTTTTTCTTTTTTCATTTATTTATTTTTAAGATAGGGTCTTGCTCTGTTGCTATAGTGCAGTGGTGTCATCATAGCCCATTGCAACCTCAAACTCCAGGGCTCAACTGATCCTCCTGCCTCAGGTTCCTGAGTAGCTGGGACTACAGGCAAATGCCAGCATGCCCAGCTAATTTTTCTATTTTTTTTTGTAGAGATGGGGTCTCACTATGTTGCTCAGGCTGGTCTTAAACTCCTGGCCTCAAGCAATCCTCCTGCCTCAGCCTCCCAAAGTGCTAGGATTGTAGGTGTGAGTCACTGCACCCAGCCTCTTCTTTATTGTAGGCATTTACAGCTATAAATTTCTCTCTAAGCACTGCTTTAGCTGCATCCCATAAGTTTCAGTATGTTGAGTGTTCATTTTCATTTATCTCAATGTATCTTCTAATTTTCCAATTTTTTGACTCATTGATTTTTTTAGAACTGTGTTTTCTCAAATTTCTTTCTGTTTTGATTTCTAATTCCACTCCGTTGTGATTAGAGAACATACTTGTACTATTTTGATCCTTTCAAAATTTATTTAGGCTTGTTTTATGGCCTGAAACATAATCTATCCCAGAGAATATTCCAGTGCACTTGAGAAGAATGTATATTATGTATTGAGAAGAGTGTGTTGTTATGTGGAATGTTCTATAGAAGTCTACTAGGTCTAGTTGTTATATAGTGCTATCCAAGCCTTCTGTTTGCTTTTGATATTCTGCTTAATTGTTCTAATCATTATTGAAAGTGGAAGGCTGGCAACATAGCAAGACCCTGTCTCTACAAAATATAAAAAAATTAGATGGGCTGATGGTGTGTGCTTGTAGTCCCAGCTACTTAGGAGGCTGAAGTGGGAGGATTGTCTAAGCCCAGGTGTTTGAGGTTACAGCGAGCTATGATCACACCACTTGCCACTGCACTCCAGCCTGGCTTACAGAATGAGATCCTGTGTCTTAAAAAAAAAAAAAAAGAAAAAAAGGAAAGAAAGTGTAGTATTGAAGGTTCCAACTATTATTATTGAATGGTCTATTTCCTCCTTCTAGTCTGTCAGTTTTTGTTTCATGTATAATATTTTGGGGCCTTCTTGTTAGGTCATATATGTTTATAATTGTTATATGTTCCTGATGGATTGACCTTTGTATCATTATAAAATGTCTCTCATTATCTCTAATAACTTTTTGTTTTAAAGTTTATTTTTTTTGATATTAGTATAGCCACTCCAATTTTCTTATGGTTACAATTTTTGTGATGTATCTTTTTCCATCCTTTTACTTTCAACCTTTGTATCTTTAGATTTAAAGTGTGTTTACTGTAGACAACATATATTTGCATCTTGTTTTTTTATCCAGTCTTACAACCTCTGCCTTTTGATTAGATTTTTTAATGTTGTTATTGGATATAGTTGGATTTATTACTATAGATATTATTGGATATAGTTGGATATGTCGTTTTACTTTTTGTTTCTTCCATGTTTTATGTTTTTTTGGTTTCTCTATTCCTTGTTTACTGCTTTCTTTTGCATTAAGTAACATTTAACATTTTCTACTGTAACATTTTAATGCCTTTAATTATTTTTCACTATATTTTGAGCTATTTTCTTAGTGGTTACTCTAGGGATTATCTACAACTTAATTTATCATAATCCATTTCAAGTTTATACTAATATAATTCCATGAGATGTAAGCACATTACTCCAATATAGTTTCATTCACTGTCCCTCCTTTTTGTGCTGTTTATTCTTATATATATTATATCTATATGTTACAATCCCAATAGCACATTGTTATAATTATTACTTTATAATTTTTAAAAACACTGAGAGAAGAAAGGAGAACAAGTACATATTTATAGAGTTTGTTATATTAACTTTTTAACTACCTTTTCTAGTTTTCATTGTTTGCTCCTGTGGATTCAAGTTACCATCTGTTGTCATTTCTGTGCCCCAATACGGCTCTGCTCCCACCTACCTCCTTTGTGCTATTATCAAATACATTACATTTCCATCTGTTATAGGCTCAACAATACAATTATATACATATGACTTTAAACAATTGCTTTTTTAATCAGTTAAGAAAGGAGATAAAATATTCTTTTATATTGCCTTTTATAATTACATAATTAACTCACTAGTGCTCTGTGTTCTTTCATGAGGATTCAAATTACTATCTGGAGCATTTACAGTCAGCCTGAGGAACTTGCTTTGGTATTTCTTGTAGAGTGGATCTTCTAGCATGAATTCTCTCAGTTTTTGTTTTTTCTTGGACATCTTCATTTTGCCTTTATTTTTTGAAAGATAGTTTTGGTTGACAGCTTTTTTCTTTTAGTGCCTTGAATATGTCATCCACTGCCTTCTGGCCTCAATTGTTTCTGATGAGAAATCAGCTGTTAATGTTATTCTGGTTCCTTTGTATGTGATGAATTGTTTTTGTCTTGCTACTTTCAAAATTTTCTCTTTGTTTTTGGCTTTCAGCATATTTACTGTGATATTTCTGGTGTGAATCTTTTGGCATTTATCCTACTTGGAGTTCGTTGAACTACTTATATGTGTTGATTAGTCATTTCCATCAAATTCAGGAAGTTCTCAGCCATTATTTTCTTGGATATTTTTTCTGCTCCTTTCTTTCTCTCCTCTCCTGTTATTCTTGTTACACATATGTTGGTGCACGTAAATGTGTCCCACATTTTTCGGAGGCTCTCTTCACTTTTCTTTCTTCTTTTTTTCCTCTCTGTTTGTCAGGTTGTATCCATCTATGCATCTATTTTCAAGTTTGCCAATTCTTTGTTCTACTAGTCCAAATCCTCTGTTGAGCTCTTCTATGAATTTTTTATTTATGTTATTATGCTTTTTAATTCCAGAATTTCCATTTGGTGGTGGTGGTAGTGATGGTGGTGGTTCTTATTTTTTCAAATTTCTATCCCTGTATTGATATTCTCTACTTGATGAGACATTGTCTTTATACATTCCTTTACTTTTAAGGTGTGGTTTTGATCATCCTATGTTCAATCACCCTATTTATAATAGTTGTTTAAAGTCCTTATGTTATAAATCTGACATTTGTGCTTTCTCACATGCAGTTTCTCTTACCTGCTTTTTTTTTTCCTGTGTATAGTTCACATTTTCCTGGACATTTAGGTAGTATATCATAGCAACTCTGGGTATAAGCCCCCTAGGCTTGTTTCTGTGGTTGTTTGCTTATTTATTTGGTCCGTGGCATGGCTGGACTATCTTGGTGATGTCTATTTCCCCTGCAATGTGGAGCCTCTGATGTCACTCCTCAAAGGGTGTAGTTTTGGGGTAGGCACAATCACCTGCAATAACCATGGTTTTGGCAAAGCTCCCTTTGTCTACCTCTTTCCCCTATCTTTCATTAGCTTTGTTGATATCACACCCAAATCTTAGGCTCCACTAATTGCTGACATATTGCTTTACTGTATTGACAATGCCCTGGGACATAACTTGTTCTATAGTCTGATTCAATTAAATGATTGCCAGCTCTAAAGGGCTTAATGATGCATATATACAATAATTATGTATATATACAAAATTACAATAATATGGAAAATAAGCAACCAAATCAATGTTTTAAATGTTACTGCCTTTGGTGTGCTATGCCACTATGTCATAAGCTGTCAGAGAAGTTCTGCTTAAGCATGGTGCCCAAGTCATGCCTGTGGTTATTAGACCTTTGGGACTCTGTTGATGGACTTCGGACTACCTCCCTGCCATCACTAATTAGATGGCCTAGCAGTAGAGTCCCTCTGCCACCTGATGGCCATAACCTGGAACTGTACCTGGGCGATAACAGTGGCCCAAAGACCTGGAAAGGGAAAATTTATAATGAGTACATTATTGGTTCATCGTGATATAAAACATCAATGACGAAATGGGAAGACTGATCAGATTCATTGCAAATTCTTGTTTAACTAAAGCTCTTTATCCAGGCACACAGCTATGTTAGAACCCTGAGGCTGCCTTTTATGAGGTGTTTGTGGCCGGGCATGGTGGCTCACGCCTGTAATCCTAGCACTCTGGGAGGCCAAGGTGCTAGGATTCCTTGAGCCCAGGAGTTTGAGGTTGCAGTGATCTACAATGACACCACTGCACTCTAGCTGAGGTAACAGAATGAGACTCTATCTCAAAAAAAAAAAAAAAAATTGAGTTTATTTTGTAGTTGTTCACTATTGGTTTACAAAAGGAAACTGACTTTTATATATTAAGTTTATAGCCACCTTGCTGAATTTACATTTCAGATTAAAAGAGAGAGTCATCTGATTATTTGAACAGATACAAAAACATTTAAGAAAGTACAATACCTATTCATGGTAAAGACTCTAGTGAATTAGGAATATAAGAAAATTTCCCTAACCTACGTTTAAATCACTTGAACTCCTGAGCTCAAGCCATCCTCCTGCCTTTGCCTTTAAGAGTGCTAGGATTATAGGTGTGAGCCACTGTGCCCGGCCTAGAAAATATCCTTAAAAAGAAGATTCAATTTAAAATAAAATCAGAGAAAATAAAGCAACTAGGCATAAATCTAACAAAATATGTTCAAGACCTCTACAGGAAAAATTTTTTAAAATTTAAATATAGAAGTAGTAAGAAAACAGAAGTAATTAGAGATTATATTCAAAGAGAGGAAGCTTTAATATTTCTAAAACTATCAATTCTCTCAAATTGATCTTTAGAATCAACGAAATGACAACTAAAATCTCAATAGAGTTTTACGTAGACCTTGATAAGATGATCTTAATGTTTATATGTAAGAACCACAGGAAGAAGCTGTTGATAATCTTAGCTGCCTACGGCACAGAAATAAATGCTTTGCAGGAATGTGCCCGGACACCTCACATCTGCAGTTTACCTCTCAGAGGGGAGAGTCAGGGCTTCTCCCCCTCTTCCTACCTTCCAGGTCTCTCGTAAGAGCCTCTCATTGGCGGAATCTAACTCAGACCCCTTCTGGCAAAGGAGTCTGGGACGTATACTTTAGGCACTTCAGCCCCTGTGATATCAAGAGAATTCACAAGAAGCAAAAATGTTTTGTCAATTATGAGTGATCCATTTATATAACCTCTTTTCCTTGTCACCAGTCCTCTAATTTCCCCTGCTCTCCGCCCCAAATCTCTTGCAATTAGCCACTTCCCTTGAATGTCTGTGAGCCAGGCTTGACTATTTCTCCTTCAGTCTACCTGGTTACCAAGAACTCTTCAAGCAGCCATAACGTCTTTTTTATTTTTAAATTTTTATTTATTCTTTCTTTTTTTTTTTTTTTAAGGCATGAGGTTTTGCTGTGTTGCTCAGGATGACCTTGAGCTCCTAGGCTCAAGCGATTCTCCTGCCTCAGCCTCCCAAGTAGCCGGGACTACAGGTGTGGCCCACTGCGCCTGGCTGAGAAGCTATAGGTTCTTGAAGAACCCATAGGTGTGTATTTCAGCAGAGCTGGCACAGTAGCAGGAGTAGATGCCACAGGAGTCTGGGCTCTTGTAACTTACTTGTGCCTTTAGAACCTGCTCAGTCTGATGTCTATAATCCCCTTCCCCTCAAAGATGGAGTGCTTCTCATATGCCCACCTTTATGGCATAATCTTCATGATAGACTGCTCAGATTGCAGACTTTAGGGTCACCTAATGTCTCATGCTTAGGCATTCAGTCTCTGCTACAGCCCAGTAGCAAGCCAACAGTTTCTTCTCAAAGGAAGAGTGATTGTCTCAGAACAGGGTATTATTTAGCTCTAAATTCCTAGGGGTCCCTTCTGTGACTCTCCTATTAGGACTTGACAGAGGCTTCATACACAGCTTATCTGCCACAGATACCTTGGGCACCATTGGATGTGCTAAGTTGCAAGGCCTATGGGGCAGAGTAGCTTTTACTACAGCTTGGACCAGCCTCAGACTCTTCCCTGCTCTGGACACCACTTGAAGCACAAAGCTGTACAGTGGTTTGGTAAAAGTTTAGAAGTGATACTTTCAAATGTGGTAGAAGTTGCTTCCCAAATCCAAGGAGGCCCCGAACTTTAAAGGCCAGGGTGGTACTGAGAAGAGGCAGACCACACCCAGCACACCAGACATGCTCTTTGTAATTGAGCTCTCACTGCATATACAGTGTCATACTCACGAGCATTGTAAAGACTTTGCTTCTTGGCGGTTATAGCTCTATCCTTATTAAGTAACATCCCTGTGGTTTAGCTTAAAAACCATAATGAGGGGAGCTCTCTGAATCTATTTGAACCTCTGTTCAAAAGAATGATTGATAGTGCAGTTTCTTTGAGTGGAGTTTTGCATTTTATAGTACGTAAAGAAGCTTTTGTGCACGTTTTTAAACTTTAATAAGAATTAGCTTTGTTCTTTGCCCGGACAGATGTGACGCCAGCATAGCCAGGCTCTCCGCAGAGCACAAAACGACCTATGAGGGGCTCCAGCACTTGAACAAAGAACAGCAAGCTGCCAAACTTATCCTGGAAACAAAAATCAAAGATGCAGAGGGACAGGTATGACCTGTTTCAGGTAGCTTTTAAAAGAGGGAAATTTATTCTTAGCTAAGAATAACATGGTGTTGATTATTTCTTATAGCAGAAACCAGCTGGGGCACCCAGCATGCATGGGTTTAAGCAAATAAAGCCTTCTTTCTCTTTTACTTCTTCCTTCTCTATTTGACTGCAGTAGCTCTTCATGAGCCTGGCGACCAAACCACCAAGATTTTTCAGTATAGTCCTAATTGTAAAGATTCTTTCCCGTTGTTCCTAAAACAATTAATATATTCCAGAAATTCTAAATTCCATCTCCAAAAGTATCTCTTGCACAGGTAAGTGGCCAAGCATTGCTTTCCGTGCCACTCGTTCTAATCTCTGGCTCAGCAAATAGTTATTGTATTCATTAGGACCAATGGTATGTGCTACCTCTTCACACAGTCTGCGTGTGGCACAAAAGTAGGACAAAGCTGGAGGGTAGGCTGGCTAATGGATCTGAGGGTATTTGACCTTGACATTCACGGATTAATTTCACAAAACAAAACTCTTGGCATTTCACAGTTTGGTTTTGGGGCACTTTGCCATAGTAGGTCCTGTCTTCTAAGACGTTTCCCATAGTATCTGTCATATTTGCTCTTTTTTGTTTAAAGAAAGACTATTCCAGTAAAATAGGGTTCTGGTCAATTTATTGGATTAAAAATATTTGAACCCTAACGACCTTCAATTTTGATCTGAAGCTACTATGTGAAATATGAAAAAAGAATAAAAAGACAAGTCCAATACTTTTTTTTTTTTTTTTTGAAGAATGAGTGAGGATAGAATTATTGCACCAGAAAATTGTAAGGAAATCTTAAAGCTTCCCGGTAGGTAGCCAAGCCAAGTAAAATAGGTACAGAAATTCATCAAAAGAGGCATACTTTTTCGTTATTCTGGATCTGACAGATACCATGAATCTTTAAGTAAGGAACATTAAACATCATAAATTTTGCAGAAGGTACAGACATTTCACAAAGGCCTAGTTTAACATTAAATTTTAGTAAAAGGACAAGGAAAATGGGTAGGTAGTGGGAGAAGGGAGCGGAAGGGATATAGTCCACGAGTTATATTTACCAGTGACCTGACTTGATATGGAGGTAAACCTGGGACCTTAATGAATTTTGTAAACAATAAAAATTCCATTTTCTGTGACTAGCAGCCACATTGATAATAGAAATCCCAAGGTAAAGTTGACTGTATTTCATGCCAGCTGGTAGAAGTAGTGGCCCTGGACAGGAGTTGGACTTGCTCCTCAGGGAACTGTAAAGTTAAAGGCTGGTGCATGATGACTATTTTGGCAGTGCTACTGGTCTTTATTTTTGATAGGTGTGTAAGAAAGAAAATGGAGGTGGAAAGACGAGGTGAACTCCTAAGTGAATTTACTAAATTTGATTGAATCTTAAAGCCATTGACGAGAATATGGCTTACTAAATGTTTTCTGAATTTACATCTGAAGAGGTTAGAGGTGATATTTATAAGCAAGGTTTCTTTTTCAGATTTCTCAGCTTCTGAACAGAGTGGACTTGTCAATATCAGAGCAAAGCACCAAACTGAAGATGTCCCACCGAGACAGTAACCACCAGCTTCAGCTTTTGGACACTAAGTAAGTAATCAATTTATAAAAAAAAATTTTTGGTTGAAGTTCTTTATGAGTTTATGCAATATTATATATATTTTTTCCTCTTGGTTTTTATTTCTTGTGCAAAGTGAAAACAATAATGGAAGTTAAAAGGACAAGTTTCCACATAGCATGTTGCCACATTTCCTTCATAATTATTGTTTTTAGGGGTTGGACAATAATCCATGTGTTCATTCAACAAATACTTATTGAGTTCTGGCCAGGGAGCTGAGGAACAAGGAATGAACAAAAACTGGATTCCATTCTTATCCTTGTGGGGTTGACAGTCTATGGAGCTGAGGACCATTAATCAACCAATGACTTAAATAAGCATATTATATATTCTTACTAGTGGTGATAGGGCTTTGAAGGAAAGGTGTGTCGTTGTGGTAAGCTGAATAAAGGCCCGCCAATCCGTGTCCTGATCCCTGGAACTGGCAAATGTGTAACCTTATGTGGCAAAAGGAACTTTGTAGATGTGGTTATGTGAGGGATTTAAAAATGGGTAGGTTATCCTGGGTTAACCGAGTGAGCTTGATGTGCTCACTAGAGGGAGGCAGGAGGCTCAGAGGCCAGAGAGGAGGCCATGTGACAGTGGGAGCGAGACTGGAGTGACACGCTTCGGAGATGGAGGGAGGGGTTACGAGCCAAGGAGCACACGTGGCCACTAGAAGCTGCAAAAGGCAAGGAAACGATTCTCCCCTCAGAGCCTGCAAAAGGAGCCACCCCTGCAGACACCTTGACTTTACCCCAGTGACACCTGTCGTGGACTTCTAGCTTCCAGAACTGTAAGAGAATAAATTTGTGTTGTTTTATGCCCCCAAGTTTGTGGTCATTTCTCAGAGCAGCCACAGGAAACTAATACTGTATGTTACAAGAGTAGCAGAGGCCTGGTTGCAGGGCCCTCCTGAGGAAGGGATGTTTGAGGGCAGAGCTGAAGAAGGAACGGGCTTTACCACGCAGAGTAGGGTGAGGATATATGAAACCGGGTAGCCTGTCGTGGGAGGAACGTGGCACGCAAGAAACTGAAAGACGGCACGGGTGGCAGGGACTCAGGCGGCTGGACGGGGTGGCCAGCATGCAGGGTGGGTTTCGTGAGAGCAGTAGAAAGCAGATGTAAGGGGAGAGAGTGAGAAGGCCCAGCCTGTGCCTAATCAGAATTCTGTGAGGAGACGATAGAGAAAACAGAGGAGAAACAATATCTAAAGAGATGATGGCAGATAATTATACAGAACTGATGATAGAGAAATGTTGAATTTAGACAGCCAAATGCATTCCAGTAGAATAAATAAAAAACCAAGACTGGATACATCAGACTAAAACTGCAGAACACCGAACATAGAAAGAAGATCTTAAGGCTGAGAGAGAACTCAGACCAATGCTGGTTTCTCGGCTGGATTAACGGAGCCTGGAGGAAGGTGGTCTAATACCTTCAAGTGCTGAGACAGAATGATTGTCAGCCAAGTGACAAAATGAAGGTCCTTCAGGCAAGCAAGAACTCAGCATTTACTAATGAATCTTCACTAAAGGAATTTTTAAAAGATAGCTTTTGGGTTAAAAGGAAAATAATACAAAAGGAAGGTCTGAGATAGGAAAGGATGAGCCAAGAATATGATGAACATGGGAAAACTAAGTGAACAATAAGGTCTAATTTGCGCAGTGTCAAAACACTGTACAACCAAAATATCAACTTATAACAACATATAAATTAGGAGGAAGGTTTCTGAAATTAAAGTGTGCTAGGTTTTTAAGATCAAATTATAGATATTGAATAAAATTAGGCTTTGATAAATTAAATGTGTATATTAAAATTCCTATTCTAAAAGAATAAAATTATAGTATGGAATTTCCAAATGTTAGAAAAAGTCCAAAGGCCAAAAATTCAGATCAGATACGCAAAAGTGTTGGCAAGGATGTGGAGAACAAGACCTCTTTGTACCATAGAGTAAAATGTGAGGTAGTACAGCTACCCTGGAAAACAAGCTGGTGTTTTCTGGTAAAGGTGCTTGTGTTTATACCCTAAAGAAACTCTTGCAGATGTGAATCAGGAGCTATGTGTCAGTATTTTCATAACACCATTACTTATAACAGCAAAGATTGATAAAAACAAACCAAAACAAATATCCATCAACAGAAGAATGGATAAACTATGGTATATTTGTAAAATGGAATATTACTCAGCAATGAAAATGAATTAGCTACAGCTATACCCATCAGCATGGATGAATCCCACAGATACAGTGTTGACTGAAAAAAGAAGTTGTAGAGGCCGGGCGCGGTGGCTCACGCCTGTAATCCTAGCACTCTGGGAGGCCGAGGCGGGTGGATCGCTCAAGGTCAGGAGTTCGAGACCAGCCTGAGCAATGAGCGAGACCC
>CM052442.1:80573732-80603027 GCA_028533085.1 Varecia variegata
TCAGGAACTTAGAGGTTTTGAGCAGGCAGGGGGGTACATGGTTGTGTTAGTTAGGGTACAGGTTAGTTGCAGTGCTGTGGCTGTCACATAATAGTGGAGAGAGCAGTGGTCCAGAGCAGGCGGGGCAGCACCCACAACTCAGTTTGGTTTCTCTGTGGCTCCAGTCCTTGCTTCTTCCCAGTCTGCTGGGTCAGGGAGAGAGTCCATGGCAGCAGCATTGTTTTTAAAGATGTTTTTAAAGAAAATCAGGCTTATCACTTCTACGTGCATCCCATTGCCCGACTTACTCGTGTGGCCACACCTCGCTGCAAGGCAGGCTGGGAAGTGTGATCTCTGGCTAGACAGCCATGTGCCTAGTTGGCATTCGAGGGCTTCTTAATAGGGGAGAACAGATATTGCAGGACAAGTAGTGGCTGTACTACAATGGATGTTCATGTTATCATTAATTAAATCACATGACATATTCTTCTGTGCTTTTATTACATATCACAATAAAAATTAGAAAAAAGTAATTAAAGGGAAGTAGCATATATGGGCAGTTACTATTAATAAAAGGAATTTGGAAAGGGAGAGGACTAGAGGACTAGAAGGTTGGGGAGGTGTTTTTTTTTTCCTTTCAGTTTTCCTTTTGACTTAAATTAGGTAATATCCATATGGGGCAAGAGAAATTTGGGGAACATTAGCAGGAAAGGGAGCCAGGCTCCAGTCCTGGGAGACAGAAGGGACAGGGAAGAAGAGGCGGGGAAGGAGGGGAACCTCGAAGAGGCGATGGGAGACACTGTGGACCCCAATGTAGAGGTAGCGCCTGTAGAGGTAGACACTGTGGACCCCACTGTGGACCCCAATGTAGAGGTAGCGCCTGGCACAGCTCTGTGTCACCGTATGTCACCTCAGTGCCCGTCCTGCCTGCTCCTCGTGGCTAGTGGTCATCATCAGGTGCTTTTCTGTTGTGTCCTCCTGCCTTGCCCCTTCCCAACTTAGCACTAAGCGCAATACTAAGGTAAACATGTAATCCTGATTGAGCTGAGTTTAATGCCGGTGTATTAACCAGAAATCTGATAGTTGGGAATTGAGGTTGTTTGATGTCATTAGGAAATTGTTTACATCTAACTTGCTAATTTTCTTTTTTTAGGTTTAAAGGTACAGTCGAGGAACTCAGTAACCAGATTTTATCGGCACGAAGTTGGTTGCAACAAGAACAAGAACGGATAGAAAAAGAACTTTTACAGAAAATTGATCAGCTTTCCTTGGTTGTTAAGGAAAACAGTGTAGGTATTGATGTTTAGTAATGATTTGGTAAAGTTATTCAGTGGGGGCATACACTGTTTGAATAATACCTGGTAACTTATCACTGGTTTAGTTGGTACCACCTAAAGCTGTTCAATTGTTTCTTGCCTTAGAATCTATTTCCATAGTTCATTATTGATTCTTTGTATTCTTCTTAAAGAGATGGAGCACTTTGACCTGTTTTGGTTAACAAAGACCAAGTAGAAAATTTCAGTACTTTCAGTTAAGAGAATTTAAGTCAAGATCGTAATGATCCAAATTGTCCGTCTCCATTTCTAAATAAAACTAACGGTTGTTTAAAGTCTAGGGACCATTTTGATTAAACGAACAAACAGAACTAACAGTTATCAACTTCATCCTGGTTTGTTTTAATTTCATGATCTTGTTTTGCTTTTCACTGGTGTTGAATAGATTTCTCCCTCCAGACCCGCCGTTCCACTGTAACGGCAGTGTGCAGTAGCACTGCACAACATATAAACACAATCTGCTATTTTCTTTTTCATCTTCCTTCTCCTTTTACCCCAGTCTGTCCCAGAATTAAGGTTTGCAGAACTGCTCAAAAACCATATCAAGAAAGCCTTGCTTATTTAGTCTTCAAAATCAGTAGATGCTCAAACCAGTACTTGGCAAGCAAATTTTTGTTGGTTTTGGTTATTTAGTGTGACCATTTCCCATTCCCTTCTCTTCTCTGGCACTACTTCCTCCTGTTGGACTTTGATGATTGAAGCCGAAGTGACTGGTGCTGTTTGCATCTCTGACTCTACTCTTTCCAGATGTGGAGCTGTAGAGTTGCACATTGTGCACTGAGAACCGTCAGGAGAGCTTTGCCATGCCGTATTCCACTTACAGCTTGCTGTTTGTAGTCCTGGCCTCCAAAGCTCGCCTGCCACACAGAATCCCTAAAAACCAGGCATGGTGGAAAGGAAAGGGAAGAAAATATTTAATATTCCAAATATTTTAATATTTAAAATTTTTAAAAATATTTTCCCCTACTTTCACCAGATCTACTGATTGATTTACTTAGATCTCTACTAACACATTTGTACTAATAATTCTGGGTCTTTGGATCACTGTTTATTTTTACATGTGGATTGGTTTAATAACTAACAGTAAACCCCAGAATAATGGTGACTTTACTAAAATAGAAGCTTATTTCTGTTTCACATAAAAGAAGTCTGGGTATAGGCAATACAAGACTGATAGGATGGCTTCTCAGTCCTCAGTGACCCAGGATCCTTCTAGTTTAACTTTTCGCCAGTCCTAGAGAGTAACCCACGTCCTCATAATTCGAATGGCTGCTAGAACTCCAGCCATTATGTCTGAATTCCAGGGACAGAGGAAGAAGGAAGGAGTAAGGATATTAACTATCTTTTAACTTTTCCTGGAAGCTGCCACATACTTGTGCTTCCATTTCATCGGCTAGAACGTAATCACATGGCCACACTGAATTCAGGAGAATTCAGTGGAAAATGTAGTCTTTATTCTGGACGACCTTGTACCCAGTTGAAAATTGGGGATCTGTTAAGGAAGAAATGGAGAATGGATATTGGGCTCGGCAACAAGCAGCCATTGCCATTCTGTTCCCTGCAGGTTGTTGTTAAGTGATGTTATTTATTATGGCTGCTGCGCACACCGTGCAGACTTTCTTTTTGGAGTAATCAAGTGCACTTCTTATCGTGGATCTCAGGGAGCCAGCGAAAGGGACATGGAGAAGAAGCTGAGCCACATGTCAGCCAGGCTGGACAAAATAGAAGAGGGTCAAAGGAGGCCTAGTGATGGGCAGAGGACAAAGCAGGACGAGGAGAAGATACACGGGCGAATCACCAAGCTGGAGCTGCAGATGAACCAGAGCCTAAAGGAAATGAAAGCAGAAATTAATGCCGGTAGGACGAAACCAATGGCTTATTTTCTATTGGATCTAAAAGCCTATTGATTAGTATTGCCCTGCAGCGACCTGTGAACCTGGCTGATGGTGGTAACAGTGAAATGCCCTTAGTTGATTTTCTAACTAGCTGTGCTGCATAGAACTAAAATGCTGGGTGAATGTCAACCATATACAGAGCCGCCATGAGGCACGGTCAAACGAAGCTACAATTGCTCAGCTTGCAACTGAGCATTTTCTTTAGCGCTATCTGCAGATTCTTGTCGGTGCATAGCCAAGATCAGCATGTCTCAGAAGGAAGCACATACCTCTGAGAGGCTTTTGAGGGCTTATTTTATACTGCTAGCTGTATCCAATACCACCCTGGCAACGAATGATTGCCCTTTGCTCAGAAGTCAACAAGGCCCATTAATTCACACTTGTTTAGAGGAAAACGTTAGAGCTGATTTGAAGTTCTGAGTGCTGTCATACAAAGGGGGGATTCGATTTACACTTTGAACTCAGGAATACAGAACTGGGACCAATAAGTGGAAGTTACTGGAAGACAGATTTTAACTCAGTATGAGACCCAAGTATCTTACAGTTAATGGTTCCTGTAAGATACTGGTAGCTTTGTGAGCTTGAAAATTCTTTGTTACTGAAAGTATTCAAGTGGAGGCTGGGTGATTGTGGTCAGGAAGGAGGAGACAGTCTCGTGGTGTGAAAAGCACGACTACATTATTTCCTAGCTTCTTCCAATTATGTGATTCCATGAATTTTCTTCTGTGGAATTATTCTGTTTTGACCACATGGAAATAAAAGTAGCTAGTTATCCCAAAGATAATTTTGTCGTTACTACCAGAAGTTTATTATTTTATTTAAGTAGAAGCTACAATTAAGTTTATGAATTGAAGAACTTGTAAAGATAAAAATGAGTTTTCTTTCTCAATCTTTTGGGCTATGAGAATATGGTATTTGAATATTTCATCGATGTTTAACTTTGCATCATTTCCTGAATTAATTTGTTATCTATTCAACACACCACTGGGGTTGTTAATATTTAGTACTTAATGAGAAATGCATATAAGCCTTTTGAAAATTAAAACTAAAACTTTTTTATTATAAAAATGATACATTATTAATGGAAAATCATAAAGTATAAAATATTTTTTAAAATACAACTTCTCTCACTCAGAGGTCACTTTTATATATATTTTTCTATATATGTAGGATATTTATGTGCTTTTCCAAAGAAAAGTTCATGCTCTACATGCTGTTTTTATTTAGTAATATGTTGTATCTGTCCATGTCAGTAAGAACATTATTTTTAATATATAATGTTTATATTTTTTTATGGATTGTTGCATGAAGAAAATTTTTTGAGTGAAAATTCTAAATTTACTAATGAAGATAAGACTTTTCTTTTAAACATTTAATTTAAAAACCAATAGGAATATAGAATAATATGAACTCCTTTTTAAAATTTATTTTTTTTCAAAGACAGGATCTCACTCTGTCCTCCAGGCTAGAGTGCAGTGGTGCAATCATAGCTCACTGCAGCCACGAACTCCTGGGCTCAAGAGATCTCCCACCTCAGCCTCCCAAGTAGCTAGGACTACAAGTGCGAGCTAATTTTTTGTTATGCTTTTAGAGATGGGGTCTTGCTATATTGCCCAGGCTAGTCTTGGACCCCTGGCTTCAAGCGATTTCCTGCCTAGGCTTTCCCAAGTGCTGGGATTTCAGGCAGGAGCCACTGTGGCCGGCCTGAACTCCTTTTTTGATGGGAATTTGTTTCTTTTTTTAACTTTTTATTTGAAATAATTTCCAATTTAGAAAATCTGTAAAAATAGTCCAAAAACTCTCTATATCCTAGATTCACCAATTGTTAATATTTTAGAAATATGCTTAATATCTGTGTATATATGAATATAATTTTTTTTGCCTGAATCATTTAGAGGTTTTAGAAGTCATGATGCCTTTTTTATCCCTTTATTGTTTCAGTGTATATACTCTAAGGACAAAGGTATTCCCTTAAATAACTACAATGTACAATGTAACTCAGTGAAATGTTTTTCAATATTCAATTCTCAGCTTTTGCCATTGTTTCCTTTAGAGCAAATCTTCTCCAGACCAGGTTCTTTTTTTTTTAATTTTTTTAAATTAAAAAAATTTTATTATATATATATATGGTATACAACAAGATGTTAGGATATACATATACATAGTGAAATGGTTACTATATTCAAGCAAATCAACATATCCATAATCTTACATAGTTAGCCTTTTTTGTAGGTGTGTGGAAAGAGCACCTAAAATTTACTCTTTTAGCAAAAATCCCCAGTTCAATACAATGTTATTGACTGTGGTCTTCATGTTGTACATCAGACGTCTAGATTTACTCATCCTGCATATCTGCAGTTTGTATCCTGTGACCTACATTGCCCATTTCCTCCTCTCCCCCTGCATCTCTGGTAATCACCATTTTCATCTCTGTCTTTGTGTATTTGACTTTCTTTTCTCTCTCTCTCTCTCTTTTTTTTTTTTTTTTAGATTCCACATATGAGGTCATGCAGTATTTTTCTTTCTGTGTCTAGCTTATTTCACTTAGCATAACGTCCTCCAGGTTCATCCACCTTGTGGCAAATGGCAGTATTTCCTTCTTTTGTCAGGCTGAATAATATTCATTCTATATATATATATATACACACCACAATTTTTTTATTCACCCATTTTTTATTCACCCATTGATAGACACTAGTTTTTTCATATCTTGGCTGTTATAAATAATGCAGTAAACATGGGAGTGCAGCTACCTTTACAAGGCAGTGATTTCATTTCCTTTGGGTATATACTCAGCAGTGGGATCATTAGGTCATATGATAGCTCCATTTATAATTTCTTTAGGGACCTCTGTCCTGTTTTCCACAATGGCTGCACGATTCTACATTCCCACCAACAGTGTACAAGGGTTCCCTTTTCCTCATACCCTCACCAACACTTGTTATCGTTCCTCTTTTTGATCAAAATCCATTCTAACAGGGGTGAAGTAATTACTCACTGTGGTTTTGATTTGCCTTTCCATGATGATTAGTGATGTTCAGCACCTTTTTATATACCTGTTGGCCATTGAGGTTCTAATCCAGAATCACATATCATAGTTATCATGTTTATGTAGTCTCTTTTAATTTGGATCAATTCCTCTGTGATCTTGACATTTTAAAATAATCCAGGCCAGTATTTTGCAGAATTCCCTTCAGTTTGGTGTTGTTTGCTGCCTCTTGATCTATCATTCAGGTTATGTGCTTTGGACAGAAGTGCCACAGAAATGATGCTGTGTCCTACCTAGGGTATCTTATCAGGAGGTACACAGTGTTGGTTTTTCCCAGTATTGGTGATGTTAGCTTTGCGAACTTGGTTAAAGTGTTATATGCCAGATTTCTCCATTGTAATAGTTCCTTTTCCCTCTTTGTAATTAAAAAGTAATCCCTAGGGAGATACCATGGAACTCACTTGTTTCCCATCAAATGTTTACCCCAGGGTTTTAGCATCTATTAACAATTTTTGCCAGAATCAACTAATAATACTATATGCTATGGAATTTGATACAGCATTTAAAAAAAATATTAACTCCTGTGAAATTTACCTCTTCTTAAAGGGTTTACAGCCATCTATGAAAGCATAGGATCCCTCAGGCAAGTTCTCGAAGCGAAGATGAAGCTGGACAAGGACCAGCTACAGAAGCAAATCCAACAAATGCAGAAGCCGGAAGCTCCTGTGTGAAGGGAGTTGGGACAAGGACCTGAAAGAAGGTTTTGCCAGTGGGGCTTGGAGCTAGATACCTCTGTAGCCGGGCCATTGCTGCATTCAGGGTTGTTCCATCCACGGCGTGCATGTGCCAAGAAATGTGTTTTCATGGGTCTAAATGTTTACCTTGAGTCTTGAAAACACTCTTTTCTTTAAAAGTATTAAGTACAATTTTTACCACTTTATTTCACTCCTCTAAATTCAATGGAATTATCCCCCCACTGGATTTTGAAAGGCTTTTATCTTCTTCATTTTATGAATGAAAAGACTTAATTTTTCTTCAATGCTTGATGTTCTAGCCAAGACTGTTCACTATTTTGAAAAATGTCATGGTGATTTTTAATTAAGAAACTAATGAGCTGTCCCAGGAATGTGTTGCTCCTCACCCTAAATTAAGAGAATGTCCCGATAGGTTAGAATTCAACCTTTGAGTCCATATTTGGATTTGATTATTGTTGTCTATGCATTTCTTATATTGGTTATCTTCCTGTAAATCTGCTGTCTTTTGTAAGGGGAAAGGATTTAACATTTGGAAGAAACCCCACCATTTATGTAATGGACATAGTTTAAAAATTGATAACTGCCATATAGATTGCAAAGTAAATGGAAACTTATCTAGATAATGCAAGGCACAATATCTACAGCAACCACCTAGATATTCCGGTTTTAATATTTAAAACTACTTTTGAATTATCCACTGCCTGTATAGTGATAGCCATATATTTAATAATGGAATGGTGGTTAATAGTCTATTTACTGCACAATTAATTGTTCATTAATCATAATAGAATGTGATAATTTTTCAGACTTTACGATCTCTCTAAATGTTTCCAAAATTGGCACAAAGTGCTCGAGTTTATATACACTTCTTGTAACTGTATTCTTGTGCCTTGGTTTTATCATGTCAATGCACTGTACTCTATAAAAGTTATGAAGACAAAATAGAAGTCATGCTAATTCATCAGGATGATGATGTAAAAATGGGATCCTCTGTATTTTTTAAATGTCCTAAAAATTTTATCACTGTTAAGGCATTAATCATTCAGTCTTACTAATGGAATAGAAATTCATACTTTTGTATGGACAAAGAATCAAATTGATATTGCATTTATAACACTTGTCAAGAAACTTTCCTCTTGAGCAACTGTGTAGGTGATGGGTGTTTTATTTTCAATCGCCATATCTGATTAGTCTTTGAAAACTGGCACCAGTGATGTTTGTTCACCTGTGTATGTAAAAACTGACAGTGAGACACACCGTTCTAAACTGTGAGGGTGCCCCAGGAAAAAGAAACACAGGAATACTTTTAAAATAAAATAAAATTCTTTTTCTTTTGTTTGTCAAGGACTCAGGAAAATAAAAGCATTTTCTATTTTTAGAATAAATCGTAAATGACATACCTAACTGGCTATTACTGTTTGCCCATATAAAACATGCTGCTGCAGTACATAATATTTTATTCTCAATGGCTTGTGAAATTTTTTTTTAATTTGGACGTGAGAGGTTATATAAGGAATATGTCATCCAACACATATTTTCTTATTTTGTCACACATTTCCACTTAACCAAGAAAAGAGAGGTTCATACGCTTTTGCAATCAGAAAGCGAATTTCTTTTTGCAATACAGCAACCACGTTTCGTGTAGTTCTTCACGTTTAAGCACAAGCCATGGCACAGAGAGCCACATCCCCTCCGGCGTCTCTCTCCTCTGGGGTCTCTGAGGAGGAAGAATCAGCACATCTGACACCTGGGAAGGCGGGGAAGGGGACACCAGCTGGACTCTGGCCAGGGTGGGGGCGGTGATGTAAGCAGGTGACACTCAGCTGTCAGCTGAACTTTTCTCAGGTGCTTCTGACGTTGCCAGCCCCCTGCCATGAGCGACCATAGGGGTTCTCCACCTTGGCTGCACGTCGGAATCACCTGGAGGAGTTAACAAAGCTATCGATGCCCATCTGCCCCCCAGACCCATGAAGTCAGAACCTCTGGGCAGCAGGTGGCAGGTATCAGTACGTGTCAGAGGCCCTGGGCATTTCAGTGTGCAGCCAAGGTGGGGAGCCGCCAGCCACTGCAGTACTCTTCTCACCAAAGTTTAAATGAGAATCAGCTTCCATGTTCTTTCCTTTACCAGAAATTTGCAATAAAAAGAATCAAATTTCCAAAAAAATGTGGTGTATGATTTTTAAATTTAGAAGTCTTTTAGTGTTGAGGTGAAAGGTTAACTAGGTAAAATGCCATACGAAATATTTCTCTTTGCTTTCCATGGAAACCCTTTGATGGTTGAAATAAAGTGCTGAAGTCCTGGCAGGCGCTCTGGGAACTGGAACGTCACCGGGGGCTGCTCTGTCTGTGGGTTTCCTGGGTGGTGGGGGCTTCTCTGCTGCCTGTCACCTCTGGAATAATGCCGGTGATGGTCGTTCCTGAGTGTGTGCTATGTGCCTGTGCCACACCCCTGGTGTGTGGCAAATACCGTTTGTTTCCCCATTTTACAGATGAGAAAATGTAAGCAACTTGCCCCAAACCCTACAGCTAATAAGTGGGAACCAGGATTCAAACTGGGCAGCCTCCTTCCACAGTCTGGCTGCTTGACCAGTACACTGCACTACCTCTGAGGACACATCCCGCCTCCCACATAGCTCTGACATGCTCCAGCCCCATCTCTATATGAGCTTAATGTTCTGTCTTCTGACGACCCTTGCTTTTTAATGCCCCAATTGCAAATGCCTAAAGAGGCAATCTTACTAGGCTGGGCATGGGCTCACGTCTGTAATCCTACCACTCTGGGAGGCCGAGGCAGGAGGATTGCTCAAGGTCAGGAGTTCAAGACCAGCCTGAGCAAGAGTGAGACCCCGTCTCGACTAGAAATAGAAAGAAATTATCTGGACAACTAAACATATATATAGAAAAAGTTAGCTGGGCATGGTGGCGCATGCCTGTAGTCCCAGCTACTCCAGAGGCTGAGGCAGGAGGATTGCTTGAGCCCAGGAGTTTGAGGTTGCTGTGAGCTAGGCTGACGCCACGGCACTCACTCTAGCCTGGGCAACAGAGTGAGACTCTGTCTCAAAAAAAAAAAAAAAAAAAAAAAAAGAGGCAATCTTACTATCAGATGTCATCCTCTGGTTGTATGGATGGAGGCACGGGAGGTGGAGTCAATTGGTGCCACAGGACTGCGGGATCAGAGGCATGTCGTCCTCTGTGCTTGGGCTGTCCTAGGTAGTGGATCGTGGCTCTGTACATGGGTTGTGTTGGGCAAGCATAGAGCAGAACAGAAAAGATGGTGCCATCCAAACTGAAATTGTCCCACTAGGATCTCAGCCTGAAAAAAAAAAAAAAATCAAACCATCCATGACATTCTGGATACTCAAAAGTAACTATATGGAGTTTTTCTGTCACTACACTCCTCTTGCTGCCTGACCTTGGATGAATCTCTTCACCTCTCTGTGTCTTAGTTTTCTCAACTGCAGAATGGAGATTATAATAATTTTTAAAAGGGAGCTTATTTATAATTTTCAAAATACTCAAGCAGTTTATGCAATAGCAGGCATCAAATAGTGAAAACTGGGGCGTGGGAGGGGAGATATTGGCCATGCGACATAGACAGCATATGGGGTCCATGTTTTGGTCCAAAGTGTTCCATTATCTGCTGGGACCACATTTGGGAAGGCACTGTAACCTCCAGAGAAAGTGGCATCCCACCCTGGCACACAGGAGAGCAGTGGAGCCCTGATGAAGGGAAACATAGGACCAGAGTGGGGACAACCCCTGCATGTGGCAAGGGCTGGCACAACCTCAGGTGAGTTAGTGTCATTGCAGGAGCAGGCAGGGCTGACTAGTGGCATCAACTGTAATAGAATTACCCTTAAGAAAATGTATGGCATCTCATATAAAAGCAGGGGTCAAAAAAAAAGAAAATGTATGGCAGATTATATTTCTCATTCTGGGTTTTTGGTTCAGTTAATTTGAAAAAGTTATTTTGTCATTCATATAAACCCAGAGCTAAAGGACCTTTGTAGGTATCTTTTTATATAGATACCTGCACAGCAGGCCCACCTGACTGTCAGATCCACATTCTGGCTGCAGTAGGCAGGCCTCAAAATGTCTCTTGGTGATGCCCACCTCCTGGCACTCACCTCCGTGTGCGATGCCCGCCCCTCAGTGTGTGCTGGACTTGCTTCTCATGAAGAGCATGGCGGAAGTGATGGCCTGTCCCTTCTGAAATTAGGTTATAAAAGGACTGTAGCTTCCTTCTTATTCTCTCTCTCTCTCCTTTTCTCATCACTAGTGCTGGTGGATGCAACCTATCGAGAGGGTCCTGTGGTGTAGTAAGGGACTGATGCCCTTGATCCAATAGCCCAGAGTGAACTGACACTTTCCAATAATCATGTAAAGGGAACTTAGAAGTGCATCCTCCTACCCAAAGGAAGTGAAAGCGAGGAATCAGATATATGTAGGCTGGGCACGGGGAGTCATGCCTGTAATCCTAGCACTCTGGGAGGCTGAGGTGGGAGGATCGCTTGAGGTCAGGAGTTTGAGACCAGCCTGAACAAGAGCGAGACCCAGTCTCTACTAAAAATAGAAAAGATTAGCCAGGCCTGGTGTCGTGGGCCTGTAGTCCCAGCCATTCAGGAGGCTGAGGCAGGAGGATTGCTTGAGCCCAGGAGTTTGAGGTTTCTGTGAGCGAGGCTGATACCACTGCACTCTAGCCTGGGCAACAGAGTGAGACTCTGTCTCAAAAAAAAAACACAAAAAAACCCAGATATATGTACACCATGTTCGTAGCAGCATTATTCACAATAGCCAAAAGGTCCATCAAATGATGATTGGATAAACAAAATGTGATTTATACATAAAATGGAATACAAGCAAATAACAAAACATCAAATCTCAAGTAAAGAGCAGATCTGCCTGTGCTATGTGGTGCTATTTAGGAATTGAGGCAAAAGGAAAAATGTATGCCCACCTATAGATGTTTTCATGCAATTTTATGTTAAAATTGGACACTTTATTTATAGTGAAGATTTTTGATTAATTTTGACTTTTAGAAATATTACACTAAAATATTATTTACTTGATTCCTGAGGTTTTTGGCTGCCCCTCTGCTTACATCTTGCATTCGAGGCTGCCTTCTCCTGATCCCGACCCTGCCCAGATGTGCAGAAATGTGGAGCTAAATTCAGTGTTCAATTATTATAATTAGCTTATTTTGGGTGTATCTGATTGCTTTGGATGGTCTCTGGTCTGTTTTTATCCCTAATTGCCATGCTTTGTTTAATTTTTACACTTGTGACTCAGTTCTTCTTGGAACTAGGTTGGGCCACAAATAAAGCAGAGCTCCGACTCTGAGCAGGTGTGACTCCTCGGAGATGTGGAGGAAGGTGGGGGAGCAAAGATGTTTGCACATTTCCATCCCTTGCAGTCAGCCGCTGGAGAAGTGTGAGGAGCACTCCAGAGCCACCAGGCCAGCCCGCTGGGATTCACGGTCCTTTGCTGCCCCCGTATGGAGAGAATGGAAACTTCTAGGGAATCTGTTTCAATAGGGAGAATCCAGAACCAAGGAATACCTCAGGGGAAAGGCTCTTAGAGATCACTCAGCTCAATTCTCATTTTCTAGAACAGGAAACTGAGTGCCTGAGACGTGGGCTTTGCAGGAGAGCAAGCACGATAGTATGGCTGTAACCATGACACTGATTTAGTAGCAACTCTGCACTGGCTGGGATATGGCAGTGCACAAAACAGACAAAAACGCTGCCTTTCTGGCACTTTCATTCTAGAGGGCTGGGGGTTGGGAGACAAAATACACAGGTGAATACCAGATGTGGCAGTTGAAGGAAAATAAAGCAGGGGCCAAAGGTAGGGGGTGCCAGGAGGGAAGGTGAAAGTCAAAGCAGGATGGTCAGCAAGGCAACGTGGAGCAGAGACCTGATGGGGATGAGGGGGACCCAGGTAGATGCCTGGAGAAGGAAATTTCTAGGCAGAAAGAACAAGTGCTAAGGCCCTGGGGCAAGAGTGCAAGTTCATTTAACATTCCAAACAAGCGAATGAGGCTGATTATATTAATTACACTTCACAGACACGGAATGGGAGGGCAGAACTTCCTCAGAGCCCCAAGAGGTGGCTGAGTCCAACGCCCATGCCCCTAGCTACACCACTGTGTTGCCTCCCAGGTTTTCATAAAGTGCATATTGTATTCTTGAGGGCGCCTTCTACTTTGTAATGGGTGAAAGCATTTCTGGGGGAGTTGTCTCAGACACGATGGGAGTTAATGGGAGGAATGATTCAACAGATACATGTTCATTTACCTCTCATTTCAGGAAGACTCAACAGAAAGAGTAAGACACATAGCAAACTGCGGGCTGCCAGTACAGGGTTGCTTTTACTGTAACTTTGTGGACCCAATTCTCTTTCCTTTTCTTCTCATCTTTGGGGTGGTGTCCAGTCTGTTTGTGTTGTTATAACAAAATATCCAAGACTGGGTAATTTATAAATAGTAGACATTTATTTTTCACGATTCTGGAGGCTGGGAAATCCAAGACCAAGGTGCTGGCAGATTCAGTGTGTGGCGAGGGCTGCTCTCTCTGCTTCAAAGATGGCGCCCTGTTGCTGTGTCACCACGCGGCAGATAGGCGGCAGGGCAAAAGGGCCTCGCTGGTTCCCTTCAGCCATTTTATGAGGACACTGATCCCATCCGTGAGGACAGAGCCCTCACGAACTAATCATCTCCAGAGGGCCCCACCTGACTTGGGAATTAAAGACTTGCAGGCTAATGTCTCAGGTATCCTTATGTTGTCCTACACTATGACAGCACTTTGTAGTGAAGCTTCCTGTCCTGTACTCGCTAGAAGCTCCAATCAATAGTTCCTGATGGGTTAAAATCTTTGATTAATGAAAAATAAAATAATGAATGAAATCCATTAAGTAATCTTTCTTAAGGGTCTATGTTTGGGGGTAAACTACCAAATGGAAGGTAAAAATATTAGGGACCACCAAATTAATCATTCATTGACCACCTACTCCATGCCAAGTGCTTTTATGCATGTTATCTCTCCTACATGTTATTTCTGGGCAATGTGAAAAATAAATTTTTATTGCAGCCCTCTCTTAAACAGGTGTTCTGAAAACTAGAAGGTGTAGATTTGTCTGATTTCATCAGATGCAGGAAGCAGAAATCATTTCAGTTTAACCTTATTTCAGCTCTTTTTCTAAAACTGATCCAGGATTGTAGTCTATCACTAGATGGAGCAATAAGCTAAATTTTTAAGAGCTTACCTACGCCCTCCCTTCAAATGTCTCAACTAATGACGACCTGATACATGCACAGGACATGTAACTCTCAAACCACTTTTACTTAAAAGATTTAGCCCTTATAACAACCCTGTGTTTCTATTCTTATTCTTATTCTCAGATGAAGAAACCAAAGTTACTAATTTTAATGGAACATCTTTTACGTGTCAGACACTTTAATATACATATCTCATTTAATTTGGACAACAACCCAATGAATAAGAAATTACTGTTTTTATTTTACAAATAGGGATAGGAACTCTCAAGGAAGTTTGGTCAAGGTCACATAGCTAGTGAAGCAAGGCTGAGCACCTAGCTCCTTGGACTCCAGGTCTGGTGAGTTTCCTAGTACAATCTGATTACATTCTTAAACTTCTGGGAAGAAGCCCTGGGACGAGACTTTGCTTTGTTTGCACGATCTACGTAGGTCTTCATCTCACAGACCTTTAGAGCTGCAAAAAAGGAATGAGAAAGAGAAAGGAGTGGAAGTTAACATTGTAGCATCAGTGTGCAAAAGTCATTTGTTTCAGCCCTAAAAACCCCTCTTCCCTTCCGTGACTCCTCCTGTCATGTTTCCAAAGTGTCCTTGTAACACCTCCTTCTGCTAGCTCTCTACTGCCTTGGTAGGTAGTTGTTGGTAGCTTGGCCTTTGAATAAAGCCTCCTAGGATGTTCGTTATTCTCAGATTTCCTGCACTGAAAATGCTTGCTGTTGGTAAGAAGTTCCCTCTTTACATTGTGATTTCCCCTCTCTAGATCGTGAATCCTTCTCAGAATATAAACTGTATTCTAATGCCCAGCAAAGGGACCAACAGTTACAGGTGATTAATAAGTATTATTACTGAAAATGTATTTTAACAGAGGAGTAGGTGGTATTATTTGCATTTGAAGCATTAGTAAATTAGCAAATGACACTAAACTATATGAAACACTAGTTATTATCGTAGAATTTACTTTCAGTAGTCCTTCTGTGACGTGGCCACCTTGTGGATTGTACTAGGAATGTCAGTTGTGGTGACTACGGTGACCACACTCTAAATGAAACTATCCCACATACAGGCTCTGTTGCCCAGGTGGCTTATGTCCTGGTCACAGCTGATTAGACCAAGGTGGATATCCTATCAAGGACAGCTAATCACAGGTGAGCAGTAATCTCTGAAATGCTTTGGTGCATAAAGTTGAGTTGGGTCTATGGTTACTTAAACTCGCATGCAGTCGCTTCTGTTTGCTGGGGGATGAGGGAAGATGGCATACATTAGCTGGTATCTGGGTTACGTGGATATTTATCCTACAATTGCTTAACGTACATTGCAGGATTCTTTGGTTTGAAATGTATGTTTTAGAAGGGACACAGAGAGAGAGAGAATTAAAGAGGTACAATGAGATCCAGGGACCCCTGCACCTTCAAGGAAGGTGACAGGACTCCCTGATGTAAAGCAGGTGACAGGCTTTGCATGACGTTACCCCTGAGGTTTCCACAGACAAAAGCGAGGCAGCTGTCGAACAGGGGAAGGAACACAGGCAAGAAGTTGGAAAGCCTGGATTTGAGTCTTCCTTCTGCCAATTATGAAATGTGTATCTTTGGATGAAAATACAAGTTTTTAAAAAGTTCTATTAATACATGTATGTTTATTAGCAATAAATTAAACATAATACTTCCAGGTGTCTGTTTTTCACACTTTAGTGTACAGAAGAATCCTTGAGGAGCTTGTTTCAAACCTGGTTTTTCAGGACCCACCCTGCAGAGATTTTGGTTCAATGGTTCTGAACCAGCCCTCAGATGAGTCTGACTCAGGCAGTCTTTGGGTTGTATCTTGAAAAATGCCTGCTCTGAATGAAGGAACTAAAAACGAGAGACAAACTCCATCCCAGTTGATGATCCTCTGTCCAGCTGCTCACTCGGACGAGCCACACTGCAGGATGCTAGAGAGTCTGCATACTTGGAGCTCTGGAGACTGAGGGGGCAAATGCCAGACTGGGTCTTCTCCAAGATGGCAGGGTCATCCTCCAAGGCAAGAATTGGGAAGGGTCTTCTCCCCTGATCATACCTAGATGGGAGACAATGAACCTGGGAAAGAATATGTCAACCAAACAGAAAGAGAGATGTTGAATATTTCTTGAGAAAACCAGGCATGGTTTCCTCTCCATGGATATGGTCTGGAGAATTTGTAGTTTGGGGGCTAAGCTGGCAAATGTTGGGGGAAAGTGGCCTAGGTGGCCGAAGGAGCACCTGCTTAAAGTGCAGAGGGGCAGAGGCCCAGCCTCAGGGCAGACAGTGATGAGAGAGAGAGAGAGAGAGAGAGAACCCTGCAATGAGGGTTAGGGTTAGAGCTGTGCACAGAAGAATCCCCTCTTGTTCAGAGATGGCTAAATAAGGTTCAATGCTAACTTAGGCCGGGCGTGGTGGCTCACGCCTGTAATCCTAGCACTCTGGGAGGCCGAGGCGGGTGGATTGTTTGAGCTCAGGAGTTTGAGACCAGCCTGAGCAAGAGTGAGACCCTGTCTCTACTAAAAATAGAAAGAAATTATATGGACAACTAAAAATATATATAGAAAAAAAATTAGCCAGGCATGGTGGCACATGCCTGTAGTCCCAGCTACTCGGGAGGCTGAGGCAGGAGGATTGTTTAGCCCAGGTGTTTGAGGTTGCTGTGAGCTAGGCTGACGCCATGGCACTCTAGCCTGGGCAACAGAGTGAGACTCTGTCTCAAAAAAAAAAATGCCAACTTAAATGGGTTCCTAAATAAGATTCAATGCCAACCTAAATGGTAAACTGCAGAGTTCTCTCAGTCCCAACATGCTCAATAATTTTTTTTCAGCAAGCAGGCTGTAGATAAACAGGATACCCCATGATATTTGCATTTGACCAGGAAGTGAAAGAATTGCAAAGATAGGAACAGGATCCAAACGTGATCAGTTGAAATGACGGGTTGAACTTAATAGAATAAAATGGAACATGGTATAAGCATATGAAAAGATGCTCAACGTCATTAGTCATCAGGGAAATGCAAATTGAAAAACCACAATGTAAAACCACTTGAATCTCATTAAGAAAAGTAAAATAAAAAAAAAGACAGGCCATAATAAGTGCCGACGAAGAGGATATGGAGAAATCCAGAACTCTCATGCACTGCTGGTGGGAATGCAAAATGGTGCAGCCCCTTTGGAAAACCGTGTGGTCACAGGCAGTTCCTCAAAAAGTTAAATATAGAGAATATAGAGTTACCATAGGACCCAGCAGTTTCACTTCTAGGTACATCCCAAAGAATTGAAAACATATGTCCATATAAAGACCTGCATAAGAATATTCATAGCAGCAATATTCATAGCCAAAAGGTGGGAACAAGGTAAATGTCCATCAACTTATGAATGAATAAATAAAACGTGGTACGTACAACCTAATATTATTCAGCCATAAAAAGGAATGAAATTTTGATACATGCTACCACATGGATGGAACTTGAAAATGCTATACTAAGTGAAAGAAGCCAGTCACAAAAGACCACATATGGATGAGTCCACTCACATGCAATGTTCATTATAATAGGCAAATCTGTAGAGACAGAAAGTAGACTGGTGGTTTCCAAGGGCTGGGGTGAGGTGGAATTATGAGTAACCACCAATGGGGAACAACATTTCTTTCTGGGGTGAAGAAAATGTTCCCAAATTTGTAGGGGTGATGGTCACACAACTCAATGAATGTACTAAAACCTACTGAATTGTACACTTTAAAAGGGTGAATTTTATGGTATGTGAGTTATATTTTGATAAAGCTGTTTTAAAAAAAATCACTCAACTCCCATTGAAAAATGTAATAAGGGTAAAGATGTGGTCGTGCCTTTGGATTCAAAATACAACTGGGCTGAGGTGGGTGTCTCTCCTTTTGCCTGGCCAGCCTCCTCCTTACTTTACTTGAGTGACAGCCTCTGACTTCTCTTGAAGAACAAGCTTCCCCCTGTTCTGTGTGGTCCTGGGGGAAGTGTTATTTACAGGGCTCCTTATCTCACACCAAGGGGCAGATGGCCCTCGCTGAGCCCAATCAGACTCTGGTTTGGAAATTTGAACTCTGAGTCAAGTGGCCCAAGGAAACTGTTGGGACTGAATCATTCTCAGGACAGCACTTGGAAGTTTCCAGCTGAGATCCCAGGGGCTGGCTTCATTCCTCTCCTTAGGTTTGGGCACAGTCTTCTAATATACCTCTTTTCACCTAGGTTAGCCAGAATTGGCTAAACAGGAGTCATTTGCAAAGGGGAACTTCAACTGACACAATGAATCAATGTGGCTTAGCAGCACACACAGCAAGCAGCGCACACGCAGTTTTAGCATCAATAATAATTAACAGCAACTAACCTACAGGGCTATAGCACTATCATCCTAAGCATTGTCTGCGCTTTTCCTTGTTTAATTTAACCCTCACAGTAACTTTGGGAGGCGGGTACTATCTCTGCTCCATTTTATACATGAAGGAACAGAGGCCCAGAGACATTAGGTAAACTTTATGAGGTCGTGCAGCTAATAAATGTTGGAATTAGGATTCAAACCCAAGTCTTCCTGGCCGCTGAATAGAGCTCTCAAGCACTATTCTGTACCGCGTCGAAAGCGTGGCTGGCTGCCCAGAGCGGATGGGACCTAAGGCCACGACTGGAACAGCTCGAGGTAGCAGAGCACGCCCTACTCTTCCAAGGCCACGGTGTTGCACACGGGAATCCCCTGGGGAGTTTTACAACTGCTGATGGCTAGGTCGTACCATCTGATGTAATTGGTCTGGGGTCCTGTTGGGCCCTGGGATTGTTTTCCAATTTCCTAGGTGATTCTAACGTGCAGCCACGGTTGCCAACCTCTGCTCTAGTTTTTCAAACATTGAAGGGAATACCTCACACCTGTGGGCCTTGTTAAACTGCAGAGTCTGATGCAGGAGGTCTGGGAGAGGGCTTCTAGAGCTCCAGGTGACCCCGAGTAGAAAGGCAATCCCAGCTGGACGTCTCGCTGCTCAGACGGGTGGGCGGTGCGTCAGCATCACCTGGGAGCTCGGTGGAGACTCAGGCTCCCAGCCTCACCCAGGCCTGCGGGTCAGAAAGGCAACGCCGGCAGGAGCCCAGGGAATGCTGATGCCCGAGAAGCTCTGTGAGCCCTGAGAGCTCTGTGTTTGGAGAGGACAGCATAGGATAGTGAGGGGATTCAAACGGAAGGAAGGGGTGAGGGGAGCAAAGGAGGCATGCCCAGTGCCTTAACCCTGCAGGGCTGCCTCAGGCAGAGGGAGGGGACTGACTGTGGTTCCCAGGGAAGAACAGGAATATCGGGGGTTAGCGACGTTCCCGATAAAGATAGGGTCCCCTGGCAGAATGTGCTGCAAGAGATGAAAGAAACAGAAACACAGACACAGAAATGGTATTTAAAACAGCAGGGAAATCAGGGGACCACCAGCACTCTTGGTGCCAGGTGGCAGTGACTAAAACCCAGCACTTGCTTTATATTCTCTTTGCCATGCCGCAAAATACAATGATCTTGTGTGAAAAAATCATGGGATACAATGATCATAGGTCTCAGGGATCCCCCCAAAATCACAAGGTGTCCTAGCTAATTTCCTTTTCCTTTCTAGAAGGGACAACCACATAATTCTTCAGTAGGTACAATACTTTTGATCAAGGTAAACTACCTGCTTTCCACTGGGAGACTGGTTTTACATTAACTGAGGCATCGTGGAGAGAAAGGCAGAGAAGGAACTTGGCCCAGTATTCTAACAATGGAAGCCTTAAAATCCTTCTCCCTGGGCTGACATACGGCAATCTACCTCTACAGCCATGAGAAGTTTTCATGTCAGGCCACTCCGAGGCTTTTTATGCCTGAGACCCCTTAGGCTCTGAGGTTGGAGCATGCTTTGCTGTACTCCCAGATCGCTGATACATGTCCCCCAACTAGGCAGTTAACATCTGCCCTTATTTCAGGCTTCTGCTCAGGCAATTCCTTCACCTCCTTTCCTCTCACAGCCTCAGACGTAGCATCCCTGAGCCCCAGTGGTCAGAATCCCGTCACAGGAAGGAGGCGTGGGGGACTCACTCGTTGCCGGCAGCCTGGTGGGTCTCCCTGGCGCCCGGGAGCCGCCCTGCCTGTCCAGGGGGAAAGCTCACACTCCACGAATTACCGCGGAAGGGATTCAAGCATCGTAAGGATTCAGGGACGTCTATGCTACCCGGCTACTCCGAAACTCTGAGTCTGTAAGGCTGAAGTGGCAGGATGGTGGGGTCACCTGGACACACAGTCAGTGCCTGTGGGACTGAGGCGGCCTGTACCTGAACTTTGGGTTTGAGGTCAGGAAAAGTGCGGTGTCTGGGATCGAAACTAATAAAAATCAACAGAATGTGAGGAGAGCTAAGTACCTTACACACACGTGTGTGGGAGGAGACTCGGGACACCCCCGAATCCGGCAGAGGTGGCCCCAACGGCCCCTCACCCATCACGCTGTGATCTGGTATCTGAGGCGATGACGTGTGAACAGGAGACCTGTGGGCTGTAATGAGAGAAGAGGAGCCAGGAGGACAAGGACTGGGGCCGGGTATCTACCCCAGCCCGGCCAGAGGGGAGGGGCTGGGGGTCAGGCGGCCTGGTGCTGGCCCTTTGCACAGAAACTGGAACAGAAAGGGTGAATAGTAGTGACAGGGTGAACGAATGACCCAAAGGGCACATTTCACACACAGGCTGTGTGAGAGCAACATGGCTGGTTTATTCACCCTGGTGCGGGTGGGCTGAGTCCGAAAAGGGAGTCAGCACAGAAGGGGGGTTAGTGAGGGTTTTTATAAACGGGGTTAGCTGACCCTCTCCCACCTGCCCTGTTCAGTTCTTTGTTTCTGGGCCAGACTGGCAGGTGAAGAATTGCTTCCTGCTACGTGCAGCAGAGGACAGTGGGCAGAACAGCTGTTTGTAGTAAATTCTTCTTCAAACGACCAACTCCTACCACCCCTTGGCCCCAGTCGCATCCATCCTTCTGCTCTGGCGTCATCCTTATCAGGAGCGCTAGGGAGGGAGAGCCTTGGTCTCCATCAGGAAGGGAGGCGGAAGGAACTCTGGCTGCATCTGTCTGTTAGTTCTACAAAGTCCGGGAACTCCCCAGACTCTGTAGCTATTGTTTTACAAGCCTAAGTTTTGCATTAACCACATTCTGTCCTATACATACATTTCGGGTTCCCACCTGGAATAAACCTAACAAGTAGCACTGTAGCTTCCTTGTGTAGGAGGACTAGAGTCAAATTATTTCAAGCAACTCAGGATCCTTATGAGAAAACTCAAGGAGAGGTGTGGGCCCCGGGGCTCCACAGATGTCGGCAGTCTGACTTTCTAGGCCTTTCTTTTTGGCTTCATCTTTCATGTGACTCAGTTTCTCTCTGTGAATGGGAAAAAAAGCCAAACTCTAAAATAATTTAAACAGGTTTATTCTGAGCCAAATAGGAGCGACTGCTGGCCCAGGGATCCACAAATCTGAGAAGCCTTGAGTAAGTGGTCCCAAGGCCGTTGGGTTACAGTTTGGTTTTATACATTTCAGGGAGACAGTAATTGCAGGTAAAATTATAAATGAATAAATACATGGAAGGTGTACATCGGTTTGGCCCAAAAAGATCGGACATATTGAAGAGGGGGGCTTATAGGTTATAGGTGGGTTCAGAGATTTTGATTTCCAGTTGGTTAAAGAAATAAAGCTTTATTTAAAGAGTTAGAGTCAGTAGAAAGGAATGCTTGAGTTAAGTTATATAAGCAGGTCTGCTAATCAGAGAGCAAGCCACAGCATACTCAAAGTGACCTGTTAAGCAAATTGATGGCCTGCAGGCATGACGTAAGCTTTGCCGTGCATGGCCTTAGGTCCAGCCTGTAATTAGTCCAAACTAATGGGGGGGCATAGGTGTAGTCAGGGATTTTTAGATTAGTGGAAAGGAATGTTAAGGTGGGTATGACAGGCCCCTTGGGAAAATTTAGAACAAGGAATGGCAGAGTTCAATTCCTCAGCTTCTCCTTATCTGCAGGCCAATGTACAACCTCCATGTATTGTATCTAAAGAAGAAATTTCTTCCTTGTGTTGGTATCAGGCCAGGTATGTGTTTCTTAAACAGTTCTATTTATTTCTTAGAATCAGATAGACACTAGGATTCATAGTGTCCACTCATAGTTACTCATAGCTTTTTGTAGCTAGAAAATTTAGAGCTGAATTTGTGGCCCATTTTCTTAAGGGAATAAGACTTCCTATTATTTGTTTTTGTATTAGCCAAATTCCTGATTCCATTTTGTGTCCTGTCACTTTTTTTTAAAGATGGATGTGGCTCTATTGCCTGACTTAGAGTGCAGTGGCACCATCATACCTCACTGCCACCTCAAACGCCTATGTGTTCTCTCCCTTTTGTTGCTGAAACCACCTATACTAAAATAATGTAAAACCATAAGGTAAAAATAGTAACGAAAGTCTGATTTCTATAGAAGTATGGATATAGCCAGAAGTTAACCAGCCATTGTTCCCTACCTTCCTTACTGCTGTAACTGCTTACTGCTTCATGGCACTATCCTCCCTGACAGGTGCAAGACTTGTGGCTTCCTCAACTGCTTCTATAGATACAGTTGCTATTGTAAAGGTTGAGACTGGTCTTGGAGATATTTTTCAGACTCTGCATTCAAGGGGACCCACTAACATCAACCAGACCCACGGACAGGTGTGGGAATGGACCCAACAAGACTTGAGACCCTCCCACCCAGGAAATCTCCCAACTGAGAAGATGCTTTCTGCTTCCCCCCCCTGAGATCACCCCCAGCCAATCAGCAGACCCAATTCCCAAACCACCTTTAAAAACCTTAGCCCCCAAATTCTCAGGGAGATGGAATTGAGAAATGAATCCCATCTCCTCGCCTGGTGCCTTGTGAAATAAAACTCTTTCTCCCTTTCTCCACTGCAACACCTGCTGTCTCGGTATATTGGCCTTAACTGGGCAGAGGGCAAGGGACCTGGTTGGGCTGTAACAAAATTGGGGGCTCATCTGAGATTGCCCTTTTGGGTGCTTACCTGAGGTTTGGCAGCCTCTCACGGCAGGGCAGACTTAAGGGTGTGCTCTTGCGGCTGAATAGTCCTTTTTGGACAGTGGGGTCATCTCTGGCGCCATCTCTGTCAGTGGGACATTGTCAACTGAAGTTGCTTAGAAACCTGGCTTGTGGCAGAGACAGTTCCTGGCACTGAAAAAGAGCCTCTGGTGAGTGCTCTGTGTGCACCAGCACCTTTCCCCTTCCCTCCTCCTGGTTTGTTAGCCTCTCATGGAGGCTTCGTGGCCCTTTGCAGGTCTTAGTGGTCTTTCCTCTTAAAGAAAAGAGGAAAGTCTTGTCTTAGTGAAGTTTCCCCCATTTGGACAGAGAATAGGGAGCCTGCCTGGAAGAATAGTCTTGAGAACTTTTGGCTTGGAACTTTGTTTTGGAAGGCTGTTTCAGTCCCCTTGTTTATGTCTGATCTGTCTTGTCTGTGTGTGCCTGAAATCTGTTTGTGTGTGTAATAATCATGTGCTTGACTGTGGCCCCTTCTTGTGTCCTCGCGCCTCCCCTATGTTTTATTCCCTAGCATGTCTCCTGGAGGGCGAGGGGGCGGGGGCTGCCACAGCCCAGGGGATCCTCGGAAGACTTTTTCAGGCATCCTCCCACTCGGCCCTATCAGAGTGGAGGGGAAGTGCTTGAAAATCTGGGCAGGTCCGTGGTTTTTGTTCACTACCTTTAAAATTCTTCCTCCTCAGCAACAGGGAGCTGAACCACTTTTTGTTCCCCATCCTGGCAAAGCCCCTTCCTGGGTTCCTTTGGTTTTTCTGTGAGAACTGCCAGACTGCGGAGAAGCCACCAAACACCCACTCTGGCACTTTGGGCTTCTTGTTGGGCAGAGAGAATTAAATATTTGGTTTGAGTCTGGTCTTGAGAGTGGGCATCCCTACAAATCACTGGAGACTCCCTATCAGGAGCTGGGGACAATTTGTAACAGCCAGTTCATCACATGGGGAACCAGGCACCTGCCATACCAGGAGGCCCCACTGGGCTGCCTCCTTAAGAATCAGAAATTTTTTGGATACCCCTATTGACTTCGAAACAGTTTCCCTTTGTAACACAGCTTGGCCACAATACTTGCTGGGGTTGGGAAAACAGTGGTCAGTAAATGGATCCCTTGACTACAATGCAATTCTGCAGTTAAATTTATTCTGTAAATGAGAAGAAAAACGGGATGAGATCCTCTATGTGCAGTGTTTTCTGCTACGTTGGCAAAATAAACCAATGCAAAAAGGATGTAAGGTTATGATCCAGAAGGCTGGTGGTAAGGTAAAGCCTGTGTTGGCTGAACCCCAAGAAGAGGACAATGGTATTCTGATTGGCTGGTTCAACAAGCCGCCAGCTCTCTCTCCCCGACCTTATGGAGGGGCCAAAGCTGAGTCCCGAGCCCCCAAACCAGGGTCTCCACTTCCACAGGGCGGGAGGCTGGGGACAAAAGGAATGATCTCCCGTACCCGACAGGAGCTCAGTTTGGTCAGGTGCCACTGTTGCTCCAGGAGGGCAAATTCCTCTTCAGCAGATGCCTGTGGGGGCATTGACGCTGCCACAGGTCAGCCCATGGGGCTTATCTGGGTCCACTCCCTGTTCTCCACCTCTGATTTATTTAATTGGAAAAACAACATGCCTACCTATCGGGACAACCCCAGAAAAATAGAAACTTGTCCTCAATATTGGCAACCCACAACCCCACTTGGGCAGATGTTGACAATCTGTTTAATACTTTACTGACCTCCTGGGACTGGAGGATGGTTCTGTATAAGGCCAGGGAAGAAGCAGATTGTACTCATGCCTACTCTCCCCCAGCCCGGTACGGGCAACGGCTCGGATCGCAGAGCCCACCTCAGACCTGGGATGCAATACTAAGAATGGAGACAGGCCTAAGCTTGATCATTACAGAGACTGCATCTTGGCTGTCTCTGCAAGGGAGTGCGAAAACAGAGAAGTCCTAATAAAGTACAAGAAATTAGGCAGGGGCCTAATGAGGGCCCTTGGAATTCTTAGAGCGGATTTTTGAGGCATACAGACAGTACATGGACATTGATCCGGAGACGCCAGCAAATTCTAAAATGATAAATATGACTTTCATCAGCTAATGTGCTCCTGACATCCAGAGAAAATTACCAAAATGGATGGGGCTTCGGGCATGCCTGTATCTCAATTAGTAGAAATTGCCTTTAAGGTGCTCACTGATCCAGATGAGGTGTTAGAGAAGAGAGAACAATGGAAAATGAAACAGCAGGCCAGCCTTTGGCTGCTGCCTTGACTCAAGGAATTCCAGGACCATGGCATAGACCTCCCTCAGGTGTTCTGTCCAAGGTAGGACCCTGGGGCCCAGACCCCCATCACAAAGGGACATCCCACTGTGGGTCCTGGTCAATGTGCCTATTGCAAACAGGAAGGGCCCTGGAAGAGACATTGCCCATATCTTACAAAGGCTAATGCTGGGAAGCTTCCCTTCCCCGATCACCAGATGCCCAAGCTAGCCTGGAGGCTTGACGCTGAAACTGTCAAGATTGAGGAATGACGGGGCCCAGGGCTTCTTCCCGACCCAAACAAGGCCCTCCATATGTCCCACAGGGAGCTCTGGTTTGTGATGACAGTGGGGCATTGACTTTTGGAATTTCTGGTAGATACTGGTGCCACTTGCTTGGTGATAAACACCCGGCTGTCGAAACTGTCTTTGGAGACTATAAAAGTGACTAGGGCTTTAGGAGAAACCCTGACGAGGCCATTCCTCCAACCCTTGGCGTGCCGTGCCAGTTAGGCCAAACCCACTTACAACACAGTTTCCTGTACGTGCCTGAGTGTCCCATTCCTTTGCTGGCACTTGAATGAATATCAGGGTGCCTCCAGGACAGGCCTGTGCCTTGCGGGCTGCCCTGTTGCACCCAGAAGCCCCTGAACCTGCTGCCATTCCTGAAGAGCTTCTCCGAGAGGTGAGTCTGGAGCCGTGGGCAGATGGGAGCCCAGGAAGGGCTAAAACTGCCACCCCAGTGCCAGTCAAGGTCTGGGTGGGAATGGCACCACCATGCTTGAAACAACACCCCTTGAAGGAACAGGCACGACAGGGAATCTGGCCTCTGCTGTCTGCTTTCCTTCAGTTTGGACTCATTAGACCTTGCTGGTTCCCCTAGAACATACCCATCCTGCCAGTGCAGAAGCCTGGGACTAAGGAACGCAGATTTGTTCAGGACCTGACAGCCATGAACCAGATTGTACAAGACATCCACCCAGTGATCCCCAACCCTCATACGCTCCTCATAGCTTTGACTGGTGAACTTGGCTGGTTCACGGTCTTAGATTTAAAAGGTGCTTTCTTCTACATCCCTGTGAGCCCAGAGTCACAACGACCGCTTGCTTTTGGATGGGAAGACCCAGATGCAAAAGCAAAGCAAAGATACGGTTGGACGGTTCTTCCCCAAGGTTTCAGAAACTCCCCTGTCATCTTTGGGAAAATCCTTGCTAAAGACCTCCAAGACCTCCAGATAAAAGCTGGGACTTTACTGCAGTATGTTGGTGACATATCAGTTGCTACCATTACAAAAGAGGCATCTGACCAGAACACTGTATTAACTCTAAACTTCCTGGCTGAACCTCATCCAAGAAAAACGTTCAAGTTTCATAGCCTTCAGTTAAATATTTAGGGCTCCATTCCCAAGGACAGAGGAACCTGCTCCCTGGTAGAGGGAGGCCCTCGCCAGACCAGCCAGACCCACAACTCTGGACAGCTGCGGGGCTTCTGAGGCATGGCTGGATTCTGCTGTGTACGAACTCCTCACTTTGTGCTTATTGCTAAGCCCCTATCTGACGCCTTAAAGGGAGGAGATAAGGAACCCTTAGAATGGACTGGGGACTGTCAAAAGGCCTTTTTCAAATATCAAGGAAAAGCTGTTAACTGTTCCAGCATTAGGGCCCTCAGATATAAGAAAACCTTTTAATCTTTTTGTGCATGAGAGATAAGGAATAAGTCCGAGAGTGTTAACTCAGGACCTGGGAAATATTAAGAGACCTATTGCTTATTTTTCAAAATAGACATTGTTACAAAGAGATGGCCTTCTTGTCTTTGGGCTGTTGCCAACACCTGTGACCTGCTTCAGGAAGTAGAAAAGTTTACCTTAGGCCAGCCCACCACTGTGCACACCCGCTGCCAGCGTGTGCTGGAACAAAAAGGAGGAAATTGGCTAACCTCTGGGAGGCTTGGCAGATACCAGGCCATCCTTCTAGACAATCCAAATGTAACAGTCTCTACTTCAAATCCTGCCACCTTACTTCCTCAAATGCCATCTGAGCCTGCGCATGACTGTTCACAAATAGTTGAACAAGTTTATTCTAGCCTACCGGATCTGACAGCCATACTGTTACAGGGTGGTCACCCCGCCCCCCATAGATATGGAAGTGTAAATTGAGAGTGGGGAATATGTAACAGAGGGAATGGCCTGGACATAAACACACACACACACACACACACACACACACACACACACACAGAGAGAGAGAGAGAGAAAAGGTTTTCTGTCTCTTTAAAACTTCCTCCACTCTTTTTGGGAACTGAGACCTGCATCCCTGCGTCAGGTGGGCGAAGGTCACAGCTTTGTCTTTGGCAGAGATGGAGTAATTAGAATCATTAACTGTAGTTAAATGACAATAGCCTGGAACTGAGCCCCCCCCCCCACTTTTATGGTCTGCATTTCTGCTTGTGTACAGGAATTTGGATTTCGAGACTATAGGCTACCATTTTCCTTGTTTGCTGGCAAATTTCTCTTTCCTTCTCCTCAACCACTTGTCCTTGTTCTTCTGGTGTGGCCTCGTGGACAAGTGCCCATCTTTCTGTAATAATACCCCTAGGAAGCGCAGACGTAGAGATGTTTCCGGACAGAAGCGGTTTATGGATCTGGGACAAAGGAGAGCTGGCGCATAGTGGTGACTCATCGACAAACACTGGAGGCTGAAGTGCTTCCCCCTGGAACCTCAGCACAGAAGGCAGAACTGACAGCCCTCATTGCGACACTCCAGCTGGGTAAAGGAGCACGAGTGACCATTTACACGGATCTGGGTATGCTTTGTCTGTTGTTCATGCTCATGGGGCCATCTGGAGAGAAAAGGGACTCCTAACCTCAGGTAATAAAGAAATAAAACATGCTAAAGAAATTCTAGCCTTGCCAGATGCCATTTTAGCCCCCAAGGAAGTAGTTATAGTATATTGCCTTGGACAGCAGCAGACAGACTGTCTGGTGGCAAAGGGCAAACATCAGGCAGGTCGGGCTGCAAAGGAAACAGCAAGGAAAAAGGTCCCCAAGACTTTACTGATCCCCTTGCTGCCTGAAATAGATCTTGGCCCTGAAACTCCCATGGACTCAGAAGAAGACCTGAAAAGAATGCTCAGTTGGAGGTTTGACCCCAACCACGGGTCTCAGGATGGGTGGATACACAAGAGATAAGAACAGCTCTGGTACCCAAATATCTTATCAATGACACTGTTAAACATATTCATGACTCCACCATGGCAGGGATGCCACCTTACAATGGATGCAAAAATGTACCATTGGTCCACATATTAAAAAAAAAATTCAGAAAGTTACAGAAAAATGTCTCCTCTGTGCTTAAAACAACTCTGAAACTAGCCATCTGCCCTGCCCTGCACTGGGCATTCAGGCCAGGGGTGAAGGGCCAACAGAGGACTGGCAAATTGATTTCACTATGACCCCAAAGATAGCAGGAAATTTCAAATGTCTACTCATTTTTGCGGATACCTTCTCCGGCTGGGTCAAGGCCTTTCCCTGCGGGACAGAAAGAACTTCTGAAGCCATTAAGGCCTTAGTAAAAGAAATTATTACTCAGTTTGGGCCGGGCGCGGTGGCTCACGCCTGTAATCCTAGCCCTCTGGGAGGCCGAGGCGGGTGGATCGCTCAAGGTCAGGAGTTCGAGACCAGCCTGAGCAATGAGCGAGACCCCGTCTCTACTAAAAAATAGAAAGAAATTAGCTGGCCAACTAAAATATATATAGAAAAAATTAGC
>CM052442.1:80603127-80613565 GCA_028533085.1 Varecia variegata
AGCCTTATCTAAAGTCTGCCAGGAAACTAATGTGACCTGAGATAAGGCAGTGCCTATAGCCCTACTTACAGTAAGAGTGGCCCCTAGGAGCGGGCTCAAGTTGAGTCTTTTCGAAATTCTATATGGGAGACCTTTGCTGGGTTCTGGCTCTAAACCATGAGACCCCAACAGCTTACTTATTAAGGAATTAGATAACCTTAAATATATACAATCCACAGGTCTGACTCTAACTGCTGTTCACGAATTTACTTCCAGCAGGTTGCGGTTCCCGGTGGATGTTCCCTACATTGCATCTGGCCTGGAGACTGGATGCTACTTAACACCCAGAGAAATCAACATCCTGAAGACCAGCGAAGGCCCCCCCAGAAGGGGCCCAACGACGTCTTGCTGAGGACCAACTCCTCCATCAAACTCGTGGGAGTCAAGCCCTGGATTCATCACAGTTGAGTGCAGCCAGCCCCTCCTGACTCCTGGCCCAGCAGGAAAAACCGAGAAAAAACTTTGGGCTCTCAGGAGTAGAAAAGCGAGCTCCTCTCAGACCTTAAGTATCTCTTCAGGAGAAATCCTAGATAATTTTCCACCTTTTAATAAAAGTTAAATAATGTGCCCTCCTGAATATAATCATTATTTCGAGCATCACAGGAATCATAGAAGGTTCCTGCTTGCTAAGACACTTTGTGACCACATTCTCTATTCATCCTAGTGACAAAAGGTTCTAGCCATTGCCTCACAGATTAGAAAGAGGGTTGCCAGGAGGATACCGGGACAGCGGGTGGCAAAGCCTCTTAGGAAAAATTGTTCCTGGCTGTGGATTTTACGTTAACAGAGACAGGATCAGAAACTTGTCTGTCACCCTGGGGTTAATTGCTGAGGAAACCACAAAAAACCTAAGGGCCCAACAGAAGTCCCTTAACTCACCAGCACAGGTGGTCCTTGACATCCAGTCAGCCCTACATCTCCTGTTGGCTAAACAAGGGAGAGTTTGTGCAGTGCGAAGTACCACCTGCTGCACCTATATGAATACCTCAGGAGAAGTTAAAAGTTGAATAAAAAAGATTTCCCAACAAGGTGCATGACTACAACAGGCTCATGCTGGTGACCCATGATAGACTGGTTCTCAGGTTGTTCACTTGGTAACGTGAGGTTTCTGGTCCGTTCTACAAGGCCTTTTCAAGTCGGGCCTCTCCCTCCTTCCGACAGGGCTCCTTACTTACTTTATCATCTGCTGCTCCCTCAAGTATTGTACTGAAACAGTGGCTAAGAGCACCCATGTCTTTGTCATGCAAACCTCGGGTCCCCAGCCAGGCACCCGTGAATAGCTACAGACAACTGCAAAGCAGTTTCACTCCTCTCACCCCAGGTCCAACCCCAACCATGCCCCTTGTCGGCAGGAGAAAGCCGGGGCGGTGCCCCCTTTCCACCCCATCGGCCCACACCTCAGGAATAAGGTGTCATCAAGTCCAGGGAGGACTGAAACCACCTATATTAAAATAATATAAAGCCATAAGGTAAAAATAGTAATAAGAGTCTGATTTCTATAGAAGTATGGATATAGCCCGAAGTTAACCAGCCACTGTTCCCTACCTTCCTTACTGCTGTAACTGCTTACTGCTTAATGGCACTATCCTCCCTGACAGGTGCAAGACTTGTGACTTCCACAATTGCTTCTATAGATACAGTTGCTATTGTAAAGCTTGAGACTGGTCTTGGAGATATTTTTCAGACTGTGCATTCAAGGGGACCCACTGACATCAACCAGACCCACGGACAGGTGTGGGAACGGACCCAACAAGACTTGAGACCCCCCCACCCAGGAGATCTCCCAACTGAGAAGATGCTTTCTGCTTCCCACCCCTGAGATCACCCCCAGCCAATCAGCAGACCCAATTCCCTGGCCCTTTGTTCACCAAACCACCTTTAAAAATCTTAGCCCCCAAATTCTCAGGGAGATGGAATTGAGAAATGAATCCCATATCCTTGTCTGGCACCTTGCAAAATAAAACTCTTTCTCCCTTTCTTCTCTGCAACACCTGCTGTCTTGGTATATTGGCTCAGTTCACTAGACAGTGGGCAAGGGACCTGGTTGGGCTGTAACATTCCTTTATCTTATCTTTCTTACTGGTAGTTTTTGTTATCTTAGTATATTTTATGTATGTTTGAATTAAACCCTCTTTTTGAAGTAAGTTAGGATGTAAGTAAACAAATGGACCAAATGAATACTAACTTACTCAGACTCCAGGAACAAAAAACACACAGAAGAAATAGACTAGTGTCTCTCTTTCTTTCTTTTTTTAAACCAACACCCTTCAACTCAAAGGTGTCACATCCTGTGATCGTTACTGGAAATTGGAAGAGAAGTAAAGTGGGAGAGAAATACGAGTGGGGTCTGAGAGGCAGCAGGGGAGATGGAAGAGGCCAAAGAGGAAGGTGGAAATAGATGGTGAGAATGACGCAGCCTGTACCCAAAGCAGAATGAAATATCTCTTCCCCGAGAACTGGATTCCACTTCTCTTTAGAGAAGATCAGGCTCCAAACAGCACAAAACGCCCCGCTAGAGTGAGCTGACTGACTGCAGGTGCTGTGCACACGGTGTGTTGAAGGAGGTGTAGCTTCTCCTATTTGGTTGCATGGAAGTGTCTAACGGTGCATTTTCTCAGGGTGCACACAGATGGGGGCCTGCCCAGCAGTGACTGACTACACCATCCCAGTGACACAGTTATTCACTGAGTCCCACAGGCCCTGGCAGACTCCCATTGTTCCTTGCTCAGCAACTTCATATTTGTGGTCAGGGCAAAGTCAACTGTGTGCCCCGGCATGCATGCTGGGCAAATGCAGTTGTAAAACTGACAGTGACCCTGACCAGGGACAGAGAACCCCGTGGAGTTATCGGAGGAGAGGTAATAATTGCTTCGAGTCTGGCTCGATCTCCACAGCAAAATCCTTACTGTCTCCCCACCTCCATGTTCTGCTAATGCATTTATTGCGAGCACAAGGTAAATATTTAACCTTGCCTCTTGTATCTTCTTCGCTATCTATATTTATTCTAATACCTATGTTGATTCTGGATTCACTGGTTGCGGGAATGTTCCTCCATTTCCCTCCTGGAGGGCTGTGCCCCTGGTCACTTCCTGACATCTGGAAGCCCTTTATGACAATTAGTAGCAACTGCATGACTCATGTTTGCCCGTAAACTCTTCTCAGCTTAGGTGAATGATTCTATTACCTTTGCAGGTTGGTTCTTTTCCTGCTTTCGTTAAACACATGTGCGTGTGCACACACACCCATACACCCCTCCAATTTTAAAAAGCATCCCCCAGAGGGGGGTGGCCCATTGACCTACTCAAGTTTTTCTTGTCTTTTCTTTCAGCATGTAGCTAAGTAAACTAGTTCAACATGTTATTCCATCTCCCTGTGGGCAGAATTCAGCCAAAAAAACCAAGCACCTACTATGTGCCACATACTGTTCTAGGCGCTGAGGATACAGCAGTGAACGAAACGGACTGTCCCTGACCTCGTGGAGCAAATTTCGGAGTGGGGGAAGACAGGCAATAAACAAAACGAATAAGTAAAGTACATGGCGACAAGCGCTGTGGAGGTAAATGAACCAGGAAAGGTGATAGGGCATGCGCATGTGTGTGGAGGGACACAGCTTTAAAGGGAGTGATCAGTGAAGGTCCTACTCTGATGGTGACATTTGAGTAATGATGTGAAGGACTGGGCCTTTCAGGTACCTGGGGAGGAGCGTTCGGGTCATGGGGCACACGTGAGAGCAGAGCCCCCGAGGAAGGAGGTGCTGGTGTGCCAGGAATAGCCAGGAGACCCATGCTGGAGCTGATGGAGAGAGGGGTAGGAGAAGTGGTCCAAGAATGGGAAGAAGTGGAGAGACATTATGTAGGGTCTTGCAAGGAATTTGGCTTTGGCTAAGAAGGGAGCCATTAGAACATCGTGAGCAGAGGAGTGATGTGATCTGACTTACATTCTAGCTCATTCCCTGTAGCTGCTTTGTCCAGAACAGCCAGGGACAAACCCGGAAGCATGGAACCCAGTTAGATGGTGGCATGGCCTCAGGGCGGTGAGGTTGGTTGTTGGTAGCAGGAACTTGAGTGTCAAGAGAAGGAACTTGAACTTGACTTGATCCAAAGGAATGAGAAGTCATAGAAGATGAGGGTGGAGTTGGAAATTTGTATAATCAGAAATGCCTGTTCTGTACCCTGTGGTAATAGTTGTATATGTTTGAAGATTTGCCTTGAGATATAACATTTTAGAATATAATTGTCCAAGGGGCACACAGAACCCATCTAGCCCAATCCTTTCAGTTTGATAAGGAAACCAGGGCCCACAGGGAGGAGATGGGCCTTTCCTGAGGTTACAGCATCATTAGCACACACACCTTAGCCCTCTGGTGGAGCTTATCCTGGGCCCAGGCCATGCCACGCCAGTGCTGAGTGGTGCTCTAGGCTCCCTGTCAACGTGCCAGTGTAACATTGCAGCTTTGAAAAGCACTGAGCTCAGCATGGGGAGGCCAGAGTTCTAATTCCAATTCTGCCTCTGGCTTAGGCTCCCAGACTGGCAATTTCCATACAGAAAAAGGAAAAAATGGAAACGTTAGATTAGAGCTTATGGGTTCCCTCTGCACCTTGATGAGCTGAATGATATTTTTGTACATTTTTGAAAAGCCCCTTTTTATATATTAACTCACTTGGTCCTTAACCCTACTGTGAGTGTAGATGGAAGAGATGTAACTTGATGTTATGGATGAGGGAATTAGGGTTTGGGGAACAATTAAGTAACTTATCCTGGATTATTTAATGAGCAAAAAGTAGAACCCATCTAGATGTGGTGGCTCACGCCTGTACTTGAGCTCAGGAGTTTGAGGAGACTGCAGTGAGCTATGATGATGCTACTGCACTCCAGCCTGGGCAACAGAGCAAGACCTGTGTCAAAAAAAAAAATCAGTTCCTCATATGTGTGTGGGTTTATTTCTGGACTCTATTCTGTTCTAATGATCTATTGGTCTATCTATCTTTATGCTAATACTATGCTGTTTTGGTTACTGTAGCTTCATAATAAATATTGAAATCAGATACTCCTAGCCCTTCAATTTTGTTCTTTTTCAAAGTTGTTTTGGCTAATTAGGTCCTTTGTATGAATTTTAGAGTAAATTTTTAGAATCAGCTTGATAATTTCTACAAAAAAGAGAGCTGAGATTTGGATTGGGATCAATTGCTTTGAATCTACACATCAATTTGGAAAGCTAAGAGTTAATTGTTGCTTTTATACTTTTGCTGATAATCTTAGGACCTTAAAAAACTTTGAGTCCATTTACGTCCTACCAGACTTACATGCTCTTGTTGTTAAATATTTTAGTTCTATGTGCATTGTAAACCTCACAAGATATGGCTATTCTTGTTTACTATTCATTTAGATTTACTGTTTTTGTTCCTTCCTTTTTTTGCTGTGCTTCCACCTGGGATTAACTTTTCTGACCTGAAGATTACTCTTTAGCATTTCCTTTAATACAGTTTGCCAGTAACATTTGTTTAATTTTTGCTTAAAAATTATTTTACTTTCATTCTTGAAGGATAATTTCACTAGTTATAGAATTCTAGGTTGGCAGTTATTGCCTTTCAGAAGTTTGGTGATATCTTTCCATTATCTTCTAGTTTCTCTATCATTTAGGTTGAAATGTTACCTCTTCCTTTAATTGCTTTGAAAACAATAAGTTTTTTTCCCCTCCTCTGGCTGCTTCTAGATTTCAGAATTTTCTCCTTGCCTTTGTTTTTCTGCAGTTTTCCTATCATGGGTTTTAGTAAGGGTCTCTTTTTATTTATTCTGCCTGGGGCTTGTAAGACTTCTCAAATCTATAGATTAAAGGCTTTTATCAATTTTGGAGGATTCTAGGTGCTATCTTTTTGAAGGTTGGTTCTATTCCATTCTCTCTTCTCCTTTGGGGACTACAATTAAATATAAGTGAAGTCTTTTCACTGTCATCCTTTATGTCTCTTACCTCTCATCTTCATTTTTTATCCTTTGACTTTCCGTGCTTCAATGTGGATATTTTCCTCAGAACCAGAGGTGTTCTGTAGACTGCTTACAACAGTTTGTGAGAGCCTATTATTAAATTTTGTAGTATAAAAAAATTTGTGAGCCGGTTGTTAAACCATTGGTAACTTGGAATGTGGCATGCTATGGGACTATTTACACCATGGGAATTGGCAAACAGTACAAATCAGGGTCCCCCTGCCAGCTGCTTTACCAGTACACCATCACTTCAGACTAACTTCTGATTTACACATTTTCTCTTCAGCTGTGCCTGATCTGATGGGAAACCTATTTATTGAGGTCTTAATTTTTTTTTTCAGTCAATCAGACCTATGGCTCATTGAGTTCTTAATTTTGACTGTTACATTTTTCAATCTCAGAATTTCTAATTCTAATTTTTCAAATAACTTAGGTTTTTTAAGTTTCTAGTTCCCTGCCAATATGTTTCATATTATCTTTGATCTCATTGGTCATGATAAGCAGAGAAATCTTAGAGTCAGTGTCTGATAGTTCCAATCATACTGGGGTCCTTTGTCAGTCTGGTTTTAATTATCTGTAGCTTCTGATAGCCTTTGTGCATATGTCTTTGTCTCCTTGTATGCCTGGTCATCTTTGATTGTGTTTTTGGGCTTTGTATTTAAAAATATGTTTGTAAAAATAATTTGAGGCTTTGCAAAATGTTATTTTTCCCAGACAGAATTTTCATTTGCCTCAGTAAACTGCCTGGCGGTCTGCCTTTATCCAAGGTGTGATTTTTCTAGGTCGCTCAGATGACTCAAAGGTAGGCTGCAGTGCGTTGACTCTTAAGATGCAGCTCTGAGGGGCCACAACCCAAATAATGCAAGGTGTATTGACCAGGTTCTCCACTTTTGTCACGTCCTGTCCCCCTGATCCTAAAAGCTTATCTCCAGCACCTCTTCCAGATTCTGTAAATACCACCTGGGTAGCAGCTGTCCCAAATGATAGGCTCACTTCACAGGATATTCATCCTTTCCTGAATAATGGCCCAGTAATCATTCACTGTCTCTTTAGCTCTTAGATGTTTTAAGCAGATTAAAAAATTTTTTTGTTCAGGTTTTCTAGTTGTTCTGAATGGGAGGGTTAGTCCAAATTGTCAAATTTACCACTACTGGAAATGGGAGTCTTTGTAGGCTTTTTATGTGATTAAAATTTTGAACTGTGTAAAATGTTTTTAAAATAAAAACTTTAAAAAAGAGAACTAATTTTCTCAACTAACTCAGTTGTGTTATTTTTTCTCTGAATAATGAGTCTTCAGCAAAAGCTCTCCATTTCATTAAATGGTTGTTCCAAGTTTAGAAATTCTAAAGGGAATTACAGTCATGTGTTGCTTAACAATAGAGATATATCCTGAGAAATGTGTCCTTAGGTGATTTCATTATTGTGCAAACATCACAGAGTGTACTTATACAAACCTAGCGTAATACACACCTAGGCCATATGGTATAGCCTATTGCTCCTAGGCTACAAAGCTGTACAGAATGTTACTGTACTGAATACTGTAGGCAACTGTAACAAAATGTTAAGTATTTGTGTGTCTATATATATATATATATATATATATTTTTTTTTTTTTTTTTTTGAGACAGAGTCTCACTCTATTGCCCTGGGTAGAGTGCAGTGGCGTCAGCCTAGCTCACAGCAATCTCAAACTCCTGGGCTCAAGCAATCCTCCGGCCTCTGCCTCCTGAGTAGCTGGGACCACAGGCACGCTTTGACGTTACTATTCCAACAATTTTAGACCATTTAAAACAAATCAACAAGGTAAAGAAGTTGGATAGATGGGTACTACATGAATTAAACATCGAACGAAAAATCGTCTCGAAGCTTGCCTTTCTTTGCTGTCACAACATAAAGATGAACCATTTCTACACTGTATTGAAATATGTGATAAAAAATAGATTGTTTTTGACAACACAAGCATTTGGCACAATGACTGGATAAAGTGCCAAAACACAGTCCAAAACCAAATATTCATCAAAAAAAGCTAATGGTGTCTGTTTGGTGGTCTAGCACTGATATTATCCACTACAGCTTCATGAAACCCAGTCAATAGATTACAGTCGATGGCTACTGCAACCAACTGGATGAAATGATGAGGATGCTTGAGATTAAGCAGCTGAGATTGATCAATAGAGATAGGCCAATCCTCTTGCAAGACAACATGTCACACAAACAGCGCTGCTTAAACTACAGACACTGGACTTAGAAACTCTCTGTCATCCACCGTGTTTACCAGAACTTGCACCAACCGACCACCACTTTTTCCAGGTTTTGGACCACTTCTTGCAAGGAAAAATATTCAATTCTCAACAAGCTGTGGGAAACACCTTTCGAGATTTCATTGCCTCTCACACTGCAGGCTTCTTCACTGCTGGCATAAACAAGCCACCATTAAGATGGCAAAACTGTGTTGATAGTTTAGACACATACTTTGATTACTTGTACTGCTTCTTGACTGAGATGTAATAAACCAAACTTTTGATTTGAAATCAGACAGTTCATATTTAATGACCTGATAGGACACAGACACACACATTAGCCTAGGCCTATACAAGGTCAGGATCGGCACTATCACCATCTTCCACCTCCACATCTTGTCCCCCTGGAAGGTCTTCAGGGGCAATAACAGGCATGGAGCTGTCATCTATGATAACAATGCCTTCTTCTGGACTCCCTCCTGCAGGACCTGCCTGAGGCTGTTTTATAGTTACTTTTTTTTTTTTACAAGTATACTCTAAAATAACAATAAAAAGTATACTTAATCTATAAACCAGTTTTAATCATTTCTTATCCAGTGTTATATACTATGCATAATTGTATGTGCTATACTTTTATATGGCTGGCAGTGCAGTAGGTTTGCTTAAACCAGTATCACCCTGAACATGTGCGTAAGGCATTGTGCTGTGATGTGACCATGGCTATGGCGTAGTCACTAGGTGATAGGAATTTTTCAGCTCCATTATAATGTTATGGGGCTACCGTCACATATGTGGTACCTTGTTGACCCAAACAGTATGTGGCATGTGACTGTAGTTGCCTTTCCAGCATTGTTCTTTTTTTCTTTCTCCTACAGGTGACTTGGGTGATCTATTATTTTCTACTTGGTGCATAAACATTGCTAGCATATTAATCTGTTTATACAAAAAAGGTAGAAAACCAGGCGTGCCCTAGTTTTTTTGCAAATTCTACTTAATGGAAATTTCCTACATTCACTAGACATCAGTAATTTATTTTTAAACGATAAACCTCTAAATATTGAATGACATTATGCTAAAATTAAACAGCACATGATTTGTCTTTCTTTGAGCTTGGTCATGCGTTATAATCCTGATGATTAATGTCAACTATCATTGTACAAGCTGTAGCTGACAGTGCTAGGAGATTGGGCTGAATGAGTTCTGACCTAGTGACATGCCTATACTTTTTGTTTTTTAATTTATAGGAAAGCCCCAATATCACCTTCTCATTTGCTGTTTCATAAACAAAAGAATAACAAATATGATTTGGCTGGGAATAGGGAAAGAAAAGTTACCTTTTATTTTACTCCAGGTAAATGAGAATGTACCAATTTAGAAATCAGTATTGCTATTACTGCTGAGCTGAGGAGGAACCTCATGATAATAGAAATCCAAGCACTGCCCTGCTGCCGATGTCAATGATGCCGGATTAACTCCAGGTTTTGTGATAAATCTTGAACTCAGCAATTTCCTAAAAGTTGGAATATAAACCATTGTTTTCTGATTTGGAAATATTTCAAATGAGTACCTTAGGGAGGTTACTTTTCTGGGTTCAGTGAAGACAGATGTGGGATTTTTTTTTCTACCATTTATTTCTTTTGTTCTCTAAGGACTCTGTTAATTGTTTGAACTTGGGGAAAAGTGCCAAGCTTACCTAATATTCTTACTACTTATTAATAAACTATAAGCCAATCACTCAAAGTTACATGCCATGCCATTGCATAGTTCTGAATTTTATTTCTATTTTATTTTTTTTACTGATTAGGTGTAGGTGCATGAATGCGCATTGTACTTGAATGTATTAGTATCCTTGCGTGGGTATAAGTGCTCACACATTAAATGTACCACTTCTAAATTAATTGGCAGTAGCATACACTTATTCATGTAATTATCACTATTTTCTTCCTTAAGTATTACAAAGTTTGACCCTAAGATTTGGAAACATTCAGAGCCGAAAGATGCCTCTGAATCACTTTCAGCCACTCACAGATGCCAGTTGCATCAGGTGGTCACTTTTTTGCTCCATAACTGTGCTCACAATCTCCACCTCTTTAGCAACTTTGTGAAATAAAGGTATAATATCAGGGAAGAGTAAAAGTATGGGGGATGTCATCTGCATTTTCTTTTTTTTTTTTTTT
>CM052442.1:80613665-80758078 GCA_028533085.1 Varecia variegata
TGCGCCCGGCCCCATCTGCATTTTCTATTTGATTTAATTCATAGGTCTGGTTTTTGTCCCTAATTGAATTACATAATACTAGAAATTAAATGGCTTCTCTTGAAAGTCCCCTGGACCCTTTAAACAGACGTTCAGCCCCGAATGAACTTCAAGACCCACAAGTAATCCCTCCAACTCCTTCTGTCTGAAAAGAACAGGCAATTTCTACCATTTACATTGCTAAGTAACCTTTGGTGTATCCAATATATTTTTGCTTTCAAACTGTATTAATCACTAAAAAGGACGCCACTTCTGTGGCATTCCCACCACAATTGCATAATATGAATCCAACAATGAAGAAATAAATGGCACACAAATCCCAGGTGAGGGATGTTCTACAAAATAACTGGCCCATACTCTTCCAACATAGCGATGCCATTAAATACAAAGACTGAGAAGATGTTCATGATTAAAGGAGGTGAAACAGCTCTAACAACTAAAGGCAGTGCATGATCTGGGATTTTCTTTTGCTACGGACTTAATTCAGATAATTGGCAAAATGTGAATAAGGTCTGTAGATTAGCTAATAGAACTGTATCAATTACCAAATCTTCAGATTTTGGTAATTGTACTGTGGTAATTTAAGAGACTGGTCTCATTTTTAGAAAACACAAACTGAAATATTTAGGGTCGAGAGGCACCATGTCTGTAACTGGCTTTCACATGGTTCCAAAAGCAAATAAAATATTAAAATTTGGGGAATCTTGGTGAAAGGTATAAGGGAATTCTTTGTACTATTTTTACACCTTTTCTGTACGTCTGAGATTATGTCAATATAAAAAATTTAAAAAAACTGCATTATGATGTAATCCCTTTGAAGATATTTTAGAAAGGAATGAAGAATCCATATTCCATTGTGAGGGGTCCTACAAATGTGGCCACAGATGCAGGGATGCTTGTGTAATGAGAGCGGGGACAGCCATCTGCCACGGCCCGCCTTTGCCTAATGGCTATGTGATGGAGATTGCACGAAGGTAATAACAGCAGTATTAATAGATACGGAGCACCAGCTTGGTGTTAAGCAATTTCTCTATATTATTTAACTTAATCCTAACAAAATACTATGCCTTTGGGACTAAGCGTTATAGAATTGAGAAAACATGCTATTTATTGATAGGTAGAATTGAGAGAACCTGGTGCTATATTGGCATGAGGACAAAGCTGGTGCTCAGAATGACTCCTGGGTTTCTAGTAAAAGCCATTGGTACCATTTGCTGAAGGGAGACCTAACAGAGAAGTGGATTTGGTTGGGAAAGGATCTGGTCAATGGAGCGGATATCTGTGGCCAGGCACGGTGGCTCACGCCTGTAATCCCAGCACTCCAGGAGGCCGAGGCGGGTGGATCGTTTGAGCTCAGGAGTTTGAGACCAGCCTGAGCAAGAGCGAGACCCCATCTCTACTAAAAATAGAAAAGTTAGCCAGGCGTGGTGGTGGGTGCCTGTAGTCCCAGCTACTTGGGAGGCTGAGGCAGGAGGATGGCTTGAGCCTAGGAACTGGAGGTTGCAGTGAGCTATGACGACATCACTGCACTCTGCCCAGGGTGACAGAGTGAGACTCTGTCTCAAAAAATAAATAAATAGGCCGGGTGCGGTGGCTCACGCCTGTAATCCTAGCACTTGAGAGGCCGAGGCGGGCGGATCGTTGGAGCTCAGGAGTTCAAGACCAGCCTGAGCAAGAGCGAGACCCTGTATCTACTAAAAATAGAAAGAAATTAGCTGGACAACTAAAAATATATAGAAAAAAATTAGCCGGGCGTGGTGGCGCATGCCTGTAGTCCCAGCTACTCGGGAGGCTGAGGCAGGAGGATCGCTTAAGCCCAGGAGTTTGAGGTTGCTGTGAGCTAGGAGGACGCCACGGCACTCACTCTAGCCCGGGCAACAGAGCAAGACTCTGTCTCAAAAAAAAAAAAAAAATTAATTAAAAAATAAATAAATAAATAAATAAATGGAGGAGATATCAAAAAACTTGCTTTAGACATTTAAAATCTGAGTGCCTATGAGATATCTGAGTAGAGAGGAATATACAGATCTGAAGTCCAGGGGAGAGGGGTTGAGAGTTGAAGGAATTTTTCCCTTACCTAGTCAGGGAGCATTTGGAAAGGGAGGGCATCTGACGTGGCACAAAGAGTAACGGGAAACCCTGGTAAATGTCAACTGTTCCACAGCCGATGGGTTCTCAGGGATTGAGGACTAGCGCTGAGGTTCTGTGGGGCAGCCTTGTGTCCTTACCTGCGTTTTCAGCTTTTCACTGAGGCTTAGGGCGCCCTTTGAGAGGGCTGAAGGGAGACAACCATGGGCTTTTTGTGAAGCATTTCTCCCTACAACCTCGTAGTCCTGCGTGCTGGTCTCAGGAGGACGGCACTGTCTCTGTGCTCTCCATTTCTGCTTTCAGACAGTGATGTGATCACCTCCTCTTAAGCCACCACGGCCTGCTGTTTAGACATATTGCCACCGCCTCCAGATCTTGGCCCCTGGATCTCAGGCTTGCCCAGCACTCGGGCCCTGGCAGTCACCTGGGCAGCCCCAGTGTCCGGATGAGTGACGGATCCGGCATCTGGCCTCACTGTACCTCCACCCCTCGCCACTCTAGCAACCCCCTTGCACTGGTCCCCTTGCAGAACCTGAAATTATGAATCTAAACCCTGAAGTTCCTTTCTCCAATGCTGACCTTTTTACCTTTTCTGCATCCTCCTTCCACCTAAATCTGCTTTATAATAGTATCTCAACCACTGCTCCCAACCCTTCCTCCTTCACCAGGTGTTTCCCTATCCAGCCCAGACCCTATGTTCACCCATTTTTCTGCTCTCATACCCTTCCTCCTTTCTTCTTGCCCTTGATTTTCTTTTTAGGATCCTCGTCAATCTCCAGCCTCAGGTAATCTAGCTGCAAATTTTCTGTGCAGGTGCACCCAAGCTGTCTATATAGTGCTGGCAAAACAAAAACCCAAAAAACATAGAACCACGTTACTGACTTCATTACAAAGTTATGTGATCAACCTTTAGCTGGATCCTAAATGTTGCTTGATGATTCTTTCATTTATCCCTGATTATGCGCCATCCTATTCTCCCCAGCTGTCTCAAATTATTTTAATTTGCATCCTCATTCTTGTAGCCTCATTCTCCCTGTACCATCACTCTTACTTAATGATCTAATGTTCCACTTCTCCGAGAAGACTGTAGCATAAACTTTCCTGTTTCTCATCAAAACGTCACTACATCCTCATGCATTCTTTTCAGCTGCCTTCGTGTCTCAGGAGGAAATAACTCTCCTCTTGCCCAAGACTGTCCTGTCTACCCAAGCACTTGCTATCATCTCTGTCACTAATAATCATCTCTTTCCTATTGTATCTTAAATCCCTCTCCATTCTTCTAAGTCTACTATAATTTAACCCAAGCATCCTCATCCTTAAACACAAACAAATAAAATCATAAGCTGGTTTCATGACCTAAATACCCTATAATATTTTAATTTCTCAAGTACAAGGATTTTATCAATTTTGTATATATATGTGTGTGTGTGTGTGTGTATGTGTATTTATTTATTTTTTTGGAGACAGAGTCTCGCTCTGTTACCCAGGCTGGAGTGCAGTAGCATCATAATAGCTCACTGCAACCTCAAACTCCTGGGCGCAAGTGATTCTCCTGCCTCAGCCTCCTGAGTAGCTGGGACTACAGGTGTGCACCACCACACCCGGCTAATTTCTTCTTTTTTTTTTTGTAGATATGGGGTCTTGCTCTTGCTCAGGCTGGTCTTGAACTCCTGGCCTCAAGCAATCCTCCTGCCTCGGTCTCCCGGACTGCTAGGATTACAGGCGTGAGCCACCGTGCCTGGCAAATTTTGTATATTTTATCTATTTCCAACCTGCACCCGCAGCCCACATTCCCCAGCATTCATATTTCTCCATGAAGTGCTGGTGCCTTGAGCATGGCCCTGATGTAAAACAATCAGAGTCACCATGCCCTGCTGGAAGCGGCTGAGGTTTGTCCTGAGACCCCGTTGTGTGACAGTGGGTGGGCACAGGGAAAATGGCAGTACAGCTTCTTCTTTCGGTGGAAATTATTGCCTGAAACTGCAATGAAGTGCCATTTTTAACCTGGGATCATCACGGAACAGGAATGCTAAGGAGTGTCTTGCTAATAGTTTTCAAATTGCTAATGAGTTTCTATACTGGCTACTTTTTAATCATGCAACCAGAGGTAGGAAGAATGAGTCATATTGCACTGGTATTTGGTGCAGGTGTTGGCTTCATGAGGCCTTTTTAGACAGAGGAGTTTCCATAGTGAGAAAGCATAAGCATGTAAATGCTTCAGGGAAGCAGGAGTGTTGAGCTGGAGGGATGTAAGAAAATACAACAGGGCGTGTATTGCGTTCAAACCTAGAAATGTAAATATCCTGGATACGCAGGTCTTTTGTTGTGAAGATCAAATTACATGAAGTAATGGATTACTTAATTAATCCTATGATTCAATAGATTTTTATTTAAGTTCCTATTATGGGCAGGACCCTGTGTCAAGCACTGGGGACACGAGCAGAAGCAAAAAGGAGTCCCTCCCCTTATGGTCAGGGAAGGCGTAGGTAAAGAAGGGTCATTTGAGGAGAGAACTAAATGAAATGAGGAATCAAGCACAAGGTATGTGGGCAAAAGCATCCAAAGGAAGGAAACTGCATGTGCAAAGGTCCTGAGGTAGGGGACATTAGAGTGAGGCCAGTGAGTGAGGAGCAGAATGAAGAAGAGGAAGAGTGTCATTGGTGATGTAGTCAGACACTGAGGCAGTAAGGCCTGTAGGCAGGGCTAAGTACATCACATGTGTGAAAGCCCTTTGCAAGACCTAGTTGCTGCTAAAGGGATTTACATGGAATTAGCTTATTAAATTGTTTAAGAATTTAATTGAATAAAATAGAATTTATTTATTCTGTTTATCTTACATATCCACTAAATAAGACTGTCTCACAAGCTCTGTACCCACCTGAGGAGACACCATGGGCAGGTCCCAAGACATATCCCTGTAAGTTTCAGCAGGGCACGACCACCTCTAATTGTCATACAGAAGAAGTTCTCTGTTATGAATATTAAGGGAGCATTTTCTCCCTGGGGTACTGTTTATTATTTGAATCTGCTTGTAGTGTCTTTTGCCATATTGAAATGTTTAATTTTATATTGTCCAATCTCAGGGTTTATTTTGTGCTGTTCACAGCATCTGGGTTTCTTGTTTTGCTTTATTTTTATTTTTTATATTTTTTAAGCCGATAGCACTCGGTATTCCCAGGTGGTCTCCCACCCAAGTACTAACCAGGGCTGATGCTGCTTAGTTTTGGAGATCAGACATAGACCAGGCATGTTCAGGGTGGTGTAGCTGGTAGCTAGATAGAATCTCCGGCTCTTCTAGGGACAAGGGTGCCCTGCTTTGGTACTGTCTTGGGCAATTCCTCCACCTGGGAACAAGGTAAGGGTGGGCACTCTGTCTTGATGTTGCCCCACTCTTAATCCTATCCCGAGCAACTGCCACACCTGGGGAAGGGGGGAATGCTTTGTCAATCTGGGAATTCCCAGCCGAGGCATGATAGGCTTCAGAAAGCAACCTAGAGTAACTTAAGCTTGAATCTGCATCGCGGCTCACCCACGAGTGTGCCCGCGTGCAGCACCATGAGCGTTCGGAGAGGGAGCTCATATATGCAGGACATCTGTTGATCATTTGCTAACATCCCACACCTCCCGAGAGCCCTCCCCCAGACTGGGCTAACAAAAAGGAGACAATCAGTCCGTAAATGAAACGTCAGTGAGTGAGTCGGTCTGTCTCTCGTGGAGACAGTCCCATTTTGTTTTACAATAAAGAGCTGCTCGTGTGAAACTGCTTCCTGCCTGGGGTCACTGTCGTGTTGGCCCTGCTGGTGATTTTTCCAAGATAATAATCTGGATTTGACACGTTGGTGTGTCTGGTCATTCTTTGGCCAAGAGCACACCAAGAACCGAGGGCAGACTGCCACCCTGACATAGCTATACATCCTTGTCTTGCTTTAAAAAGATTACCTCTATTTTTAAACAATACAAATATTTTCCATTTCCTAATATTTTTATATTAAAACTATATTTTAATTGATTTGACATTTATTTTGTACATGGCATGAGGTATGGATCTAACTTTATTTCTACAAGATAGACAATTATGCTGGAGCTATTTATTAAATGTCTCTTGCTGAATATATCAATATACATTATTCAAAAGGGAAAACAAAAGGGAAAAATAATAAAGTTTGGGTTTTCTAATGGTCAGGCTAGCCACACACTAATAAGTTAATTACTCCAAAAACACTTCTGAGAGCTTTCTAGGTGTAAGACTCTGTGAATGATACAGTAGTCCCCCTCATCTATCTGCTGGGAGATACTTTGCAAGACCCCTAGAGGATTCCTGAAACCAGGGATAGTACCAAAGTTTACATATACTATGTTTTTTTTTCCCATACATACACATCTATGATAAAATTTAATTTGCAAATTAGGTATAATAAGAGATTAACAACAATAGTTAGTAATAAAATAGAGCAATCATAGCAATATACTGTAATAAAAGTTATATGAATGTGGTATCTTTCCCTCTCACATACACACACAATATCTTACTGTTTTGTACTCCTCTATTTAGCTCTCTGGGCCTCTTTGATAAGGACACTAATCCCAGATCATGAAGGTTCTATCATGACCTAATCACCTTCCAAAGGCTCCACCTTCTAATACCATCCCCTTGATGTTGGGATTTCAACATATTAATTTTTTTATTAGCCAAAAGGAATGTTTGTTGACTACCTACCCTGTCTCATACTTTGCAATATGCTTGTATAGAGATAAGAGAGAGAGTTTAATCTTTGTATAGTTATGTCTGATAGTTATATATGGCTTAGACATTTATATAGATATATAGTTGTCCCTTGGCAACTGAGGGAGTATTGACTCCAGGGCCTTCGGCAGATAAGCAAAATCCGCAGACACACAGGTCCTGCAGTCGGCCCTACAGAACAGTGGATGTGAAAAGCCGGCCCTCTATATCCGTGGGTTCTGTGTCCTGAGAATACTGTATTTTCATTGTGCGGTTGGTTGGATCTGCAAACATGGAACCCGTGGCTATGGAGGGCCAATGGAATATAGTTTAACATACAGAGAGATATTTATGGCTTAAACCTTGCTCTCAGAGAATCCACAAACTTGTACACTTTATCCAGAGAAGGGTGAGAACTCAAGATCCCCCACTCACTGCCAAGATGCTCTTCATCGTGTCCACTGCCTTTGGCTAGACTTCTCTTCAGAAGACGCGTGGTTTAGGGGGCCTGCTCCTAACTTTAAAAAGGCTTTATTCTGTGAGGATGATTTATTGGCTGTCCCTGGACACACCCGTTCTGCTTTCCCCACCCCAACTGTATGTTTTTCCAACCCTGAACAAGGGAAGCAGTTTCTTCAGCCTTCAAAAATGGGGTGACCGGTGTTAGACTGGTGCGAGTAAGCAGCGCAGCGGTGGGTGTTAATTCCAGGCTCACAACCCTGATGTTGGGCAGCCAGGGAGGCTGCTCTGGGTCTGCCCCGTTAAAGTGGGGGTGGCACCCCTGAAAACCGGCACATCTAGGCTTCCTCAGGCACCAGGGCCTTTAGAAAGATTGAGCTGAGTCACCACATCAGGAAAGTCTGTCTCCTCTCCTCAACTCTGGGGTGCAGCCATATGTCCACATGGACCAATATGGATTATATGCACCTTATTTCTCTACCAGTCATACAAATACCTACCTAGATCCTGGCCTGGGTCTATCCAACCTGATTCAATTCAATCCCCACGAGAACTACGAGTTGTGGTTGTCCCTACATTGAAAGGAACAAAAGGGAGGCAAAAACTCTTTCCAATTTTATCTCACCTATCCACAGAGGACCAAGATGTCAGTCTCTCAAGCAAGTGCTTAATGCACTGTGCTTAAACATCTGAATACTGAAGTCAGAAAAACATAGTAAAAATACAAAGTCTGGGCAATTTCTTTAATAGCTGTAAGCCTCTGTTTTCTCATCTGTAAAATGGGAATAAAAATAGTAAAACTTGTTAAGATTACTATGGAACTAGATGAGAAAATCATTTAGTAATGATGTCTAGTCCATGGTAAGCACTGAGTAAGTTTTAGGTGGCTGGCGCAACAGATTTCGTGTACTAGCAGGATAGGAGCCCCCTCCATAGCCCCTCTGATTCTGAGAAAACTTACCAATCAGTAATGAGCTGTTGAATGACCAAAAGAATGGTGGTTTCTCTGGGATGGTAGCTTCCCCAGCAACAGAAGTTTCTTCAGCGGGAAAGGAGAGGAGTTAAGTCATCTCAAAACAGCATCTGATTAACAACATTAATAGAGTTCCTGTTTTTGTCCAGGTTATACTGTTCTAAAGGCTTTACATATGTTTGTTTTTCATTATAGCTGTGTGAGATAGGAACTCATTCTTGATGAGCAAACAAAGGCACAGAGAAGTTAAATAACTCATCTAATTAAGTCATACTGCTGAGGTGGGGATTTGAGCCCAGGCCCCAGCACCTGTGCCTAAGACACCCACTTAACTGAGCAGGCAGGGCGTGTCCTGCAGTGGCCCCACTGTGGCCAGCGCTCTGAACTCTCAAAGGTGCCACATCAGGAGTGGTGAGTCCTTCCTCCCTGGGCTCTGTCACTCCTAACGCCAGCTCTTAGACCATGAGGAATGGCTTCTTAGTGGTCCAATGGCTTTATCTCAGCTTTGTAGGGCACAGTTTACTAACACTAAGGTATGACAAGAAACATCAACCTCCTTCACTTGAAAGTACAAACGACAGTTCCAAGTGGAGACGTTTACTATTTTTCCATGATCTTTACTTCTCCTTTTGGCTAAACATTATTTGAGAAATCCCTATAAGCAGATAACTAAGTATTCTTCCCGTTTCATAGACTAAGAAGCTGCAGGTCAGATAAGTCATTCCCTAGCAATTAATAAAAATTAGATGTCATTTTGGACTGGGGACATTCCATTGGAAGGGCTTAAACTGGACGTGAAGGAAGGGGGAGGACGTGGGGAGGAGAGGCGGGGCAGCCCGGCATGTCCGAGGCTTGGTGCTGGGATCGCTAGCCTGAACGGTTTAAGACGGTATAGGCTGCTTTTTTTTTTTTTTTTGGTAGGAATGAGGAAGAATTTCTGTGTCATTGTGGGAGTTGGCATCTGGGTGGGTGTTTTTATAATTTATCATTTGACCAGGAGATGCCCTATCTGGGAAACTCTTCTTGATCAACAGGAGAACATTAAACCTGTTAACAAATTTGCTCAAGGCTGTGAAGTACAACACCTTAGTTTGTCCAAGATTCTCAGCCAAGCCCAGCCCATGGTCTACAAGAGAATGTAGTCAATTATTACCTGAGAAGCCTAGAATACTGGGTGTCCCAAAAGTCTCCATACATAGGAAGATGGGAAATTGTAGCTAAATGTACCTTTATTTACAAAATATTCATTATAAAATTTTACAAATTTTTTTCTTTGTACAGAGACTTCTGGGAAACCCTGTAGAATAGAGAAATTATAATCCTTGAGTGATCAAATTTCACTTTTTCTGCTGGTTGATTTTTCTGCTCCAAAGTAGAAAAAGGCAAGACCAACCAGTCAAAGAAATTGTGTTGTCCAGAGGACAAGGCTTCTACTCCTCTTATCTCCAAACCCTAGTCCCTGCCTGATAACACAAACAAGCAGGCGGTAAGGAAATACTGCCCAAGAGTGGGTCTATGAATGAGTGATATTGGCCACAGGATATCTTTGGGCTGGAATCCTCATGGTTTCATTCGAATGATGTTTACAAAGAGCTCCTCATGGGATGAGTAATTGGCGGGCATATAATGCTATGCAAAAAGAACTAACTATGTATAATTGCATACATAGGATGTCTTTTTATACCTTAAAAAGAGATTAGAAGTAGACCAGTATGATTTGGGGTTAGGAGAGAATGGGTGAAATTTTTCTACTCCTTTGTCCTAAATTGTACTTTCCAAGTCTTTATGATAAGATCTCTCATAAACCTTTCAAACTTTTTCTTTTGTGACCTCCCAGGAGCATTTGCCACTATTGACCACTTTTCTTTGAAATGTCTTCTCTGGGCTTCTATGACATCACATTGTCTTGACTTTTTTATCTTTCCAGAAGCTTCTCCCTAGATTTCTCTTTCTTTGCCATTCTTCAAGTGTTGGTTTGCCTTAAGGTTCTATCTACTGCCATTTTCTCTCACTCTTACTCTCCCTGGGCATTTTTACCCAGTGGCTTCTATTTTTGTAAGTTCTGTCCAGATCTGGCTCCTGAGCTCCAAAACTGTATGTTCAATGCCCTATGAACGTCTCCACTAGCTGGCTTGAGTCACATCAGGGGCTGGAGCTCAGAGAGCCTGGGGATGTCTCTTCCTTCTGTCAGCTTCTTGAGTCTGAACTCAGCTGGGTGCAGGGGCTGGCCTAGTCTAGCCCTTCCAAATATAAGGGCAGATCTGCTCACCTGTGGCACTTTCCCTTCTCCATGCATCAGTTAGAGATTGTGGGTCTTAGAACAGCTGACAGAGGCCAGGCAGGGAGAAGCTAAATTAGGGCAACCAACTCTGCATACCAAGCCCATGAGCTGTAATGGGGCCCCTGCCACTCTCTGTCTGGGTACCCCAGAACCACACTCAAGTTGGTGGTTTGAAGTTGGTGTTCAGTCCCTAACTTGGGCACTGGAGGCAGAGCACTGACAATGTCCCTGAGTCTCTGCTTGTCCTGAAGTCATCACTCTCGGTCAGTGTGGGCAATTTTATCATAGTCATTGCACAAAATAGGACCTGAACATCGATCTGCTGACACACGAGAGCAGGCAAGTGCATCTCCTGGCCTTGTCCATTCCTCCTGGGGCGTGGCCAACACCCCCTGAGGTTGGGCTGGCACCTGCGGGCACTGCAGACAGGTCTTAGAGGCATTTCCAAGGCAGGGAAGCAGCCAGCGTCAGAGCCCAGCCTCCGTCTCTGCCCATCTCGCAGCCATCCTCATCCTCAATCAAGTAGCTAAATTAGGTAAAAATTAAAAATTTAATAGCTCCGCAGAGTAGTGTGTGCATTCATTGTATTGGCATGTAGTGCTTTAGAGTTTACCTTTAAAGTTGGGCTGTGGCCGGGTGCGGTGGCTCACGCCTGTAATCCTAGCACTCTGGGAGGCCGAGGCGGGTGGATCGCTCAAGGTCAGGAGTTCGAGACCAGCCTGAGCAAGATCGAGACCCCGTCTCTACTAAAAATAGAAAGAAATTATCTGGCCAACTAAAATATATATAGAAAAAATTAGCCGGGCATGGTGGCCCATGCCTGTAGTCCCAGCTACTCGGGAGGCTGAGGCAGTAGGATCGCTTAAGCCCAGGAGTGTGAGGTTGCTGTGAGCTAGGCTGATGCCACGGCACTCACTCTAGCCCGGGCAACAGAGTGAGACTCTGTCTCAAAAAAAAAAAAAAAAGTTTTTAAGAAATATGTGGGCACTTTCATACTCTCTGAAAATTTTCAGCCTTTGAATAACTACCACAGCAAGATTGTAATAAGATAAATTCTCAGTAAATGGGGAGGGGTGTCCTGCTTAACTGAATTTTTCTGATGTCCTCCAGGTTAAGCAGAGAAACATTTTTAAAAATACTCAGGTGAAGCTGGAGGATCATTTGAGACTAAGAGTTTAAGACCAGCCTGGGCAATGTAGAGAGACCCTGTCTCTATAGAAAATAATAATAAAAAAGTTAGGTGGGCACAGTGGTGCACATCTGCAATCCTAGGTACTCAAGATGCTGAGGCAGGAGGATCGCTTGAGCCCAGGAATTCAAGGCTGCAGTGAGCTATGATCATGCCACTGCACTCCAGCCTGGGTGACTATAGGTGTGCACTACCGAAGCAGCTAATTTTTTTAAAAAAATTATTTTTTGTAGAAATGGAGTCTTGCTGGTCTCAAACTCCTGGCCTCAAGCGATCCTCCCACCTCAGCTTCCCAAAGTACTGGGATTACAGGTGTGAGCCACTGTGCCTGGCCCTAAGGTACAATTGACATATAGTAAACTGCATATATTTAAAGTAATATATATATATTTTTTCCATGAAACCATTACCACAATAAAAAAAGATCATTTCATGATACAACATTAAAACAAAAGGTACATAAAGTGGGCAGAAGTGGAGCATCAGGGCATAGATTTATATATTAAAGAAGCAAATGTTCATCGTTGGAGGAATGACCAAATTTTAAAACAAAGTGTTTTATAAGAGATAAGAAAATTAATTATAAGGCAATAAAGACTTGTACTTTATTTTCTGTGGCAAGTGCTACAGCTAAAGGCAGGAAGAACTGCCCAATTTCTCAGGATAAATTTCAAAGCAATGGCATGTCTATGTGACTGATTGAGGCATCATCATGGGCTATCATTAAGGAGTTGAGCATTAATTTGTTAGAAACTTTCTACTGAGTTTGAACAGAAACTCCTCAATTTCCAGAGACATTTGATTCCCTTGTGTCAAAAACAAAACCACAGACGTAGCCAAATAGGAAATGCTGACTAAACCCTGGGATTCTTCAACATCCTCAAAACTATACTGTCAATGCTGAAGGTGATAAAGCAAGGTGATGAACACAGGTACAGGTCCTTTGTGTCTGGAACGCAGACAGACATAAAGTAAAACTTCTAAATGGCTGGAAAGCTTGAGTGCAGCTTTAGTTAGCAGCATTTGTTCTTCCTTCGTGGCTCATTAAATAATGATACACCTTATAATCAATGACATCTTAGATATGAAGCAATGAAGAAACGCAGTGATTAAGAAAAGACATGAGGGCTGGGTGAGGTGGTTCACACCTGTGATCCCAGCACTTTGGGAGGCTGAAGCAGGAAGATCCCTTGAGGCCAGGAGTTTGAGACCAGCCTGGGCCATATAGCAAGATCCTGTCTCTACCAAGAATAAAAAAAGTTAGCCAGGCACAGTGGTGCACACCTGTAATCCTAGGTACGAGGCTAAGGCAGGAGGATGGTTTGAGCCCAGGAGTTCAAGGCTGCAGTGAACTATGATCATGCCACTGTACTCCAGCCTGGATGACAGAGTGAGAACCCATCTCAAAGAATAAAAAAGACATGTAAAAAAGAGGTTTCAAAGCTATGAAGTGAGATGTTTCTGGTTGTTGTCATCTCCTTCTTGAGATGCATTTGTGTCCTTTGCCCCAGGTCTCAGGAGAAGTACAGCCACTGCAGCTAATGTAGGATGGGACCCCACTTGGTCTGAAGATCCACCTGGTTGACCGCTCTTACTCCTATTTTTATATCACTCCTAGTCCAACATGATACACATCAAATGCATTTAAAGTATTATTAATTCTTCAGGCTTTACCTATGTTTCCCTTTGTCTTTATTGATTTCCCTTTTGTGGGACTTTCTTGCCTGCCTTGTACAGGAGGAAAACAAAGGCTCACCAGAGTGATCGGGACACTTGTGGTTGAGGCTTCTTTATTTATTTTGCATAGGTACAAATCTTTATTGAGATCGGCCTTGGAACACTGTATGGGCTTTCCCTGAAATGTGACAAGTGAGGTTCAATGACCAGCCCTTAATACCTTTCCCGTACAGGAGGGTTCAATCTCTCTTACACGTCAATAAATATTTATTGCCTCCTTGCTCATTTCTGGGATTTACACACAGCACTTGAGGAGGGAAGATGACGTGTCCAGATTGAGTAACCTGAGGTCATCATCAGCATCTGTCTTTTCCCAGCTGTCCTCACTGTGACCTATACCTGTGCCCCTTCTGCCAGCTTCCCCCAATGACATCAGAACATCGTTTTTGTTTTCTTTTTTAGTTGACTATTCTTGTTTTAAGAAATATGTGGGCACTTTCATACTCTCTGGAAAATTTTCAGCCTTTGAATAACTACCACAGCAAGATTGTAATAAGACAAATTCTCAGTAAATGGGGAGGGGTGTCCTGCTTAACTGAATTTTTCTGATGTCCTTCAGGTTAAGCAGAAAAACATTTTTAAAAATACTCAGGTGAAGCTGGAGGATCACTTGAGGATAGGAGTTTGAGACCAGCCTGGGCAATGTGGAGAGACCCTGTCTCTATAGAAAATAATAATAAAAAAGTTAGGTGGGCACAGTGGTGCACATCTGCAATCCTAGGTACTCAAGATGCTGAGGCAGGAGGATCGCTTGAGCCCAGGAATTCAAGGCTGCAGTGAGCTATGATCATGCCACTGCACTCCAGCCTGGGTGACTATAGGTGCGCACTACCGAAGCAGCTAATTTTTTTTAAAAAAATATTTTTTGTAGAGATGGAGTCTTGCTGGTCTCGAACTCCTGGCCTCAAGTGATCCTCCCACCTCAGCCTCCCAAAGTGCCGGGATTACAGGTGACAGCCACTGCACCAGGCCAATAAAAAAAAAATAGCTGGGCATGGTGGCCTGTGCCTGTAGTCTCAACTACTTGGGAGGCTGAGGTGGGAGGATTGCTTGAGCCCAAGAATTCAAGGTTACAGTGAACTATTGCACGCTGCACTTCAGCCTAGGTGACAGAGTAACACTCTGTCTCTCTCGATAAGAAAAAGAAAAAAAAGGAGAAAGAGAAATTATTTAGAAGATTTAAAAGAGGGAAGGAAGAGGAAAAAAAGTAAAAAGTTGGGCAACAAATTTTTGCAGTATCATGTAGAAGCGTTCTTTAACAAGCCCACCCAAGGATTATTTAAGTATGTAGGGCAGAGCTTCTTGACCTTCACATCAGTGACATTGTATGATGTTCAGCAGCATCCATGGCCTCCACCCTCTACATGCCAGTAGATAGCCCCTCCCACCCTGAGATGTGACCACTAAATGTCTCCAGACAATGTCAGATATACCCTACGGAGGCAAAACTACCCCTGCTTGAGAACCATTGATCAGAAGAATGCACCTTTGTTTGCCTTTGATATTTGCTGTTCATTAATGACTCAAACTCAGTAAAAGTCCACGTTAACTTGAAGATCTTGTTCGGTAGAGATGCAAATAATTTCTGCACAGTAGAAAGGATCCCCAAATGTTATGATTTTGTATTGCCTACAAGGCATTAACCACTTTTGTATCTAAGCTAGGAACTCCGTTCTAACGTTGCTTTATAAATGTCTGGAAATATCTAGTTTCTCAAGATGCTCTGTGAAGTAGCTTTACCATCTTACTGCTTCTCTCATTCATTAGTGAGTTGAGTACATTTTGACACGTTCAATGCATATTTGCAGAAAGTGAAGTTTTCTTAACTTTTCTGAAAATGATACTTTATAGCATGATTGACTTTTCCTTTCTGGGCTGGCACGACCAGGGGTCACCACTGTAAACTTTGGGTCAGAAGGCTCTTAGCTTTCAGACTTGGCTTCCAAGTCTTCTCAAATCTCTCCCTGGGGTGGTTTTAAATTCTTCCTGTCTCTCACGGCCCTCTCTGCCTCTTCTCCCCAGTATCAGTGATCTGGTTGGATCCTAACCATCTCTGCCTGGACTGCTGCAGTATCTCCCCAGCTGGCCTGGTCACTTTCAGTCTTTTGCTCCATCCTTCCATCCCTGGTGGGGTCTGCTATCAAATAAGGATGCTTGAATCCTGGCTCTGACATTTTGCTCCCAGGACAAAGATGTCAGGCAGCAGGATAGTAGAATTTCTGAAATGAAAGAGCTGGTCTTTCAGATTCAGTGTTAGGGGTTCCAGTTTCTACACACTGAGGAAACAAAGACCCAGAAAAACCAAGTAGCTGATTAAAGTCACGCAGTGAGGAAGGGAAATGTTTTTAATGAGATTGAACCCAATAAAACATCAGATTGAATGTGCCCTAGACAGTTCCTGGACATAAATTTTGTACTTAAGTCTCAGATATTATCATGTTCCCCCATGCATTTCCTTGTCAAGGTGCAGGGTAGAAAATGTTTCCATTAATGGATGTGGAGAATGGGGTGTCAACTAATTCACCCCATTGGAAATTCACGTTTTTCTGGCTTCATTCAACACCTTCCAGGTAAGTCATTGATTTTGAAAAACCACACACTGCCTAATCTGTTTTCCTTTGGCATTAGTATCCTGCCTGCTTTAACTTCAGAAAGTTCTGGATTCCTTATTCCTTACTTTATCGTTTCTAATAAAAATTGTTAAAAGAAAATGTGAGTGAATACTTGTATAACCCTGGAGTGGAAGTGGGCTTTCTAAGCATTATATGAAGCTCAGGAGCCAACAGGAAGGGATAGATAAATTTGACTACATAAAAAATGCAAATTTCTGTATACCAAGTGTTGTACCGGAAAGCACCTCATAAAACACAGTCCATGTCAACTCGTTTGATTGCACAGTTGGTTTTTCCTGATACTCCCACAATTAACTCTGGTTGCTTTTCACTGGATGTTTCTGCTTTCTTCCAGCTCTCTGGCCTCCCAGTTGTATTTCCATCTTCCTTCACTAACAGCACCTTCGAACTTCTCCTATCTTTGGTTTTCTCACAGAACCAACAAATGAATTAGCCCCTTAACTAAAACGTTTTTTCCATATGTATAGTTGGATCAGCTTGGTGTTAGATGACATTTATTTTTGCACAATTGCACAGACAGCAGTAAATATTGAACTGCCTTGCCTGTGAACAGGAACTTGATTAAAGCTCACAAGTGTATCTTATTTAAATAACACCTAAGGTACATAGACTCTGCCACCCGAAGTGTGGCCAAGATTAGATGTTTCCTAATAGAGGTAATAAAATCCTCCGTGTTATATCAATTAAGTTGGCTTGTTTGCTTTCTTTTGTAATGAATTATATTATTATTTCTCCCATAAAATCACTAGCAGTATGTGGTTTTCAAAATCAATGACTGGTGTTTACATAGACAAAAATCAAATGTGTCTTTGCTTAGTGACACCTCAAGCTCTGTTCCCTTAGGTTTCCATCCCTCTCTCCCCCATTCACCAGTATTTGGCATTTTTCTGGAAGTGCTGAGCCAAAGGTCAAAATCAGTATTTTAAAGCATAGCTATGGGCTTGCTTCAGCAGCATATATACTAAAACTGGACTGATACAAGAGAAGATTAGCATGGCCCCTGCTCAAAGATAACATGCAAATTTGTGAAACATTCTATATATTAAAAAAAAAAGCATTGCTATTTGGTTTTAGCACAATCATTGCCTTTCCTACTTAACTCCATACATCAAAATATATTCTAGGCTGGGCGCGGTGGCTCACGCCTGTAATTCTAGCACTCTGGGAGGCCGAGGCAGGAGGATTGCTTGAGGTCAGGAGTTTGATACCAGCCTGAGCAAGAGCGAGACCCTGTCTCTACTAAAAATAGAAAGAAATGATCTGGACAGCTAAAAATATATATAGAAAAAAAATTAGCCGGGCATGGTGGCACATGCCTGTAGTCCCAGCTACTCGGGAGGCTGAGGTGGAAGGATCTTAAGCCCAGGAGTTTGAGGTTGCTGTGAGCTAGGCTGACGCCACGGCACTCACTGTAGCCTGGGCAACAGAGCGAGACTCTGTCTCAAAAAAAAAAAAAAAAAAAAAAAAATATATATATATTCTAGATGGATCCAAAAATTTAAGTGTAAAAAAAATAATAATTATTATTAAAAGAAAATGTGAGTGAATATTTATATAACGCTGGAGTGGAAATGGACTTTCTGAGCATTATGTGAAACTCAGGAGCCAAAAGGAAGGTATGGATAAATTTGACTAAAAAAAAAAAAATGCAAATTTCTATATATCAACTGTTGTACCTGGGAAAGAACCTCATAAATCATAGTTAATGTCAAACAATGTTGGGACGAAATATCTACAAAATCTGAATAAAGAGTGAATAATCATTAAATGCAAATAGCTCTTACAAATTAATAAAGAAAGAGCCAACAATCCAACAGAAAAATGTGTGTGAAAAATGAACAGGAGGGGAGGAGGGGATGGGTATATACACACCTAATAGGTGCGGTGCGCACCATCTGGGGGATGGACACGCCTGAAGCTCTGACTCGGGTGGGGCAAGGGCAATATATGTAATCTAAACATTTGTACCCCCGTAATATGCTGACATAAAAAAAATTCAAACAAAAAACAGAAAAATCAACAGGAAAGAAATTTAAGAAGAAATGCAAATGACCAAAAAAAAAAAAAAAAAGAAGAAGATCAAGCTTATTAACTAACAGTCAAAGAAATGCAGATTAAAATCACAGTGAGATATCATTTTTCATCTCTTGATTGTGGAAAAGACAAAAATAAAAGATAATACCAGATGATGGCAAGTGGCAAACAGGTGCTTTTGTATTAAGTGGATAAACCTTTTGAGTAGTGTCAACTAAAATTTTTAAAAGCTGTACAATCCTTGACCTAGAAATTATACTTCTAATAATTTATCTATAAAGATAGCTGCACAAGTGCACAAATACATATATTTTATATATATATTATACACACACACACACACTCTTTTTTTTTTTCAAGACAGGGTCTTGCTTTGTTGCCCAGGCTGGAGTGCAGTGGCATCATCATAGCTCACTGCAGCCTCAAACTCCAGGGCTCAAGCCATCCTCCTGCCTCAGCCTCCTGAGTAGATGGAACTACAGGCATGTGCCACCACATCCGGCTAATTTTCCTTATTTTTGTAGAGACAGAGTCTTGCTATATCGTTCAGGCTGGTCTCAAACTCTTGGCCTCAAAGCAATCCTCCTGCCTCCACCTCCCAAAGGGCCTGGCCCTATACATATATTTTTAATGCAGCAATTTTTGTCATTAGAAATGCATTGGCAATAACTTCATTTTTATTCATAACAGGATTGTTTAAATAATTATATTCTGTCTCTCAGGTATAACCAAGGGATAATCTCTGGCCTGTAAAAATGAGGTAGTTTGGAGGGAGGAGGGGCGGCAGCCATACAGCTTCCCCAAGACTCTGGCTGTGCATAAGGGCCGCCAGCGAGCACCTGGCAGGCACCCTCCCCACCCTCAAAATGCCCAAGAGGAAGGTCAGTTCAGCCCAAGGCGGGGGGTGGGGGTAGGGGGGGGTGGGGGGGGTGAAGGAAGAGCCCAAGAGGAGATCTGCGGGTTGTCAGCTCCATCTCCTCCTGCAAAAGTGAAAACGAAGCCAAAAAAGGCACCAGGAAAGGATAAATCTTCAGGCTAAAAAGTATTAGCTTAAAGGGAAAACAGACCAAGTGGCTAACCAAGAAACTAAAGATTTACCTGCAGAAAAAAGAGAAACTAACACCGAGGGGAGTCCAGCCTCTGAGGAAGCAGAGAAGGAAGCCAGGCCTGAGTAATATCACATACCGTGTCCCATCAGCGCTCCCTGCCTCCTTTCTTGTACGATCCACAGGAATATTTGTATCAACTATTTTGTAAATGCAAGTGTTTTAGTAGCTCTGGAAATGCCTTTAAGAAGGAGGGAATCCCACCTCATCCCATTTTTTAAGTGTAAATGCTTTTATTGAAGAGGTGAAATCATGGGCTGGTTGTTTATTTTTTGATACAACCAGAAAATAGTGTGGGATTTTGAATTTCGGGAGGCTTTGACTGTCTTGGGTGTCAACTTAACGTTCCATAGATGGGAGATTAGTTTTTATATCCTATAACACAAAGCATACTAAATGGCAATATGGAGTCACAGTCCTGCATTTAATGTCTTGAACATTTTAAATTATTCCTATTCCCATGTTGTTTTTTAGAAAAACTGTTTCCTAAAGGGAACCACTCCCTGATCATGGCTCTTCCTGTCAGAATTGTGTGTGCTCCGTAACCTCTTTGGTTGTGGTAGTCCTGTTTTCCTTTTGTTAGTGTGCTGTGAAAGATTGCAAACGTGAGTATGTGGTGTATGTGATAATAAATATATTGTGAATTGGTGGGACTTACGTAACAGCTTATCCACATTTGAAGACACAGGTACTTGATATACTCTAAAGGAAAATTTGCCTCCCAATTTTAAGCCAGAAAGCCACTGGAATAACTGTTTAAAAAAGTTACATATCACCATTAAATTGGAACTACTTGAACAACACTTACGTGCATATATGGAAATAAAACTCATTGGAAAGCAAGCAGGTGGGAGGGGGAGGAGGGGATGGGTAAATTCACACCTAACGGGTACAATGCACACTATCTGGGTGATGGGCACCCTTATAACTTTGACTCAAACTGGATAAAAGCAAATTTATGTAACCAAAATGTTTGTACACCTGTAATACTTTGAAAAAAATCATAAACCTAAATTTAATAGGTACAACTACAAATGCCATGGGATACAAAAAAAAAATTTAAAAAGAATTACAATTCATGACTTTTTAGATTTCTGGTGTGTATGTTAAGAATTGTGTGCAAATTGAAATGTTTGTGTGCTGATCCTCAACACAACCAATGCAATTTCAATTACAAAAGAAAAAAAAATGAAGTAGCTTTGACTCCACTAACATGGAATATAGCTTTAAAGAGCCTGACCCAGAATGACTTTCAATATATAGTAAAGAGAAAAAGCAAGTTTCAAAAGGGCAGGTAAAATATTCAATTTTTGTAAAATAATACGTCGATTGCTGTTGATATGCATTCTTCCAGAAGTCTCCTACAAGGAGAGCATGAGTCAGTCCCTAGGGTGCTGGATGAAATATGTCTTAGACTCCAGCGATTCTTCCCCCCTTCAGAGTTGGGCAGGGTTCATCCTTTCAACCACTGACATGTTGCGTGTTGCACCAACAGTCGATGTACTCCCCAGGAAATGAGCGTGAGGCTAAGCAAAAGGACTCGGAAGCTGGATTTCCTGAGCGTGAATCCATCACAGGAAACTCTGTTATCTCGGGCAAGTTGCTTTCTTCCCTTACACATGATCCACTTTATCTACCCTTATGAGTGGAGAAACTGAGGCCCAGGGAAGAGAAAGGCGGCATCCTAGACAGCTCCCTGGCTAGGGCGTATCCAAGCCTGATCTAGAATTGTACTAGGAGTGGCCGGCTTGCCTGGGAATTGTTCTACCTGTAGTGTGGGCAGCAGGCGCGGAGTGGAATGGATAAGGGGGTGGGCCTGGTGCCAGACTGCCAGGCTACAAATTCTGGCTCTGCCACCTGCTAGTTGCATCATCTTGAGTAAGTTACTCGATGTCGCTGCACCTTATAGGATCTGTTGTGAGGATTAAATGTGAAGTGCTTAGAACAGTGCCCTGCACACACTAAGCCTCCATATGTCTCAGTTGTTACTATTTATGAGGTTCTAGGGACTAAAAAGCAGACAAGAAAGCACAGTCCTTGTACTGAAGGAATTGGCAACAGCGTGGAGAATATGGTGTGGGGAGGGGACGTGATGGTGGGGAAATGTTTCAGGATGTTAAGAGGACAAGGAAGAGGGAAGCTGCCCAGAAGTCACAGCCGCGCCGAGAGCTGGAGGAGGCAGGGGTGGGCATTCTCTCTGGGCAGAGGGAACAGCCTGGGTCAAAGCCCAGAGATGGGAAAGAGCCTGGTTATTTCCAGGAAGTGAAAGAAAGGCAGGTGAAATACCTGATCACATACTGAGGCGAAAAGAGGTATTGGAACTCGAGGCCGAGGTGACTATGCTGGACCTTCAGCCTGGTTGTTCCCTCATCCCCTACTATTTGCCTGGCGGAGCTCTGTTCTCACTTTGGGTATTAGCCTAAATGCCACTTCCTCCAGGATGTCTTCCAGGAACCCTACCTTCCCACAGGGCTCTAGGTCTACTTGCCACAGGAGCCCTGGGTACTTTGCACACTTTATTGTTATTGTTTGCTTGTTGCTCTTCCCCTCTATGAACTCCTCCTACACAGTTGTATTGTATGGCATTTATTAATATTATTGTTAGTATTACCAACACACACCCATTAGTTATCAAGTTATAGATTATATGGCAGAGGCAGGGAGAGAATTCAGGAGCTTCCCAGCGACAAAGGGAGCTAGGATTTCCCACAACCAATTCAACATGGGCTCTGGGCCACACCAGGACAGATGCCAGCTGCTGCTTTAGAAGTCCCTTGGGCCAGGGCCATGGCAGGAAACATGGCTCAAAGGTAAAGCTCATCTCCATTGAGTTGGAACTACATTACTTGGCAGCTGGAAAGTATTGAGGAGCAAAATCACTCTGTTTGACTTTCCACAGGTGCAACTTACCCTGTGCCTCCATGACGGTGGATGGGGGTGGGAGAGAAGTCAGAGCTCACCCTTCCTGTCCTGGTTGTCATCCAAAAGACCACCAGGATGGCTGAATGGTAGAAAGGAGAGCTTTACTGGTGATATCAGTCTGCAAACTGGGAAGCGATAGTCTCCAGCATGTACCAGAGGTGCCCTCTCTTCCAGGCGGGAAGGGGCAGGTTGGGTTTCTATGCCTCACATCGTTCATATTACACAATATGGCCATACATATTTAGCAGGTTTGGGGCAAAAGTGTCAGGGTGGCAGTCTACCCTCGGTTCTTGGTGTGCTCTGGCTGAAGAATGACCATACACACCAACGTGTCTTGGAAAAATCACCAGCAGGACCAATACGACAGAGTGACCCCTCGCAGGAAGCAGTTTCACACGAGCAGCCCTTTACTGGAGAACAAAACCAGTCTGTCTCCATGAGCGGAGAGAGACAGACCGATTCCCTCACTGAATTCTTGATTGTTTCCTTTTATTAGCTCAGTCTGGGGGGCGGCTCTCGGGAGGTGTGGGATGTTATCAAATGATTGACAGGTGTCCTGCGTATACAAGCACCCTCTCCAAGAGCCCCCCTGGGAGGGGGGTGAACCACAGTGCAGGCTTAAGCTAACGCCATAATTCCCCTTAGGTTACTCAAGGTCACTTTCTGAATACTATCATGCCTGGGCTGGGGACATCCCAGATTGATAAACCATTCCCTCCTTCTCCAGGTGTGGCAGTTGCTCAGGACAGGATTAAGGGTGGGACAACACCAGAATGGAGTGCCCGCCCTTATCCTTCTTCCCAGGTGGGGCAATTCCTCAAGACAGCACTAAAGCAGGGCACCCTGTCCCTAGAAGAGCCAGAGATCCTATCTACCTAACAAAACCTATACATATTCATGAGGGGAGCTGAATGCATGTGCAATGGGAAAACATATATGTAACATACATTCCAGGTTCACTGTGGGGCAAGGTTTTAGCATTAAAATAAGGAGAATGAAGTACTATCTGGGGTAGATTTAAATTTTTTTTTTAAATTTAAAAAATGAGGTGGAATTTGGGTCTTTATATCAAAAAGTGAACTATAGGACACAAAGACAGTTGGTGCACAGCCTCTATAAGCTGGCTGAAACTGGCATAAGGTCTGTAGTTGCTTATCCGAAGAGAATGTTTGTTAAGGTTGGTCCGCTGTCCAATCGGAGTTGTAGTTGTCTGGGTTGTAAATCAGAGTTAGGAGGGGTCCGAGAGCTCCTGTTGTTGGGAAGTTTAGCAAGAGTGTGGTTTTTCTTGTAGCCATGGGAATTTAGAAATTTGCCATGCCAGCCATTCCTAGAACCCTAGACCCACAGGTACACAGGTAACTTTTGTTTCCTTAACCTTAGGGTCTGCCTTAATTGATAAAGGAGTGTCTCAGATCACACCCCCTGCTCCCCACCTAGGAGGGTGTGTAACAGAGGTAAAGGTCAGAAATAGGGCAAGGAAATGTTTCACAAGTTGTCTCTTTAAAAAACCCCACCCTAGGCCGGGCGCGGTGGCTCACGCCTGTAATCCTGGCACTCTGGGAGGCCGAGGTGGGAGGATAGTTTGAGCTCAGGAGTTCGAGACCAGCCTGAGCAAAATCGAGACCCCGTCTCTACTAAAAACATAGAAAGAAATTAGCTGGGCAACTAAAAATATATAGGAAAAATTAGCCGGGCATGGTGGCACATGTCTGTAGTCCCAGCTACTCGGGAGGCTGAGGCAGGAGGATCGATTGAGCCCAGGAGTTTGAGGTTGCTGTGAGCTAGGCTGACGCCACGGCACTCTAGCTCGGGCAACAGAGTGAGACTCTGCCTCAAAAAAAAAAAAAAAAAAAAACCACCACCCTTTTTTGGTAATTAAAACCTGCATTCCTGCCCAAGGCCAGTAATTAAAGGGGCAGGAAAATGTTCTTTGCTGTTTGTTTTCCAGTATCTTAAACCACAGGAGATGGCTCAAAAGAATTGCGGTGGCTTATGCTTGTAATGCTAACACTGTAGGAGGCCGAGACTGGACGATTGCTTGAGCTCAGGAGTTCGAGACCAGCCTGAGCAAGACCCTGTCTCTACTAAAAATAGAAAAAGCTGAGTGCGGTGGCATGTGCCTGTAGTGCCACCTGCCTTCTGCTGAGGCAGGAGGATCACTTGAGCCCAGGAGTTTGAGGTTGCAGTGAACTATTATGACACAACTGCACTCTAGCTGGGGTGACAGAGCCATACTCTGTCCCCAAAAAAAGGAAATTGTCTGGACAAAGGTCATCAGAGAGATGGTCAGACATAAGGTCAACTGAAACCACCTACTATAATTAAAGAACAATAGCCTGAAGCCACGACATGTGCCACTGGTCACGTAGAACCAAGCCCAACTGCTGAAACCTCCCCCTTTAAAAGGCCCCATATTTCTGCTTAAAGGCAAGATGATAGTCTTTCAGATTCCGGTCCTGGCCCACCTCATTTGCTGACAAATTAATAAACTGTCTTTCCTTTTCCTCAAACCACTTGTACTCGTTCTTCATTCTCACTGATTTGGTCTCAGGCACAAGTACTGAACTTTTGGGAACAGGTACAGACTCTCTGCCTAGGCCCAGCACAAGGTCTCAATGATTCATGCCTGAAGGATGGCAATCACCATAACCATGCACATGAACTTCTCCAGGTGTCCAGAGTATACAGTTGATATGGCATTACAGGCTGGGACAGCATAGGAAAGCCCAAGAAATACTTTCCTCATTTGCTACTGTAGGGGCCAAGAGAAAGCTTTCCTTCTACCCTTTAAAGGTTCACAGAAAATGAACTGACAAAAGGCAGGTTAATAGGCAAAAAAGGAACATAAAATTTAATGTGCATATAGACAAGGGATCCATACACAATGTATAAGACTCAAAGAGGGGTCAGATGGTTGAGGCTTAAATATTCTCTTCCTAGAGGAGAGATTTATGGACCTGGGAGGCAGATGGAGGGGGTGGACCTGCACAGGAACAAAGGCATCTTATTATGCAGATAAAGACCCCCACGTAATCTCTCAGAAGAACGTATGAGAAGTCTGTCTGGGTGTGGTGACAACTTCCTCCCTTCTCTTCTCCAGTGGTGGTCATTTCCTTTAAAAAAGAGAATATCCTCTTAATAAGATAATATGAGCAAGCAAAGTGGCATTTTGTAAGGGTTAGGTGATGCAATTTTTTTTTATTTCAGCATATTATGGGGATACAGAAGTTTAGGTTACGTATATTGTCCTTGCCCCCCACCCCCAAATCAGAGCTTCAAGCGTGTCAATCCCCTAGATGGTGCGCATCGCACTCATTATGTATGTATACACCCATCCCCTTTGCCCCCCACATCTGCCCGACAGCAGATTAATGTTATTTCTAAATGTGCTCTTAGGTGATGATCAGTGAAACCAATTTGATGGTGAGTACATGTGGTGATGTAAATGTTTGAATTATCTTGTTTAATTTTTCTGTTTTTTTTTTTTTTTTTTTGTAGAGACGAGGTCTCACTATGTTGCCAAGGCTGGTCTTGAGCTCCTGGCTCAAGCAATCCTCCCACCTCAGCCTCCCAATTTGCTGCGATTATAGGCATGAACCACCTGCCCAGCCTCTTGTTTAAATTAAGTTGTTATCCTTATAAAAAGTTCAATTTTACATTCATAAAAAGGTATTTCTACTAGTATCCATTTATCGAGGGAGGGAGGGAAAAAAATAAAAGAAAATAAAAAGAAGAAAAAAAAAGTATCCAGTTAGACAAAAATATACTCATACACACACATGATCCTTCTTTGCCAATAAAATAAAGACTAGATCTGTTTCCCACAGGCTTGTGAAGCAGTAAATTAAAAAAAAAGAAAAAACATGATTGGCTGGACGCAGTGGCTCACGCTTGTAATGCCACCACTTTGGAAGACCCAGGCGGGAGGATCGCTTGAGCCCAGAAGTTTTAGACCAGCCTGGGCAATAGGGAGACCCTGTCTCTACAAAAAATTTAAAAATTAGCCAGGCATGGTGGCACATCCTGTAGTCCCAGCAACTCGGGAGGGTGAGGTAGGAGGATCATTTGAGCCCAGGAGTTTGTGGCTGCAGTGAGCTATGATCACATCACTGCCCTCCAGCCTGGGTGACAGAGTGAGACCTTGTCTCTTAAAAAAAAAAAAACGAAAAAACATGATTGACTTTTGTAATCAAAGAGAACACTGTTTTGTATTTCCTAAAATGCTTTTAAAATAACTTTTAAAAAATAATGCATGTTGTGAACTAAAATAAAATCTTTTTTTTGAGACAGAGTCTCACTCTGTCACCTGGGCTAGAGTGGCTTAGCATCAGCCTACCTCACAGCAACCTCAAACTCCTGGGCTCAAGGGATCCTCCTATCTCAGCCTCCTGAGTAGCAGGGACTACAGGTGTGCGCCACCACACCTGGTTAATTTTTTCTAGTAGAGACCGGGTCTCACTCTGGCTCAGGCTGGTCTCGAACTCCTGAGCTCCAGTGACCTTCCCACCTCGGCCTCCCAGAGTGCTAGGGGTACAGGCATGAGCCACCGCACCCAGCCTAAAGTAAAATCTTAAGCCCCCAGCTGACTGAATGGGCACCCTCTTAGCCAAGAGAACCCCAGAAATACCCTAAAGCTGGGCTGCTGGCCATGAGGAGGGAGGTCAGACATGCCTCCTCATGCCCCCTCCCTTCTTGGAGATATCCTTTGTACTAATAAGATGCTAAATCATTAGCAGGCCTAAGGCTATACAAGGCAAAGCTTAAAACACAGCTGCAAGCCATCAATTTACTTAATAGATCCCTTGAGTTTTAGTAAAGACCTGGTGGCTTGTCTCTGATTGATGGACATGTTTATCTTAAGTTAAAACATTCTGAACCTTTAGACAAAGCTTCATTTTTTTAGCCAATTACAAATAAACGAATCTTTAAACCCACCTATAACTTGTAAACTCCCCCCCACTTTGAGTCCTGCCTTTTTGGGCCAAACCAATGTATGCCCAATGTATGGACTTAGGGTCTTATGTGTAATTCCTGTCTCCATGAATGTATAAAACCACACTGTAACCCAGCTACACTGCAACCCAGCTGCACTGCAACCCAGCTGCACTGTAACCCAGCTGCACTGCAACCCAGCTGCACTGCAACCCAGCTGCACTGCAACCCAGCTGCACTGTAACCCAGCTACACTGCAACCCAGCTGCACTGCAACCCAGCTGCACTGTAACCCAGCTGCACTGCAACCCAGCTGCACTGCAACCCAGCTGCACTGTAACCCAGCTACACTGTAACCCAGCTGCACTGTAACCCAGCTACCCTGGATACATTTCCTCAGGGTCTCTTGAGGCCACGTGCTCCAGGCCCCTCACACATATTCAGCTCAGAATAAACCTCTTTAAATTATTTTACAGAGTTTGGGGTTTTTTTCTGTTAAGGATGTGCATTCTAGATAAGCTACAAAACTGGTGAAACAAAAATGAAAACCAGCAGTAATTACACAACCTAGAATACTGTGGTTAATGTTTTGGTGTATCATCCTTTTCCAGACTTTTTCCCGAAATGTGCATTTCAATAAGAAACAAAAGACGGTGTGCTGGTGTGGAGTGGAGGAGGTGGTGGTAGAGAGAATGGGAATTAGAGTCCCTGTTCCATACTCCACCGGCCTCGGACTAGCTTCTCTTTATTTCTCTGAAACATGTGCCTTTTTCATACCTCTGATTCTAAACTTCCCTGCATTAGGAAATGGCTTCCTATAGAGTTAGACAGTTATGAATAACTTAGGTTTCTACTGTCTCTTTTTGGTTCATAACTTTCTGGTCTTGGTGTAATACTAAAAAGCCCTTCCCAACTTAGGTATCATAAAAATATTTTATACACTTTCTGGAAGTTTTAGAACTATTTTTTTTTAGATTTAAATCTGAAATTTATTTATGTGTCTAATATGGGGTAGGGATCTAACATTCTTTTCCAAATGGCTGCCCTAAGGGGGTATTTTCCTTAACCTCTTGCGCCACTAGCCAAGACTTCCCTAGACAATGCAGGAGGCACCCAGACACATTCTACTTTTCTTTTTCTAGACTTCACGAAGACCTACACTCGTTTGTTTCTGCTTATATTTTTAACCATTCCTTTTTAGTTTCAACCTCTGGGCTTTCATTATATCCCACGTATATCTCTTTGTGCTTATCCATGGCATCTAAATAATATATTTTCTTTTTCAAAAATTTTACTTATTTATTTTCTAGGATACACTTGTTCCATACATAATAATCTATTTTCAAATAGTTCTCCCACACAAGGCTGTGTGCTCCTTGAGAGTAGGGACCATCTTTATCAACTTCGTATCTCTAGCACTTACAATTTAGAAGCTTCCTCAATAAACAATTGTTAAATAGAGTGAGTGAATGAATGAACATTGTTTTACATGCCATTTGTTATTGGTTCCATTTAGAAGTTGCCTCCCAAGGACACAGTAGGAAGTATCTTAATCGAGTACGTTAGTAGCATGCCTCCAAATTCCATTTCAGGTTACTTTTAAGAATGTTTCCTGAGAAAAATTAATTCTTTTAATGCTCTTTGAATTTCCATTAGCTTCAGCTTTGTAGCATTATTGGGGCTCAGAAACTGATACCCCAAAATATGGCACTTTGAAGAAACTTCAAGGTCTCTCTGACCTTCCTCCTGCGCTAAGTCTTTCAAGGAAGGTGAAGTTCCTTTACCTGCCTAAGATCCAGGACCACCAAGGAAAATAATTGTTTTTTCTTCCCCTCACTCTAAGACCACACCTGATCAGGCCACACCTAAACAGACCCTTTCACTGTCAGAGAGAATTATTTATAAGTCAATCCATTCATTCTTTCTAGTAATACTTTATTTCCCCTCAACAGAATTAATTCTTCTTCCTCTTCTATAACCTGTTTTGCCAGGATGGTATGTAAGCTTCTGTAAGAAATCATATAACCTGCTCCATGAACAAATTTCAATCACCCCTATATGTTTTTATAATCCTCTCCCTTAACTAACTACTAACATTTTGAGTTGTTTCCCAGAAATGGTGGACAAAGGAGTTGAGATTCTGAAGGCTCCAGGGCCAACTTCCTGGCCAGGACTCACCATCCCCTGTGACCTGCCCCAAGGCACATGGCCCATCCTTAAAAAGCCCATGATCTCCATTAAGTCAGAGAGAGACAGATTTACGGCAGCTTCTTCTGCTCTCCTTGGTCAACTGTGGTTTGAAAATATTCCAGTATTTTGAGAGAGACCACAGACATATAACGTTTCTCACATTTTATTGTTACAATTGTTCTATTTTATTATTGTTGTTAATCTCTTACTGTCCCTAATTTGTAAATTAAACTTTATCATAGGTATGTATGTACAAGAAAAAACACAGCATATGTAGAGTTTGGTACTATCTGTGGCTTCAGGTATACACTGGGCACCTTGGAACGTAGCTCCCGTGGGCAAGGGAGATTGCTGTGCCTACATGATGCTCCCAGGGACAACGAGGTAGCTGCTCATTCAGGAAATGTTACCAAAAGTTCAGCACTTGTCCCCGAGGCCACATCAGAAGAATGAGGACAAGCGGTTTGAGGAGAAGGAAAGGGAGGTTTATTAATTTGTGGGCAAATGAGGAGAATGGCAGACTTGAATCTTAAAGTACCATTTTCCTATCTATAAGCAGAAATACAGACCTTTTAAAGGGAGGGGTTTCAGCTTCAGGGTATTGTTTAACTACAGTTGATGGTTCTGATGGAGACAATCTCATGACTTCTGTGTCTGCTGAGCCATCTTCTGTGATCCATAAAAACAAAGAATACTCCGCTGCCCTTCCAACCACTGGCCTTGGGCAGGAATACAGATTTTAATTCCCAGAAAGAGTAGGGGAGGTTTTAAAGAGACAGCTTGTAAAACACGTTGCCTTTTTTTGGGCCGTTCCATCTGTTACAGAAATATTCATGGCGAGTGTTCCATCTGCAGGGTCTTCTGCTAGCTTCTGTGGGAAAAGTGAAGCTGAATCAGACATGGCCTCAGCCCCCAAGGAGCTCATGACATCACGATAACAAGTCTCTTCTGGTGAGTTCATGAGGTAGGGTGTAGAAAAGGTGTGGCCATGGCTACCTTCTTGGTCTGTGGTGCTGAGCGGCAGCAGGGGCAGCCGTGAGCAGGCAGCTGGCCATGGCAGGAAGAGGGGCACCACCCAAAGGTGGGCAGTAGGAAAATGAGGCCTCCTCCTACAATTTGGCAAATGAGCAGCCTTGGGAACATAAGTAGAAACGAGAAGCATGTTGATTATTTCACCTGAGAAGATTGTTCCTTTCCTATTTCCAAAAGTTTCCTCTGCATTCAGTAAGTAAGTACTTTTTGAGTTCTGTGGGGGCTTTTTCTTTTTTATCTTGAATCGCTTTTCTGTTTTACACCAGGCCACATGGACTGTGTACAGGAGGGCTGCCCAGGAGGAGGAAGAACTTTGGGTGTACAGATCGGGTAGAGCTCTAAGGAGGGTGCTCCCCATCTTCCAGAAAATAGCACCTGAGCGTGAGCTTCATTTTACAACCATGGTTGTAAACGAAGTTGATCACATTGGATCTTTGAACCCTTTCTCTGAGGCCAGAAATCATAACCCCATCTTTACCAAGATCCCATTGCCCTGAAACATGAAATAAGGTTAAAGCTCAAAACATGCCATTTCCTCTTTTCCCATCATCCTCAGTGCCTTCAGTATCTTTCAAACTCCAGCTCCAGCCTAGCCAGTAACACATTAACTTGGTTTTACTGTTTTATCTGTTCTCTTTTACTACCTCTCTGAGTCATGGTCTTTTTTCTCTATAAATTCCTAAAACTGCCCTTGCTACATATAACCTGCCTTGCTTACAACATTTTTTGTTCTGAAAAGCCTTGGAATTCTGTTAATATCTACCACTGTAGGTGCTGAGGGGAACCAGATGAAGAGCATGACCTTGAGAAGCTTCCTGTCAATGAGAGGAAAAAGCTGACACCTGGCAGAGGTAAAGTCCACTATAATAAAATAAGCAAAATGATGGATTAGCCAATTTGCAAATTCACCTTAAAATGAGTGGATCTGCCTGGGCTCTCCTCTGACCCTGGTGTTGGGACCATAGGGTCCCTGGAACCTCCATCAAATCCCACTGGCTGATTTCAGATCCACCTTGATGACCCTGGCTTAGTGTCTCTGTTCCCCATGGCTGGAACTCCTAGACCTTCCCACAAACATATAAGGATTTATAATTCAAAGCTCAGGGGATGAAGGCAAACCTATTTGTTTACTGAGCAGGCTAAACTCATGATTAGGAGAAAAGGATTTAGGAGTCTGGGTGGGAAGACTTTGCTATTAATATTTAAAACAGAATCACAGTAATAATCATTGTGGGAAAACTCAGGACTGTGTTGGACTTTCCTATACTTACTATGTTGCTTTTATTTTGGATACTTGAGGGAGGTGAAGGCAATCATCTTTTCAGTGCTTGGGATATTTAAATATCTTCATGCACTCCTGGGCTCTTGTATAAATTTGATTCCAGGCTCATCTGGCTTTGCCTTTGGTTCTCAGTAGGGGTAAAAGGAACCCTAATGAAGAGACTCGTACCCCAGGTCTGAGTTTCTGCCTTGAAATGTATCTGGGATCTCAGGCATTCTGGGACTGGGTCCTTCCTCCCTCTTGCCAGTGTCCCATCTCCTCTACAGGGCAAGCATCGAATTAAGGTGTGAAATCTGTTGACCATCTTTCCAAATACCTGATCTCTCTGCAGGTCGCCTAGTCCCTGATCTTCCTGTGCCCTTCTCCAGACATTCTGTTCCCTGTCCTGCACCTCCCTGGAGTCAGCCACAGCTCATCCCTGGTCTTGTTTTCTCTGGGGTTCTGATGTGACAACTCACAAGTGGGTCTCTTCCCAGAGAACAGAGAAGAAGGGCAATTCTGAGTCCTTTTCCTCACCACGTCATAAGCATCAACACTCATGCTTGGTCTAGGGCTCAGGAATGCCTTTTTTTTTTTTTGGACAGAGTCTCTCTCTGTTGCCTGGGCTGGAGTGCAGTAACGTCATCATAGCTCACGGCAGCCTCTAACTCCTGGGCTCAAGCGATCTTCTTGCCTCAGCCTCCTGAGTAGCTGGGACTACAGGTGCATGACACCACGCCTGGCTAATTTTTCTATTTTTTATAGAGACAGAGTCTCACTTTTGCTCAGGCTGGTCTCCAACTCCTGGCCTCAAGTGATCCTCCCACCTTGGCCTCACAAAATACTAGGAATACAGTCATGAGCTACCACACCTGGCCTAGGAATGCTATTTGTAAAAACACTCCTTGACTTATTCTGTCAGTAAAATAGTTTTTTGTGGGCTGACACTGGAGCCTATTTAATAATAGTCTTCATCAAGGGGGCACAAATGACAGGCTGCAAATGCCATGTCCTTCACAGGTGTAATCTTCTCTAATCTTCACAATAGTCCTATGAAACAGCTATTAGCATTAGCCCCTACTATGCAAAGGAAGTCACTGAAACACAGATTGATTAGTCACACAGCTAGAACGTGGCAGAGCCAGCATTTAGGCTTAGCTTTGTCCTGCCAAAGCCCACACTTGCCTTTAAGTACAATGCACTTGGTGTTACTAAAGCATAGATTATCTCAACAAAATATAGCCACAATTTGTTAATGTTATATTAACATATATTTAATAATAAGAGTAGATATCTGTTCTGGTTACCTTAAAGATCAAATATTCAAAATGGTTTCTCTTTATTGAGAGACTCCAACACAGTTTTTATGGGAAAGGTGAGACTGGAGGGGGTCATCAAAGAAAAGTCAGATATGAAGAAGCTGGAGAGATTTTTCTAGAGCCGGATATTGGAGCGTTTATCCTTTAATCATTCCTGTCCCAGGGGTTTGACAGCTCAACAATGGAGATTCACTGAGAATCCCCATATTGGAAGCCGGCAGAAAACAGAGCGAGTGGAGCGGGGCCCATCAATGTAGAGGCCCAGGGGCCCTATGTGTCTCCCTTGCCTTTGCCACCGTCTTCATCCACAGTCGGAAATGGGCGGAAAGGACCAGAAAAGGCCTAAATGCCCTACACTGAGAGTATTGGGTGTGTGTAAACAATTCATGTACAAAGAAGGCAACTCTGACCTTCATTACAACATTATTGACTTCAGATGAAGCCCACCCTTCTGCACGCTCCGACGCTGAAGGTGAGACTTCCGTAAACCACGTTTCTGCTTTGCCAGCGGCTCCCTATAGACTCTGCCAACAGGGGGCGCTGGAGAGAGCCCGCCAGGCTGGAGGAGGGACTTCCTGTTTGCTTCCCATGTACTTCCTGCTTCTGGAAGCAACGCCACAGCAACGCCTGTTTACCACGCAGTGGCGGTTCCACTGTGCAGGTGGGCTAAATCCGGTTTGCCATAACTGCGTACAGAGCTATCAGCTGCCTCTTGAGAGGTGTAGATCTCAGCATGAGGGCACTCTTCTGAGCACAGAGACCCTAGCATTAGTGGAGCGGGGCCTCTACTCCAATTTTAAATTTAATAACTTTCATTTCCTTTCTTTATTCCTTCAGTCTAGGGATGGCAGCTACTTACAATGCTACTGCTCTGTAATTTAGCACCTTTCCCATTCAGTTATCTACTTAACTTTATACCTAGTTAAGTTCTTTATATTAAATTTACCCTTATCAGATATTTGGGCAAGAATGCTGCGTTTTTGGAAAGGTTGTTGGGGGTAGGGTAGAGAGAGGCTAAAATAATGTCAGCAGCTTTGAAAAAGGTATTTTCCACACTGATTTGCCAAAACCACCACATGGGGCTCTCACTGAAGTCCAACAGCCATGGTCTAATCATTCTTTAGACTGCCAACAACCTTAGACTCACAGACATTAGAGAGGGAGATCTCTGGAACCCTGTGGTTAATTCTACAACCTACAGTTTATTAAAGACTTAAATACAATAAAACAAAACAGTTTATTAAAGACTTAAATACAGGCAAATGGGTTTTTTTTTTTTTTTTTGAGCAGTTGCCTTTCAAGAATAAACTCTGGTTTTCATCGATTTTTTTTTTTTTTTCAAAAAACAAAAAAGTCCTTGAAGGGTATTTTTAGTGTTTCTGTCTGGTAATGTTCAGTGAATGTGAGGAGTGACACCTGGAATCCCAAACAAAAGAGGGCAAGGGCATACCTGTGTGTTTCTATTGTTCCTTGTTGAGGGAGGAAAAAAAGGCTTTTAAGTCCTTGTGTGAACACTGACAGGTTTTTTTTATGAAATAGTTTCGTGGCAGGAGAGCACAGGTACAAACTGGGCTGTTCTAGTTGAAATACCTGCTTGCCTTCTCGGATATTGGCAGCATTTTTTCTCACCTCACTCATCTCCCTGAATGACTTGTGCTTGAGACTATGCCCCTGAATGGTTTATCTGAGCTTGCTTTCTTATCTGAGAGCAGGAAGCCAAAAGGTGACTGATAGAGCCACCTGCTGCTCTCTACCTTGCAGAGATTAAAGAGGAACCTGAGACGGTTTCTTGGACAGCTTGTGAATATCAGAAAATATATTTTGGAGGGTAAGAAGAATAAGGGATATGGTTGGTCACATTTGCTGCCGTAGAATTCAACCAGTCTTCACTTGGAAACAGAATCACACCCTGGCAAGAGATCTTCACTAAGCACGAAAGAAGCTGTTAAAGGTGAGAATTTTCTTAATTTTCCATTTTTCTTCCTCTTGGGTTTTCATAAAAGTTATTACTAACGAGGATGTAATCTTATGCTTAGAAAGGGATGCAACAAGGGAAAATAATCACTGCTTGAAGGACGCGTCACATTTTTTTCTCCTTTTTGGGATTGTTTTCCATAATATTTGGTTTACTCTGATGGTACTCAGTACCCTGCATTGTATTTAAAAGGTAGGTTTGGTGGAACAAGCATGAGGCTTGCAGACAAATGCACTGGGGGGAAGGGGAGGGTGGAGAGGAGTCCTGGATTTGCTTCTTATAATGTGTGTCATTTGGCAAGTTTTTTAGCATCTGCTCTCCTGTCCGTACAAGAGGCCTAATAATACTACATTTCAGGTTGGTTTTGAAGATTAAAGGGGACAACATAAAGAAATATTTCTGGCCCATAAAAGGCACTCATTAAATATTGTGTATGCACAGCTATGTGTGTCCAGGTGTGTAGATATACTTTAAATTTGGATGGACCATCTGAATGATTACAATGCATTTTTTGGATAATTTCAAATTGTGCTTCTTTAAGAACATTGCTAGGTACCACACCTGACCAATGAATTATATGTGGTGAAAAGCATCCTGATATTATATAAATTGCCACATAGGAACAAGAAATGTAGTTTTGTTTTTAAAAGAATATTTAGATTTCTAGAACTGATGCTGAGAGTCTGAATTCCATGGGTTTTCTCTGTAGATCTACCAGAAATTCTAGACCCCAGATAAGAGCTATTCTAGGGTGGTAAGGGATGAGAGGAAAAAGGAGGAATGAAGAGTGGGGACTTCCTCTTACTAATTACAGCTGTACGCCAGCAGGTGCTCAGTTCTTCCTTTTTTCTTTTTCTTTGTTTCTTTTTTTTTTTTTGACACAGAGTCTCACTCTGTCACTCCTGCTAGAGTACAGTGGCATCATCATAGCTCACTGCAACCTCTAACTCCTGGGCTCAAGTGAGCCTCCTGCCTCAGCCTCCCAAGTAGCTGAGACTACAGGCATGAGCCACGATGCCTGGCTGATTTTTCTATTTTTAGTAGAGATGAGGTCTCACTCTTGCTCAGGCTGGTCCTCCCACCTTGGCCTCCTAGAGTGTTGGGATTATGGGCGTGAGCCACCACAGCCAGGCCAGTTCTTCCATTTTTCCCTCCTGGTGTGGAGGTGGGGCCAGATCCTGATGCCAGTGTGGTCAGCTAGTTTGTTGGGTCAGGGTATAGATCGCTCTCAGCAAACCAGATAGAAGAGGCTCCTAGGCATGTCTTTACTGAGGATATTTGTCCAGAGGAGAAATATATTTTTGCCATCAGTTTGGAGTTGAACTTGATGTTCCTGGGAATGATTAGTTTGTAATCAGAGGCATTTTGTTCTGTTCAAGGATTCTTTGATCCTCCTTCCCTGTGCCCAATCTCTACCTGCCTCCCATTCCGTGACGATGGTTCAGTGGAGGAAACTCTGCTGGAAGCATTACCTGTGGGTACTGGGCTGCTATATGCTGCTGGCCATTGTTGCTCTGAAATTTTCTCTCAGATTAAGATGTGACTTTGACCACCTGGACCTGGAGTCCAGGGAATTTCAAAGCCAGCGCTGTAGGAATATCTTGTACAAGTCCCTGAAACTGCCAGCAACGAGATCCATCAACTGCTCCAGGATCACCCGAGGGGACCAGGAAGCAGTGCTTCAAGCTCTTCTGGATAAGCTGGAAGTCAAGAAGAAGCGGGAACCTTTCACAGATGCAGACTACCTCCGGGTGACCAGAGACTGTGAGCACTTTAAGGCTGAAAGGAAGTTCATACAGTTCCCACTGAGCAAAGAAGAGTTGGACTTCCCTCTTGCATACTCTATGGTGGTTCATGAGAAGATTGAAAACTTTGAAAGACTGCTTCGAGCTGTGTACGCCCCTCAGAATATATACTGCATCCATGTCGATGAGAAGTCCCCAGACACTTTCAAAGAGGCAGTGAGGGCAATTACTTCATGCTTCCCAAATGTCTTCGTTGCCAGTAAACTTGTTCCAGTGGTTTATGCCTCCTGGTCCCGGGTGCAGGCTGACCTGAACTGCATGGAGGACTTGCTCCAGAGCTCAGTGCCATGGAAATACTTCCTGAATACATGTGGGACAGACTTTCCTATAAAGACCAATGCTGAGATGGTCCAAGCCCTCAAGATGTTGAATGGGAGGAACAGTATGGAATCAGAGACCCCTACTGAGTACAAAACACTGCGCTGGAAATATCACTATGAGGTGAAAGACACTTTGCACATAACCAGCAAGAAGAAGGATCCTCCCCCTAATAATTTAACCATGTTCACAGGGAATGCCTATATAGTGGCTTCCCGAGACTTTGTCCAACATGTCTTAAAGAACCCCAAATCCCAACAACTGATTGAATGGGTAAAAGACACCTATAGTCCCGATGAACACCTCTGGGCCACCCTTCACCGTGCACAATGGATGCCTGGCTCTGTTCCCTACCACCCCAAGTATGACATCTCAGACATGACTGCCATTGCCAGGCTAGTTAAGTGGGAGGATCATGAGGGAGACGTCAATAAGGGGGCACCATATGCACCTTGCTCTGGAATCCACCAGCGGGCTGTCTGTATTTATGGAGCTGGGGACCTGCACTGGATGCTTCAGAACCATCACCTGTTGGCCAACAAATTTGACCCAAAGGTAGATGATAATGTTATTCAGTGCTTAGAAGAGTACTTACGTTATAAGGCCATCTACGGGACTGAACTCTGAGACACACTGTGAGAGAATTGCTACTTGTGGGGCAAGAGACTGTGCAAACATGCCCAGAACTTCCTGGGACATTGTGGGCTGGGAGACCAGGGCTTTGGAATCCATGACATCCCCTAGGATGAGGGGACTGCTATTGGGGTGTAAGTAGATCCGCTGCTGCAGGTGATGCCGACTGTGCTCACACCCCGGCCCCAGGAGTCCCTGCAACTGCCATTCTCACAGAGAATGGGAGCCGCTGTCATTTGGAACAGTAAGGGAGGGATGTGTGGCAGAGGACCCTGGGTTTCAGATGAATGCCTAGTGGCAGCTTTTCTGCTCTATGGAGAGGCTGTTCCTAATAATTCTAGGCTTGATAGTGGATGTGCCCTGTAAGGTCTGTTGCCGCCAGTAGTGATCACGGACCTTCCCCCTACTGGCCGACGTGACTGTCCTCAGCCCTTCTCTGAGGGAGACAGAAGGGGGTGTGGGAAGGGGCATTGCCACTCTGGGAAAGAGGCAGAAAAGCTTTCCTGAGTGCATGTATTCTGAGAAAAGAACCCAGGTCTTTGGCCTCATATTTAACTTATTCTAAGAGCTTTCATGTGAAATAAGTTATAATTTTTCATATAAATAAATGAAAAAGATTAAAATGTGAACTTGTCATTTTTGGGGGAACAAGTTGCTGAAATTTTCCAAGCATTGAAATTTTCTTGAGAAATATATTCAGGTGAACAGGAAGTGCTCTATATTATTAAATAATAATAAATATTAATAATAATTATTATGTTATATTAAATAATTATATTATTTAAGAATATAAGGTCTTCATATCAGAAGGGTCAAATTTCTCCCTCATTTGTGTAGTGTATTTTAGGAATCATACAATTAAACCAACACATCCATTGACTTTTTCCTTCCCTCTGAGTCATATCTGTTTCTTTAACCTTTCTCTGGCAAGGAAAAATCTTATAAATGAATTGAGCAACTATGTTTGTATTACCCCTCAAGGTTTGAATTTTCTCCTTATTTTTAATTTGTGGACTATTGGTGAGCATTGTTTTAAGAACTATTTTTTTGTTGCACACTCTGCTTATTGTAATTTTTTAAAGATGGATATAAATTTTATTTATAGGGTAGATATGTTCCAAATACATAAAATCTTTATTTTCAATAGCATAACTTCTATTCCTGCCTAGAATACAAATACTTTCCTGGGTGATCCAGTGTCCTTTGCAGAGAGGTTTCCAAGGCAGAGGAAGGAACAAGCTGCAATGTTGTTTTGGGGTCCTGGGACTGGCTCTAGTCCCTCCAGAGAAGGATTTGATTGCTCCAGGAACTTCAGTCATGGGAAGATGCGATTCTCACCTCACTGACAAGGAAACTAAGACTCAGAGAGATGAAGTAACCTGTCCAAGATGAGAGAACTTCTAAGAGGCAGTGGTGGGGCCTCAGTGTCCCATTCAGTGTCACCCTTGCAGTTATTTATATAGGGCTCTGGCACTTGGTGGAAGCTGACTAATGGTGGCATGCCAAGTGACACTGAGAACACTGCTGCTGGCCCCTGAATCATCCTCTCCAAGTCCATGCTTTGTGGGATTTTCTCCTCCGTTCCTGGCCTGGACCACAGGAGAGAGGATGCTTCCCTTTGGTTTTGGGCAGACATGGTCAGGGTCCCCCACAACCCCTGTTTGGGCGAAGGAGATGAGGAAGCGATGCTTGCCTGAGCCAGGCCCTTAAACCCCAGGGCCTTAAACCCTTTGAACTGACCGGGAGGGAGGCAATTGTCATCCCTGGCTCGAACTGGAAGAAAACGAGACACAGAGGTTATATTCTTTCTCTCTGAGCTAGACCACTGATACCTGGCTAATAGAGGCCTGGTATACCTGACTCAATGGCCCTGCCTTGTCCCCAGCACTCTTCACTGCTGTTCAGTTGATGCCACTTGCTTTTCTTTACCCCGCTTCGCTTTCAGTAGGCAGCGTGATCTGAGGGCAGGGAGGGCGCAGGAAGTGCTGCCAGGACCAGGGCTAGAGCAGTGGCTGAAGCACAGCCCGCGGGCCCCACCCTGTCTGCGGTAGACGTTACCCTCCCTCAACCTCCCTTTCCGTTTCCCAGCTGGTAAAGTGAGGACCGTTTGGCCGAGTCTCCCGGGCTGGCATGAGGGATCGATGGGACAGCTCAGGAGAGGGCTGGCCCCTGCCTGGCATGTACGAAGTATCTGGGTGCTGGCCCCACCACTGCCTCTTAGAAGTTCTCTCATCTTAGACAGGTTACTTCATCTCTCTGAGCCTCAGTTTCCTTGTCAGTGAGGTGAGAATTGCATCTTCCCATGACTGAAGTTCCTGGAGCAATCAAATGCTTCTCTGGAGGGACTAGAGCCAGTCCCAGGACCCCAAAACAACATTGCAGCTTGTTCCTTCAGGCAATCGCCACCTACTGACCTCATTGTAATTTTGTTCTCTTGAGTGAGTGAAATTTTTTTAAGAAAGGAAGAAAAGACAATTGATAACCTTGTTCGGAAACATATGACATAATTTATTTGGGAAGTTCAAGTGTTTTGATTAAAAATGGAAAGAATGATTAAATACCTTACCTACCTGCCTGCTTTAAGTATCTTAATTGACCCAAAGATCTGGTCTACTTCTTGCATTTAGTCCGCCATTTATTACAGAGATGAATAAGATGTGCTTCCTTATTCTATGAAACCTGAGTGTACTTCCAGGCAATGAAATAACTTATTCATTGATTCCACATATACTGTTTATTTATTTATTTATTTCATTAAAAAATTTTTTTTCCTTTGAGACAGGGTCTTGCTCTGTCACCCAGGCTAGAGTGCAGTGGCATCATCACAGCTCACTGAAACCTCAAACTTCACGGCTCAAGCGATCCTCCTGCCCCAGCCTCCCAAGGTGCTAGGATTACAGGCATGAGCCACCATGCCCAGCCTTGATTCCACACATGTTAATTATGGAATTGACCAGGCATTGTTCTTGACCCTGTGGATACAGCAGTCAACACAACAGACAAAAGTCCCCACACCCATGTTGTTCACACACTAGTGGGAAACAGACTATAAATACATTAGTAATTATTAGGAGGAGACAAGTGCTAGAGAGAGATCACAGGAAGTGATAGAGACCTTGGGAAGGTGAGGTGGGGAGGGGAGATGCTTTAAATTTTAAATGGGGTGGTCAGGGAAACAATGAAAAGGTGATGTTTGAGAGAAGATCTGAAGGAGACGAGGGAATGATCCATGAGGATTAACAGGGGAAGAGCATTATAGGCTAAGAGGAAAGACTTGCAAGGCTCTAAAGCAGAAACGTAGCTGCCATGTTTCTGGAACAGCTCGGAAGCTAATGTAAATGGAACAGAGTAAAGGAGGGGAAGAAGCAGCATGAAGAGGGGCGTACAGATGAGACTGTAGGACTTTGTACATCGTTGCATGGACTTTGTCTTCTCCCGAGTGAAACAGGAGGCCACTGGGGGCTTTGGGGCAGAAGACTGAAATGACCTAACATTTTAACAGGATGACTGGTTGCTGCAGCGACAACAGACTAGTTGGGAGGTGAGTGTGGACGCAGAGAGGCCTGTTGGGAGGCTATGGCAATAATCCAGGCACTATTAAATAGTGGCTTGGATCAGGGTAGTAGTAGTAGAAATGGTGACAGTGGTCAGATTCTGAAAATATTTATGAAGGTTTAGTGCGAGGATTTGCTGATAGATTGAGTTTATGAGAAAAATGGAGGAGTCAAGAATGACTCTAAAGGTTTTGTCCTGTTAGAAGGATGGAGTTGTCATTAACCAAGAAGGGAAGCCCATGAAAGTGTGTTTTTTTAGGGGAAGATCAGGAGTTTGATTCTGAACATATAAAATTGGAGATGCCTATTAGACAGCCAAGTAGAGCTGTTAAAGAGATGGATGTGTACAGAAGTCTGAATTCAGGAGAGAGGTCTGGGCAGGAGACACTTAGCTGGTGTTTATCAGCTATGGATGATGTAAAGTCAGGAAACGGGATGAGAACCTTAAAGAAGTGAAGATAGCATAGAGGCCCCCAAATGAGTTGTGGGGCTCTCCAAAATGCAGAGGGCAGGGAGATCAGGAGGAACCAACAAAAGAAAGTCGGAAGGGAGCAGCTAGCGTGGTAGAAGGAAAACTGGGTGAGTGTGGTGGTATTCTGGAAGCCAGCAGGAGAAAGTGTTGATGACTGCACCAATAGCTGCTGAGAATCACCTATGATGACGATAAAGAAGTGGCTGTTGTGTTTAACAATGTGGAGGTGACCTTGATAATATCAGTGTTTGTGGAGTGTGGAGGCGAGAACCTCATTGGAGGTGGTTCAAAGAGAATGTTACATAAGAACTGGATTTAGCGAGTATAGATAAATCTTTTGAGGCGTTTTACTTTCAGCCAAGAGAAGGAGAAAAAAATAGTACAGTAACTGGTTAAGAGAAGGTGGTCTAAAAGTTAAAGAAGTAATAACATGTTTGTATTTTTTTTTTCTTTGAGATAGAGTCTTGCTCTGTTGCCAGGGCTAGAGTGCAATGGCGTCATGATAGCTCACTGCAACCTCCAACTCCTGGGCTCAGGCATCTTCCTGCCTCAGCCTCCCGAGTAGGAGGGACTACAGGTATGCACCACCACACCCAGCTAATTTTTTCTGTCTTTTGTAGAGATGGGGCCTTGCTCTTGCTCAGGCTGGTCTTGAACTCCTCGCCTCAAGCGATCCTCCTGTCTTGGCCTCATAGAGTGCTAGGATTACAGGTGTGAGCCACTGCTCCTGGCCTTTTCTTTCTCTTTTTTAATTAACATTCTATCTGAGGTAGAATATACATATGGAAAAGTATAAAAATCCCAAATATATAGCTCAACAATTTTACAAAGTGAACACATCTGTGTAACTAGAATCCTGATTAAGAAGTAGAACATTAGTAGCAACTCATAGTGATCCTTGTGCTCTCTTCCACCAATTTGTGTGTCATCCTTGTGCAGGGGCCATGCTAATCTCTGTATCGTTCCAATTTTAGTATATGTGCTGCCGAAGCGAGCACTGTTCTCTCTTCCAATTACTACCCAAGCTGCTTGCAAAGGTAACCATGTCCTAACTTCTAACATCACAGATTATTTTGCCTATTTTTATTTATTTTATTTATTTATTTATTTATTTATTTTTGAGACAGAGTCTCGCTCTGTTGCCTGGGCTAGAGTGCCGTGGCGTCAGCCTAGCTCACAGCAACCTCAAACTCCTGGGCTCAAGCAAGTGATCCTCCCACCTCAGCCTCTCAGAGTGCTAGGATTACAGGCGTGAGCCACTGTGATCGGCTGCAACATTTTGTTTTTAAGATTCATCTATATTGTACATAGCAGATTAATGATTCTCACTGCTGTGTAATAATATTCCATATATGAATATACCATAGTTGATTTATTCTATTGTTGATGAATGGGTTGTTTGGGTTGTTTCCAACTCTTGTCTATTATAAATTGTCCTCCTATGAACCTTCTCGAACATGATTTTTAGTGAACATATATATATACAGGCTTACCTTGGAGATATTCCAGGTTCAGTTCCAGATCCCAGCAATAAAGCAGGTCACACAAATGTTTTGGTTTCCCAGTGCATATAAAATTTACGGTTATACTATGCTGTAGTCTGTTAAGTGTGCAAGAGCATTGTGTCCGAAAAAACAATGTATATACCTTAATTAAAAATACTTTATTGCTAAACAATGCTAACGATCATCTGAGCCTTCAGTGAATTGTAATCCTTTTACAGTAGAAAGTCTTGCCTCAGGGTTGATGGCTGCTGATCGGTCAGGATGGTGGTTGCTGAAGATTGGGGTGGCTGTGGCAACTTCTTGAAATAAGACAACAGTGAAGTTGGCCTTATCCAGTGACTCTTCCTTTCATGAAAGATTTCTTTGTAGCCTGCAATGCTATTTGACAGCATTTTACCCACAGTAGAATGTCCTTAAAAATTGGAGTCAATCCTCTCAAACTCTACTGCTGCTTTAGCAACTAAGTTTATGTAATATTCTAAATCCTTCATTGTCATTTCAACAATGTCCATAGCATCTTGACCAGTAGTAGATTGCAGGTCAAGAAATCACTTTCTTTGTTCATCTATAAGAAGCAACTCTTCATCGGTTCAAGTTTTATCATGAGATTGCAGCAATTCAGTCACATCTTCAGGCTCCACTTCTTTTTCTTTTTTCTTTTTTAATTTTTTCTTCCTTGTTTTTTTTTTTGTTGTTGTTTGTTTTTGAGATGGAGTCTCACTATGCTGCCCTGGGTAGAGTGCAGTGATGTCATTGTAGCTCACTGCAGGCTCCAACTCCTGGGTTCTAAGTGATCCTTCTGCCTCAGCCATAGCTGGGTAGCTGGGACTATAGGCACCAGCCACACGCCCGGCTGGGTTTTGGTTTTTTTTTTGTTGTTGTTATTTATGTTTTCTTTTACTTTTTCTTTTTCTTAGAGACAGGGTTTCACTCTTGCTCAGGCTGGTGCTGACCTGCTGAACTCAAGCAATCCTCCGGCCTTGGCCTCCCAGAGTGCTAGGATTACAGTCGTGAGCCACTGCACCTGGCCCAAACTCCTGTTAATGTTGATATTTTGACCACCTTCCATGAATCACAAATGTTCTTAATGGCATCTAGAATGGGGAACCCTTTCCAGAAGGTTCCAATTTACTTTGCCAAGATCCATCAGAGGAATCACTGTCTATGAAAGCTATACCCTTTTGAGATGCATTTCTTAAATAGTAAGCATTGAAGGTTGAAATTGCCCTTTGATCCACGAGCTACAGAATGGATGTTGTGTTAGCAGGCATGAAAACAACATTAATCTTCTTGTACCTCTCTATCAGAGCTCTTGGGTGACCAGGAACATTGTCAATGAGCAGTACTATTTTGAAAAGAATCTTTTTTTTCCTGAGCAGTAGTTCTCAACAGTGGGCTTAAAATATTCAGTAAACCATGCTGAAAACAAATGTGCTGTCATCCAGGCTTTGTTGTTTCATTTCTAGAGCACAGGCAGAGTAGATCTAACATAATTCTTAAGGGCCTTAGGATTTTCAGAATGGTAAATGAGCATTGGCTTCAACTTAGTCACCAGCTGCATCAGCCTCTAACAAGAGAGTCAGCGGGTGCTTTGAAGCTCCTATCTAGCTATGAAAGCCCTAGATAGCATCTTCTTCCAATAGAAGGCTGTTTCTTTTTTTTTTTTTTTTTTTTTACCACCACGATGAATTGGATAAGGAAGGCTGTTTCATTTACATGTAAAATCTGTTGTTTAATGTAGTCACCTTCATCAATGATCTTAGCTAGGTCTTCTGGATAACTTGCTACAGTTTCTACATCAGCACTTGTTGTTCCCCCTTGCACTTTTTTCCCCCCTCAGACCTCTTAGGGATGAAACTTTGCACTTGCACGATCTGGAGACTTCATCTTTCCTTAAACCTCATGAACCAACCTCTGCTAGCTTCATACTTTTTTTCTGCAGCTTCCTCACTTCTCTCAGTCTTCACAGTATTGAAGAGTTAGGGCCTTGCTCTGGATTAAACTTCGGCTTAAGAGAATGTCATGGCTGGTTTGATCTTCCATCCACACCCCTCAAACTTTCTCCATATCTGCAATAAGACTGTTCTATTTTCTTTTAATTCATATGTTTACTGGATAGCACTTTTAATTTCCTTCAATAACTTTTCCTTTACATTCACAGCTTGGCTAACTGTTTGGTGCAAAAGGCCTAGCTTTCATGCATTCCCCACTAAGCTTAATCATTTCTAGCTTTTGATTTAAAGTGAAAGGTGTGCAATTCTTTCACTTGAACACTTAGAGGCCACTGTAGGGTTATCAATTTGCCTAATTTCAATATTGTTGTTTCTCAGGGAATAGGGAGGCCTGAGGAGAGGAAGTAGAGATGGTGGAATGGCTGGTTGGTGGAACAGTCAGAGCACACACATTTATGGATTAAGTTTGCCCTTTTATATGGGAACAATTCTTGGCACCCAAAACAATTACAATAGTAACATCAAAGATTACTGATCAGTCTAGTCCTGGTGGCTCATGCCTGTAATCTCAGCACTTTGGGAGGCTGAGGAGGGAATATTGCTTGAGACCAGAAGTTCGAGACTAGCCTGGGCAACATAGCAAGATGCCATCTCTACAAAACATAACAACAACAACAAAAAATTAGCCTGGCATGGTGGCGTGCACCTGTAGTCCCAGCTGCTCAGGAGGCTCAGACAGGATCACTGGGGCCCAGGAGCTGGAGGCTGCAGTGAGCTGTGATAGCACCACTGCACTCCAGCTTAGGTGACAGAGAGAGAGACCCTGTCTAAAAAAAAAAAAAAAAAAAAAATCACCGATCATAGATCACCATAACAGATAGAATGAGAAAGTTTGAAATATTGTGAGAATTACTAAAATGTAACACAGAGACATGAAGGAGCACATGCTGTTGGCAAAATGATGCCAACAGACTTGCTCAATGCAGAGTTGCCACATATGTTCAGTTTGTAAAAAACACAGTATCTGTGAAGCACAGTAAAGCAAAGAGCAATAAAACGAGGTATGCATGCACATTTCAGTTGGGTATGTATCCAGGTATCTAGGAGTGAGATTGCTGGACCATAAGGTGTACTTATGTTTATCTTTAGCAAATAGCTTTACAAAGTGATCTAATTTAAACTCCCACTAGCATATGTGAGAGTTCCATTTCTCCACTACCTTGCTACTTACTATCTGTCTTGGTCATTTTAACCATTCTGGTGGGTGTTGGTAGCAGATTGTGGTTTTAATTTGTATTTCCCTGATTGCTAATGATGTCGAGTGGCTTTACATGCGCTTATCAGCTATTTGGATATCCTAAAAGTTCTCTTTCCATTACTTTTATTTATTTTTTTTTTCAGTAAAATAAAGTACAAGATGGGCCGGGCGCAGTGGTTCATGCCTGTAATCCTAGCACTCTGGGAGGCTGAGGCGGGAGGATCTCTCGAGGTCAGAAGTTCGAGACCAGCCTGAGCAAGAGTGAGACCCCCGTCTCTACTAAAAAAAAAACTAGAAAGAAATTAGCTGGACAACTAAAAATATATAGAGAAAATTAGCCGGGTATGGTGGCGCATGCCTGTAGTCCCAGCTACTCAGGAGGCTGAAGCAGAAGGATTGCTCGAGCCCAGGAGTTTGAGGTTGCTGTGAGCTAGGCTGATGCCACAGCACTCTAGCCCGGGCAAAAGAGCGAGACTCTGTCTCAAAAAAGAATAAGATGATTGTATGAGACCAATGATGGGGAAGGAGATTTTAGAGGTATGGGAAGAGAGGAAGGTGTAAATAGTTGTTTCACGTTGAAAACTGGAAGAGAAGCGAGACCAAGGCAATATGATGGTAGGCAGCATTTAGGACCCATTGATAATAGGGAAAGTGAGTTTAAAAAGAGATCAGGCACCCAGAAACATTCAGTTGCATAGTGCAGACAAAGAGTAGTATTTACCCTGGGTTGTGATTTATTCAAGCAAGCATGAGAGCGAAGCAAGGGAGGTGCAGATAGGTGCAAGACAGTGATCATGATGATGGACTATGGAATTTAATCCAGGCAAGAGAGGAGGGGAGGGGATGATGTGGTGATGAAAAGAGGGATATAGTGGGATGTTGTGTCCATGAGGTGCTGGAATTGCTTTGAAGTGAGGGATTAATTCCATTTCAAGGAGTCTATTAGAAGTTTATAGAAACAGTGATATTTGAACTGGGCCATGAGGAGTTCACCAAACAACGAAGATGATAAAGGGTTTTCCAGGTAGGCAAGTGGGATTACCAAATGGGTGAAAATACAAGATATGTTCAGAGAACTAACTGTAGCTCCCTGTTGCTAAGGGGGAGACAGCTGGGAATGAGGGCAGGTGAGGATGACCCTGGAAGATGGCCAGACTGCAGAAACTCTGGTGTTCTGCTTCTGTCAAGGAGTTTGGACTTCATCTGTAAGCAATGAGGATCTATAGCAGATATTTTTTAAAAAACCCCTTTAATATGAAAATCTTCATGCATATACAGAAGTGAAGAGAATGGCATAATAACCCCCCATGGACCCATCATCCAGTTCTAACAATTATCAACTCCTGGACAATCTTTTTAAATCTACACTCTTATTAGCCTACCAACCCCAGCTGGACTATTTTGAAGTAAATGCCCAATGTCATGCTATTTCATTGTTACCCTGACGTGCAGTTATTTCCCTTTGTCAGTTTTCAGAATAATGAATTGTTACCTAGTGACAAATGAATTGGTGTGTGTGTAGAGGAGGAGTTCATTTTGACTCATTCATTGCAATTATTTTAATGATGGCTTAATATGCTCCATCTCTGGTGAGTGTGTTTTTTTTCCTATGGCTGCTGTACCAAATTATCACAACTCTGTGGCTTAAAACAACAGAAATTGATTCCTTCATAGTTCTAGTGGCCAGAAGTCCAAAAATCAGTTTCACTGGGCTAAAATCAAGGTGTTGGCAGGGCTCTTCTTCTTCTTCTTCTTCTTTTTTTTTTTTTGAGATAGGGGCTCAATCTGTGGTGCAGTGGTGTCATCATAGCTCACTGCAAACTCAAACTCCTGGTCTCAAGTGATCCTCTTACTTCAGAGCACCACCACACCCAGATAATTTTTTAATTTTTGGTAGAGATGGGGTCTCTCTATGTTGCTCAGGCTGGTCTTGAACCCCAACTCCTGGCCTCAAGAAATCCTCCCACCTCAGCCTCCCAAAGTGCTAGGATCACAGGCATGAGCACCGTGCCCAGCCCTCTTCCTTGCTTCTAGCTTCTGGTGGTTGCCAGCATTCCTTGGCTTGTAGCTGCATCACTCCAATCTCTACCTCCATGGTCACATTGTGTTCTCTTCTATCAAATTTCCCTCTGCATCCCTCTTATAAAAATATACATGATTACATTTGGGGTCCACCCTGATTATCCAATACTCTCCCCATCTCAAGATCCTTAACTTAATCACATTTGCAAAATCTTTGCCATATAAGGAAACATTTACAGATTCCAAAGATTAGGACCTGATAGGTTTGGGGGTCATTATTCAGTCTACTACAGCTAGTGAGAGCCCTATAAAGTTGGCTCCAGTGTCCTTTTGACATGACTCCCTTAATCTTTGATTATTTCCTTATTTTCTGATATAAGAAGGGTTGGGCTTATTGTATAATATCTTCCACTACTTACCTCTAATCAGTCATTCATTCTAAAAGAAGCTTGTTTTTTTCTTTTTAGTGTGAATGGTATTTATAAACCACAATTTGGGCATTAGGGTGCTCTTTGTTAATGGTTGGCCATTGAATCAAAGGGCCCAGGAATCAAGGGAGGAAGCGAGTGTGACTTTTTAATATTGTATCTAATAACTCAGTAACAGAAATTTTTGCTTCTGTACCTGCAACACTGAACTCTGCTGGTTTATAGGTTTTAGTTCCCAGGGGAGGATGTTTCCACTAGGAAAGCAGCACTGGTCCCACCGAACTGGAAACTGAGACTCCCATTTGGGCATTTATGGTTCTTACGCCACTGGCATATTGTATTGACTGGGGTGCGTGATCCCCGTTATCAGGGGCAATACAGCTATTGCTAAACAATAATGGGGACAGTGCCTTTTATTGCCTCCATGTTTAGTAGTAAAAGTCGGTGGGAGGCTACAGGAACCCACTGAAGGTGGAATCACTAAATAAGGACTCAGATACTTCAGAAATAAAGTTTAGGGTGCCCTAAACTTTAAAGTAAAGAACCACAGTCAACTAAGGTGCTGACTGAAAGCAATGGGAAAATAATATTGGCTCTGAAGGGAGTTAGAGCAGTGGTGGCCATTTGATTTATGGGAGGTTGAGACCAGCCTGGGCAAGAGCAAGACTACTCAGAAAAAATTAGGTGGGTGTCATGGAGGGCCTGTAGTCCCTGCTACTCGGGAGGCTGAGGCAGGAGGGTCACTTAAGCCCAGGAGTTTGAGGTTGCAGTGAGCTATGATGGTGCCACTGTACTCTAGCCTGGTGAGATACTGTCTCAAAAAACAAAACAAAACAAAAAAAGACCCTGTGGAAATTTTTATCTTTGTTTTTGTGGGTATAAAGTGTCTTTTACCTCCTATTGCTTTAAAATTTTGTCTTTATCACTGTTTTTCAGCAATTAGATTATGATGTACTGTGGTTATCCTGCTTGGAGTTAAAGTTCTTGCTGTTGGCTTTTAGTTTTCATAAAATTTGAAAAAATTTGGCCATTATTTCCTCAATATTTTTTTCTGTTCCCCCTTCCTTCTGGAACTACAAATATATAGATACAGCCACTTGATATTATTCCACATGTCTCTGAGGCTCATTTTTTTCCCCTGGTCATATTTTTGTCTGTGCTGTATTTTGGACTAAGTTTCTTGCTATTTTTTCAATTTCACTGATTTTTTTTCTTCTGTGGTACCTAACAGTAATTAGAATTAATTACTGTTACTTATCCAGATAAATTTTCACTTCAAATATTGTATTTTTCAACTCTAGAAGTTCTGATTGGTTATTTAAAAATTATTTTTCATTTTTCTCACTATGTTTTTTTTTTTGAGATAGAGTCTCACTCTGTTGCCCAGGCTAGAGTGAGTGCCGTGGCGTCAGCCTAGCTCACAGCAACCTCAAACTCTGGGCTTAAGTGATCCTCCTGCCTCAGCCTCCCGAGAAGCTGGGACTACAGGCATGTGCCACCATGCCTGGCTAATTTTTTCTATATATATATTTTAGCTGTGCATATAATTTCTTTCTATTTTTAGTAGAGACGGGGGTCTCGCTCTTGCTCAGGCTGGTCTCAAACTCCTGAGCTCAAACAATCTGCCCGCCTCAACCTCCCAGAGTGCTAGGATTACAGGCATGAGCCACCGCGCCTGGCTTTCTCATTATGTTTTAAGTACCTGTACAAAAATAGCTGTTTCAACATACTTGTCCGCTAGCTGCGTCATCCCTGTCATTTCTGCATCTGTTCCTATTCATACTTTTTGTCCCAGTTATGGTCCCATTTTTCTGCTTAGCATGCCTAGTAATGTTTTATTAGATGCAGGATAATGTGACTGTTCAGTTATCAAGGAACTGGATTTTGTTGACTTGTGTTGGGCTTTGTTTTGGCAGTTATTTGTGCAACAGTTTGATCCCCTCGAGTCCTGTCTTTGAAATTTGCTATTGAGGCACGACCCCTCTGGGGGCTCTACTTAGTGCCTTGGTGATTACTGAGGACTCTTTTCACTCTCGCTCCCGACCCTATGTGAACTTTGGGAATTGCTCGGTTTACAACTCCCCACTCACTGCTTGGCCTTGTGGAGTGGCCTTCTGCTTACTGTACCCAAGTACTCAGTAGAGACTCTAGAAGAGCACTGTATACATTCCTGAAGTTTTTTTTTTTTTCTCCATAGTGTTCTCCTTTCTGGAAATCTGCTCTGCAACTTTCAACCACTCAGCCAGGCAGCCAGGCTCTGTTTGGGTTTCCTTTCCCTGTGCCGACAGTTTGGATATTGCCTCTCTGCAGAGAACTGGGATGAACAGGGTTCATCCTACTCAGGGATTACAGTCTGGTGTTGCCTGTGGTCCAATATCTGAAAAACATTTCTATCACATATTTGATCTACTTTTCTAGTTATTTATGGAAGGAAGTTAAGTCCCATCCTTTTTACTCTGGCATGACTAGATGTGGACATCTGCAGATACTGTCTTCATATTGGGGAATAGAAAGAGTAGAAGAGGAACAAACGTGCAGAGCATCTGTCCCTGGCCCTTCACTTGGCCAAAGGATCAGTGCTGCCTGTGTGTCTCCGGAAGTGGAAAGAACAACCTCACATCTCTGCCTGTAGGCAAAAGAACCAGTTTTGAAGCCTATTGCTCTTGGAACAGAATTTCAGGAGGTTCACAGGATCAGAGAATAAGAGTGGGGACCATTCAAGAGGGAATACTTTGACCATCTTTCTACATCTTTTGAGCTAATCCCCCCAAATACTTTGCTGTAGGTTGCCAAGTTCCTGTACCTCTTGTAAGGTGAATTTCCCTGCCCTCCCTGCCCTAAACCCCATATAGATTCTGTCTACCTACATACTAGAAAAATAAGATTCTATTATTACTAGAGCATGCAAAAAATATATGAATTTTCATCAAATTATTTTTAGAAGGGATTGACAAAACAGAAGCTACCAATTCATTCTGGAGGCTCTCAGAAGGCACCATAAAGAGATGGCAAGTAATTGTCCTGAGCAGCTGAAACTAGTTATGAGACTGCTGTGTGGGATTCACATGCCACGATATCAAGATAACATGAGCAGAGAAAGCAAGCCTCAGATATAACATTTTAGGCCAAATGTTGCACATTGCAGGCCTCGATTTTTAAAAAAAAAATCTTTCAAGAAATTTTTAAACATATATTCTTTTTTTTTTCTTAGAACAACTCATGACATGTGATAAACATATATTCAAATAATGAGATGGGTATATAATGAATCCCATTTACCTATTCCTGAGCTGCAACTATCAATGCATAGTCAACTTTATTTTTTCAATATGCACCCCTCTGCCCCCAATTATTTTTTCAGTGCTAGACATCATTTTTTTTCCAAAATATTTTAGTATTAAGCACTGATTTTAATCTAGTGGGTTGTCACTTAGCTGCATCTAGTGTACTTCTAGGTGAGTGGTAGCAGGGACTTATTTAAAGATGCTTATATAATTATTAATAACAATGGGGCATAAAGGACAGCTTGTGTTTTCATGTATTCTAGGTTTTGTAGCTTTTGGGGTTTTAGACTAAGCTTTCCTCCTGACTAGAATTTTGGTCTTGGAAATATGAACCCCTATCTGGCTCTTAATTTTCTTGTGCACTGAATGAGGGAGGCTGGATTCACAGGATCATTTTTGAGGTTCCATTCAGCTTTGAAAGTTTCTGTGAACCTCATTGTGTGACCATGAGTTGGCATCTTGGCCAGCAGGTCCTGGAAATGTTCCTATGTATGTTAACAAACTGAACTCCCTGGTCTGTTGATTTCTCAGAGAAACCTCCTTGATCCGGGCTTTATCACTTCCACAATTACTCCCCTACACCAGACTAATTTTAACTCCTGCCTGGATACTCTTTCATCTTTCCTGCATATTTCAGCTTTTTTTCATGTGTCTCCCATCCTCAAAGACCATTAAAGGCCCCATAAGAATTTCTCTACCCAGCTTTCAAGGCCTCCTATAATCTGCTTTCATTCCATTAAATCAACTATATTTTTCACTTGAATCCAAATTTCATAACTATGGTACAAATAATTGCTTCCCCAGTGGAATCATATATAAATAACCATATGCATAAACATATATGTATATATAATTTCAAATATATGCATTTAAAAATTTCAAAAAATTAGTAGCAATTTGTGACTCACTCAAAACTGAAGGTAACACATCAGTATGTTATGACACCATGATTGATACCTATCAAGAGATGAAATGACTTCCCTTGCCCCTGCAATTGGCTGAAGGTAGATCACAATAAACAAGCCAATCAATCACCAGTCTGCCATTAAACTCAAGGGAGAGGCTATTCTTTGTTCATTGGGTGTTAGAACAGTGTGTAGCTGTGCATCTAGAGAGGAATGACTGTACACTACCACAAAAAGCCCAGCTTTCTTTCACTCTCAGTCATGACAGTGGATGAATTAATGGATTTTTTTCTTCTTCCACATGAATAGTCAAGTAAGCTTACATCACTGGAGCCTGTGGCCAACCAAGACACGAGGTGATACAAGCTCTTGGTGTGACCCTTTTCTGTAATCCCCGTAGTCTTAATACTATGGTAAAATTAGAAGACACACACCAAATAGTGCAAGTGGCAGTCATGTGATGTGTATGCAAGTAATTAGAATTAACAGGAGGAAATGTCAGGCTTTGACTTCTGCATCCCTGCCCAGACAAAATCAGAGGTGTGTATGTATGGTGGCTAAGCTAAATATGAAAACTGGTTTCGACTGATGGAATGTAATAAAAATCCTAGGCATTCCATGCCAGTTATCTGTATGAGTACTCTAGTATCCGAGTATTAGAACAGACCCAAGTTTAATCAGCCTTAAATAAAGACCTGTTCTGTCACAAGATGGCCTCCCACTCAATATGCTGAGCAAAGCCCTGAGTACAGATCACTTAGTAGTACATAACTATATTTAAAGGAAAAGTCTGGGTTGAACCACACCTTACAGATCTCTTGCAGTTTTTTCTAGTCTGTGGGCCTGGCATAACAAGAGTTTAATAAGCATTTGTGAATGAATGTTTTCCTTGGATAATACTATTCAAAGGTTGGCTTTAATACAAAATAAAAATCTAATACATATCTGATTGATCATCCTACCCTCCTTTGGGAGAAACATGTATTACTACCTCTGTTCTCAAAAGGGTTTATATTACTTGTCCTTTATTGTGTTTTCTTCATGTATTTAACATGACTCCTGGTCAGGGGTGGTGGCTCATATCTGTAATCCTAGCACTTTGGGAGGCCAAAGTAGGAGGACCACTTGAGGCCAGGAGTCCAAGACCAGCCTGGGCAACATAGCAAGACTCTGTCTCTTCAAAAAATTTAAAAATTAGCCAGGCATGGTGGCATGCACCTGTAGTCTCCGCTACTCAGGAGGCTGAGGCTGGAGGATCACTTGAGCCCAGGAGGTGGAAGTTGCAGTGAGCTATGTGCCACTGCACAACAGCCCAAGCAAAAGCGCAAGACCCTGTCACAAAAAAGAAAAATAAAACTCCTTTGTAAGAGGTCAGAAGAAATCAGTATAGGTCACATGCAGAGATACAACTGGGTTTGACTGCCACACTAGAAAAAAAATTTTTTTTCCTTGGGGCTTTGGTGTTTTATTAAAACAAAACGATCCTTTCAAATTTGCTATTTTTATTGTTTTCTGTGCATGAGTTATATGCAATGCAATCCACGTTTTTAGAATTAAATTGTCAATATTAATTGTAGTAAGATCAGGAAGATTTTCACAAACCAACCACAGGGTTTTGCTTCATGAGGCCCCAGGCTCAAAACTAGCCTGAGTTAAATACAACTCACATGCCAGTTAATGGGTTAAGTTTTGAAGGATGGGTAGGGTTTTGATTCTGACAGAAAAGGCATGAAAAATGGAGGAATCAGCATAACCAAACATAAAAGATCTTAGATTTTTTTTTTTTTTCTTTAAGCTTAACTGGAGCAGGCTGTGTAATGTTGCTAGTTAAGGTTAGGAAGGGAACATGCAGATAAATTACACAGAATGGGTTGCATGGATGAGAAAGTTTTATTTATTTATTTTTTGTCTTAAATATTATTTGCCAGCAACTGCCCTCTGCACCGCCAAAGGCGGCGGAGCAGAGAGCAGCTGATGAGAAAGTTTTGATGTGAGAGTCAAGGGCTACTCTGACACGATGCGGTAACAACTGCAGGTGCATCCAGAGAATGGCATAAACTATTATTCCAATTAGTAGGCCAAGCCAGTTAGCCACGTAAGAAACTCACCTATGGTCATGCTACTTCTGTATCTCTTGCAAGCACAATCCATTGACATCATTTATAGGATGTTAAGTTCCCAAACAGGTATATAATAACTTCAGCCTTATCGTTCCTTCTGTTAACAGGAATAAAGTTTAACATATTTTGAGCCCGGGGCCTTGTGAGGCATATATAACTCGTTCATCTCTTTACCTTGGGAGCCTCGTGGTGGGCAGGCAACTCACACTGCCATGCTGTAGCATACATGTTATGTGATGGGTGGTCCCCTGGGCAAAATCCTGCAATTGGTTTGTGAAAATCTTACTTGTTGATATTCTTTATTGTTACAGTTAATACTGACAATTCTAAAAATGTGGATTGCATTGCATATAATTCACAAAGACAAAAACTTTTCATTAAATGAGAAAGGATCATTTTGTTTTTGAAGTTTTTATTCTATTTTCATAATAAAATACCATGGCCTCAAGAAAAAATTTTTTTTTTCTAGTGTGGCAGTCTGTTAAACCATGACTTGCTCCTTAAGTGATATTCTGATTTCTGTAACGACCAAGTTTACTATTAACATACTTGTCTCTCAACCACTATGTTGAACCCCTAAAGGCTTAATTTTCACTAATTGCAAGTAAGAAAATCCTAATTATGTCAACTTTGGTAATCTGTTTGATGTTCTTAATCTGTAAAAAGGGAACAAACTTCTTTCCAGGGCTGTTGTGAAAACTAGCCAAAATAATATCTGGAACACAAATAACACTTAGTTTCACATGTAATAATGTTGGCTATTATCCTACAAACAAGTCTCATTTCTATGCTGTTTAGACTTCAGCCTTGCTTAAAAATGTTACCTAGTATATATTAACATCAAGCTTCTCCTACTACTGAGAATAGGGGACTGGGTGCAATATAAAGAGCTATTTATCATTTTAATAGGTTTATGAAAAGCTATTTTGCTTAATTAAGATTGTCGCCAACTCTTATCAGAAGAGGAAAAAAAGGTGACCTTTCATCTCTATGTAGTAGCTTAAGAACACTGAACTAGGAGTGAACTGGGGTTGACCCAGGATGGGGCTGTCAAGAGCCTACTCTTACTAAATGATAAAAACGGCCAGGTCTTATTAAGTACACCAAGATATGGAATCACATGTCAGACGTTTAGGACTTTTTATTGAAAGTCTAATAACTCGTCAAATGTAGATATTTGACCTGTCAAATAGGACTATTTTATGTTGTTTGGAATAGTTTTTTTGTTTTTGCTATTGAAGCTGTTTAAAGATTGTCTAACTTTTCCTAATCAAGTTGTATTTGGGCTTTTCATACCAATGATTACCCTTGGTTTTGTACTTTAAAAAAGGTATTTTCTTAGTAAAATTCCATCCAGAATTTGGTTTTGCCCCTGCTGATGCTTTCATCAGATCAAGTTAAAATTGACAAAAGTAACATGTCTTTATTGAAATTAATGCATTTTCTAATTTCCTTCGCAAGGAACATGGTACTTTTTCAAAATGTTTATCTAATGTCTTCATGTTGCTAGCTTAATAGCTTCACCAGTCATTACTCACAAAGAGTTTTAAAATGAGTTTATTAAAGAATATTCTTAGGAAGGCAACAAGTTTTGATTTGTCATTAAAAAAAAGTTATGTTTTTTCATGCTGTAAGAGGCTGTAAGGTAAGAGGCTACAGAGTTATAAGCTTCTTTCTACTGGAATTTTCATATAACACAGTGTAGTCATTTCTGCAATGCTAGAATAAATTAAAAAAAAGTCTCTTCTATGCTTCTCTTCAAAAAGTGATGAATAATAATAGAAGATAGCATAAAAAAGCCATTGTTTTCTATTCATTCTGTAGTATTGGAGCCAGTATCTAGGAAACAAAGGAGAGAGTGAGTAAATTCAAGGAGTAACTTAATTTTAAATTTAAATATTTAAGAATATCTTTTAAAAAAGAAAATTAGACTAATGGTGGTGGTGGTGGTGGTGGTTTGAGGGGTAGGAAAGAATAGGAGGCAAGTATGAAGAGGGAAGTTGACCAATGGAAACACTTTGAGAACTTCAATAACTTTTCTTTTAAGGTAGAGATAAAAAGACATATAGCTGTCCATGAGGAAAACCAGGTTAAACCACATTTCGTTCATGTAACTGCTATATAACCACATTTTTTTCAGGTCCTCTGTCCTTAAATTTTAAACCACAAAGGACCATAACATATAATCAGAAGAGAATTGTATTTAGAGATATTTCCTGGTGAGAAACAGATCAAAATTAGGCAAACACTTTTTACCATCACAGGCCAATTCTAGCTATTATCACTTTTTCTCTGCTTCTTTATTAGGAACTCAACTTTACTTCAGAAAGCTGACTTTTACAATAAAATGGACTTACTTTATAGTAGTCTCTCACTTATCTGGCATCATTCAGGAATGTATTTTCTTAATCATTTAAACTTACCTATACCTGTAAATGGCAAACCATTTTTATTTTGGAAAGAAAAATTTCTACGATTGCATTCTTTTCTGTAGATATATAGTAAATGGAACACAATCTAAGCTTTTCTTGAATCTTCAACAATTTTTTCATTGAAGATCAATTACTACACTGTGCTATAAATGGGGGAAGCTCCTCAGAAACTGCTGCAATAGATAAGGCTGACTTGTTACTTCTCATCAACCAAAGTTTGCAAAATGTTGTATCTTTAAGTAACACACTCTAAGGACCATCAGATAGGAGCTCCTATAAGTAAAATACATATCTTTACATGGACACTTTGATATTATTAAGTTTGTTCAGAGGCCTTCTTTGCTGACTTTTTGGTTCTTAGCTATGGTTCAAATGGCTGAAATGGACTATTAATCTGTATCTGTGCTGTCCAATATGGTAGTCACTGGCTAGCCACGTGTGGCTATTTAAATTTATTCAAATTAACTAATAAAACTAAATAAAATTAAAACATTAAGTCCCTCAGTTGCCCTACCCACATTTCAAGTACTCAATAAGCCATGCATGACTATTGAAAAATGTATACATGAAACATTGCCATCATTACAGAAAGTTCTACTAAACAGTGCTGGTGTATATCATGAACTCATTTTCACAGAGGTCCAGGAATTATAGATGCCCAAATTCTACAGTCTAATAAAAACTTAAAAACTGAAGGGCTATGAGAATGCTATTAGCTTCAATTACAGGAAAAATTATGAAAAAAAATTATACATTATCTCAAATATAGAAATGTTATTATCTTGTGAGCCAAGAAATAGTACCACCTTCATGGGAATTAAAAAAAAAAAAAGACCTCACTGTAAAATAAAATTGTTCCTTGCTCTAACAACAAAAAAGATGTAAGTATCTGATGTATTAAAAAGTCAACTATGCTTAAATTCTCAAAATGATTATTCCTAGTTAACCTTAACGATACAAGTCACTGTAATGTTGCTAGGTTTAGAGACTTTCTCATTTGGAAGAGACTATTCTTAAAATAGCTGCTCTAAACACAAATGGTTCAGATTATAAAGCAAACATAAGCACATATTTAAAATATCATTAGCAAAATGGAAATAATGAATCATGAAACAGAAAGCAGTGATGTATAGCTTCTGAAACATTTAAGGACCTAACAAGTTCCTGGGTCTGGTGTGGAAAATTCACCACACAGATTTAACAGATTAGAGGAATGGATATTTACCATTGTGACCTGCAAGGTTCTTATGGTTAAAATCTGCTTTAAAATAATAAGTTTTTAAATATAAAATTTTATATTTCCAGCAACATAGAAACCATAGACTATATTGTCAAAATTAAACACTTTCTTAAAGAAAAAGGTGTCTGTGAAAAGCCTGATAAAGACTTAAAATTTGCAACCAAAATAGGGAAGAAAAGCTTTTAATTTGTTTATCTTCTTCTTCATACAAATTCAATCTGTGTTAGTGGTCTGTGTGTCATTTGAAATGTACATATACCTAAAGTCAGTTAAGAGGACGGTTTGAGATCTGGAATTCAGAATCTAGTTGAGATAGAAGCTAGGACTCCATCAAGGGAGTTGATCATTTGGCCATTTTCCCCCTTGGGCTTTCAATTTGGATGAAGATTTTCTAAAGACTCATAAAAATAAGATTTCACGTAGTTTTGCTTTCACAGTAATTAGGCAAACACTTACTTTTACCATCACAGGCTACAATTTTCACTTTATCCACTTTAATAAGTTCTGTCACCTCTCTGAATTCAACATCATTCAATACAAAAGTCCACACATTATCGCAGAATCTGTACGTATTTAGAGAGCCCTTTAAAACAAAATATTTAGACATACCATGAAGTCATTTTTTTCCTCTCACATTTTTCTCCAAAGCAATTTAAGAGAAGTTTCTACTAAGTACATAACTGTTAAAACAGTATGTTTAATGCTTAAGATTTTCCTTCATTTTAATCCTATTTACTTAAAAAAAGGACAACCTTAGATAAATTTGCTAAGAGTTAAAAAACATTTCAGTTAGCAGACTATTTTCAGCACTGTAAAACAGTCTGCAAACTACTTACCTGAAATATGAAGGAAAGTGGAATGAAAACTTGAATTTGTATTTCTACTGCCCCCACGTGGCTAAATTATGAAAGTTCATTTGAATCTTTACGTAAATACTTTCAAAAAGCTACATATTTTGTGTATGTTAACTCTCCATACTTATTAATTTTAATCACGTTACTTAGCTCAGATGCATTACTGCATTAGCCACTAAAACTACAATATTCATTATCCTGTGCAACTTGCATTCTTCTAGTTAATAAAAAAGCTGTTAAGGAGCAGGAATATATATTTGAGCATTAAAAGGAAATTTTATTTTTAGAGATAGGGTCTCGCTCTGTCACCCAGGCTGGAGTGTGGTGGCATGGTCATAGCTCACTGTAACCTGGAATGCCTGGGCTCAAGTGAACCTCCTGCTTCAGCCTCCTGAGTAGCTGGAGGTGTACAACAACAACACACCCAGCTAATTTTTAAAATTTTTGTAAAGATGGGTTTCACTATGTTCCCCAGGCTGGTCTTGAACTCCTGGCCTCAAGCAATCCTTGGCCTCCCAAAGTGCTGGGATAACAGGTGTGAGCCACCACAGTGGGCTAAAAGGAAATTTAAAGAGTGTGGTGAAAGTCAAGGATAGATGCCAACCAATAGAATACAATCAAAACTTGAGATACACCCATGCACACATATAGTCACATATGAAATTTAGCATTTGATAAGGCATTTAAATGCCTAAAATCTTCAATTCAGGAAAAAAGGCATCAAATGCACAAATGCTCTCTGTAGTATTACAATAATATTAAAAATTGCTAGTAGTAGTAGATTCCAGAAAACAGAATGTGTCAGGAGGTCCTAAGGTGAAGGAGACCATGGACAACCTTGGAAAACTTTTGCCCTATCCTGTAACAGTATTGGGAGGTCAATGAAGGATTTTAAGCAGAGGAGTCACATGATCAAATCTGCATTTTTGGTGATCACATAAGAATGGACTAGAGGGGAATACGACTGAAGGAAGGAAGACCATCTATGAAGATGATGCCTCTTAGCTGGGTGAATCAGAGAGGTAAAAGTGGCTTTACTACAGTAGCAAGGAGATCAATAGAAATGAAGAAACTTAAAAAAGGAAAAAAAAAATGAAGAGACTTTAAAAGGTAGAACCAATAAGACTTGACAACTGTAAATATGGTGGGGTAAGGAGAGAGAAATCTAAGGTAACTCCCAAGTTTCTGGCTTGAATGACAATGAATTCACAGAAAAAGTCAGTTTGGGAGGAGAGCTAAGTTTGGAACTTGTTGAGTTTCATATATATCTAAGTTACGATGCCCAATAAGCAGTTAGAGTGTAGGAGAAAGCATGGGAACGTGAACTTATCCAGTACAATTAAGGCCGGAGGGCTAGATGAGATCATTCAAGGAGAATATGTGGAGGTGCAATATAACTCTAAGGAATACCAACAATTAAATGATACACAGAGGCAGAAGAAAACCAAAAAGAAGCCTGACAGTAAGAGGCTAGGGAATAGAAGAAAAGCTACCAGTATGGTTTCAAGGAAAGTATGAGTTTTAAAAAAGAGGGAATAATCAACAGTATCACAAATTATGCATTAGATTTAGCAAAAATAACTTGGCAAGAGCATTTTCAGTGGAGTAGTAATTAATGCATGGAAAATCACTTATGATACGTTAAGTCAAGACAAAGAACTGTATTATTATTATTATTATTTTTGAGACAGAGTCTTGCTTTGTTGCCCTAGCTAGAATGAGTGCTGTGGTGTCAACCTAGCTCACAGCAACCTCAAACTCCTGGGCTCAAGTGATCCTCCTGCCTCAGCCTCCCGAGTCGCTGGGACTACAGGCATGAGCCACCACACCCAGCTAATTTTTTGTTTCTATTTTTAGTTGACTGGCTAATTTTTTTTTCTATTTTTAGTAGAGACAGGGTCTCACTCTTGCTCAGGCTGGTCTTGAACTCCTGATCTCAAGTGATTCTCCTGCCTCGGCCTCCCAGAGTATTAGGATTCCAGGTGTGAGCCACCGAGCCCAGCCAAAGAATTGTAAATGTAAAAAAATATTTAAAAATTATCTGCTCCTTTGCTACAATCTGACACTTTGGAAACCTAAACAGCCAAATACAATCTCTATGTTCATTTCTGGCACCCTGAATTTGCAAGTAATCCATGACCCTATAAGTATGTTGGTTACTCTCACTGGATAATTGATGTTAGCTGTGTCAACAATCTGAACAAAGCACGCTATTGAGATTTATGCTCACTATGTGAATATTCACTTTCAAACATAAATAAAGCATTTTAGACGTACTTGGACTGAAAAATATATAATCATAACAGATTAGTTGTAGTATAAATGTATACACTTCATTTGTTTTATTGAGAAAGTATTTGAAAGTCAGGATCTATTAAGCATCTCAAGTGTAGAATAAGTACTGAAAGAATAATTATATTTTTAAATAAAATTTTAGATGTATTCTTTTAAAAAATCTTTTATAGAGACAGGGTCTTACGATGTTGTCCAGGCTGGTCTTGAATTCCTGGCCTCAAGTGGTCCTCCCACTTCAGCCTTCCGAAGTGCTGGGAATTACAGGTGTGAGCTACCTAGCCTAGATTTATTCTTTATGTTCAAAAAGTTCCTTCTAAAAGATTATATTTGGCTTTGGTCAGATACTGACTTTAACACAGTCATTTGGCCTAAGTGTACCTTCAATACACCTCATATATATTTTATATATATATGCACATATGCATACATGCATGCACACGTGCACACACAAGGCTGACTGGAAAGTATCCAGACATTGTTAATGTAATAAATGTCTCTATTTACATCTATTTACATGTGTCATAACTGGGCAGCACTTTTTTTAAGTTAAAAAACATCTGAAAAGTTATATAATAACATGTTCATTATAGAACCATCAAAAACAGGGAAAAGGAAAACTGTCGTTGTTAGAAAGGCTTTTTCTTGACCATTACATCTTTTTTTTGACCATTAAATCCATTAATGCTTGCTTAATTACTGTTTGAAGCTCAGTATTATAATGTTTAAATAATCATTACTTTTATCTGAGGGGATACATTCTCTCAAAAACATACAATGGCTTTTTTAATTTTAATTTTTTTTTTTTTTTAAGAGATGGGTTCTCGCTATGTTGCTCAGGATAGTCTTGAACCCCCGGGCTCAAGCAATCTTCCCATCTCAGTCTCTGGAGTAGCTGGGATTATCGGTACATGCCACTGTGCCCGGCAACAATGGCTCTTTAAAAGCCCAGTTATACATACTAGTTCAATCTGAATTTTCTCCCTAAAAATTAATTCAGATCAAGGTCCTTGGTACATAGATTTTTACTTTTTTACTAATACATTTCAACATATAAATAAAACCTTACCTTTCATATGCAGGGAGATTTTTTTCCTATAGTAGTTTACTAAATAATTTCACTTACATGGAATTTATATGAGGACTTAAAACAAAAAGCAATTTAACATGCTAAATTATTCTTTTAATGGGTACTTAACCTAATTGCTAGGACAGCAAAAACTGTTATAAATAAAAATATATATTAAGTGTGATCTAGCAATATAGCTTTGAAAATAAGATTACCAATGTATTATCTCTTTTGTCTTGGCCATGTGCTCCACCAAGCTAAACAGAATGCTATTTGCAAACATTCTGGACTTAAAATTGATCAAGTTGGCTGTAACCCAGGAGGGAGCAGAGTGATGAAAGCCTGAGCTAGAACATAACAGCAGGAAAAGAAAAGCAAGAATGGAAAAGTCCTGGTAAAGACTGAGCATTTATAGCTTTTGGAAAATAGAAAAACTTACAAAACACTAGGCAAGAGAAATTCAAATGTCAAATTACTGTTAACTTTAGCTAAAGAGATCCAAACTAGAAACCTATAATAACGCAACTAGAAGACTATTCAGACCTTGTGAACTGTATAGCCTCTAGTAAGTAGTCCACCAAATTTTCTACATGGGCAAAGTTTTATATATTAACATGAATCAACTGGGCAGGTTTTTACATATGGTTATTACAAACACATAAACTAATTTTGCCAGAATTGTTACTGTTAAAAATTCCAGAATCAACTCATCAAATTTTATAGTCTTAAAGACATATTTTACTCCAGAAAATTTTTTGTCACATGAAACTGATAAGAAACTTATTTATATGAATATAAATTACACACAGATTTTATCCCTTCATTAAAATGTAAGTCAATAGTCTTGTCTATCTTGTTCATTTTTGTATTCACAACATCTAGAACAATGTCTGGCATGTAACAGGCACTCAAATGTGTTGAATAAATAATAAATTTTTCCTTTGTTTTTCATCACCAACAAAACCAAAAATAAAACAACCTAAAATACTAAGGTTCTTTTAAATGCAACGTAACCTCTAAGTTCTTTTCATATATTCATTGTCACATATTTTATTTATTTTTAGTTTTTTTCCTTTGCTCCTTGGAGTATGAAAGATTTTCATGTATTTTAACCTTTTAATTTATACATTTTGGTTATGCCTTGTAATACAACATAAATATAAATTAGATAAATTGGACAACAACCAAACATTATAAACTATGTTATATGACTCCTTCAATATCATAATATTGTATCATCATAATAAGGTAAAATTATTTCTATTCTACCATGATTCTTTCAATGGGCCCTTAATCTGAATTTACTATGAAATTGGAACATAATTTTGTTTGATTTGAATGGATGACTTTTCAAGGCATAAATGACTCAAATGAGATTAAGCTATCAAAATAGACTATTATCTACCACTAGATCAAGTTTTTATAAGCCATGTTATCAAGGAGTGGGTGGGAGATAACATGAAGTTTCTAGAAATAACAGTGTACTTCCCTGGTATGGGCGAAAGCCAAAGTTTGAAACCTAACTGTGAACCTAGGGGGTTATTTTGCCACTTACCTTCAATCCTGCAGATAATGTTTCAGGTGTTTGAAATCTCAGTAAGTCTTCAGGGAAGGTAGCCAAACATACACAGGCTGATTTGTGAAACAATGGAATAAAAATCTAAAAGCAACTCTATCTCACATTAAGTGGATGAACTTAGTAGTAAACAGTTGATTGAAAAGTATTATAAGTTAGTTATTACAAAACAAATTCCAAAATTTGACTAAACCATTTCTTCTTATGATTAATAAATATGTAGGGATCCTAAAAAACACTGTTGTAACCACCACTGATGCAGGCTTCTGAATTTAGGAAAATATCCTTACCCTGAAATTGACTCTGTTCCTGACCCTCTGAGCCAATGCTGAATTTATAGCCTTATCAAACTGAAGTAGAACTTGAAGGGCAAGTTGGGGGGTGATCTGTTGAGACTGAGAAAAAGTAAAGGTCATAAATCCTCTTAGAGAAGAACATCAAAGTAAGTAAAAATATACAAATTTTCACCTAAAATTTAACTGAGGTTAACCAGAGCCTCTAAACTAGAATTCTTTATTCTCCTTTGCCATAACTGACAATGAAGAAGTAAAGCCTGAAACCTGAAAATATCTTTTGCACTATCTTGACACAAAAATAATTTTAAAAAGAAAATATGCTGTGATGTTACAAAGCCAGAACAAAACTTTGTCTATCTTCCTTTCGCATTGTCTGGAAAGAGGTTTTCAATAACTTGAAGGAACCATTTCTTTTAAATAAAATACACAGGGCCTATATTAAAAAACCACCTATTAAATCTTATTAAAGCCCATAAAATATATCAACAAATGGAAATACTTAATTTGTTTTTGGTTGGGAGGTTTATATTAAAAAGTTAATTCTCCTCTTAAAATTGAAATATAAATTCAAAATTCTATAATTTAAATCTAAAAATACTTTACTGAATTGGACAAAATTATCTTAAAGGTACATAAAATATGAGTCTAAAGCCAACAATCTTCTAAATCTTCTTTTTCTTCTAAATATGAGTCTAAAACCAACAACCTCAATTTTTATGTTTAACAAAAAATTTTGAAGATTTAGCTATATTCAACTGTATCATTCAATCATATTTTGTGTCCCGTTGTCAGGATGGTATAATAAACAGGAATCTCAGGTTATTCATCGGTGAGTGATACTGACTTGCTTAGTCTACTGGTCTAAGCGATTTTACCTCATATCTCTTTGCATGGGATAAAGGATATGATGAGAATTATTGCAGGCCCATTGAAATAAAAATGTTTGATTTTCAGTCTCACCTGTATGAGCTCATCTAGGCTCTCCTGAAGACTGTTTCCCAAAGTGGTATTTCTGTATAACTGATATGCCATGGCTTTAGGAGGAAGAAATTGTTATTCTTATTCAGGCTTGCATCGATGTCCTAAAAATTTAATATAAAATTGTTAAAAAAAAAAAAAAGATCATACTGTAACATAAATTATGTAATACAGTCTACTTCATATACTCTAAGACAGTTTTAATACTAGTAGGATTCTTAGTAATTGGAAGTTACTATATAATAATTTTATAATTACAAGAAACAGTTAATGAAATTATATAATACAGTCTACTTCATATACTCTAAGACAGTTTTAATACTAGTAGGATTCTTAGTAATTGGAAGTTACTATATAATAATTTTATAATTACAAGAAATAGTTAATGATTTTTCTCTTTTCTGTAATTTTGACATAGGCATTTATACTCCTTTATACAGTTTAGATGTTATATTTATAAAAATGTATATCTTTACCACTTTTCAAAAGTCTGCCTTCTAAAGCAAGAATTTTCCATGTACCATCCTTTCTATTTGCTGTCAAGTCACTGATGCAGACAATCTTCAGCTCACATTTGCATGCCTGCCCCTTTATTTTCCTGTTCTCTTAAAATTCAGTATTTATAGAGTGCCTACCAAAAGGATGGCACTGTGATAGGTAACAACGAGAGGAAGAGGACTAAAGATATACTCCCAGTCCTAAATTTATATCCTGGAGAGGGTAATGGACATATAAAAAGGTTAAATTCGGTATAAAATAAGACCTGTGATATAAGTACACAGCATACTATGGAGGCTGCCTGTGGGCTAAGAGAAGTGGCTCAGAAAAGCTTCCTGATTCTTCAAACTGATTCTTCAGTTTGAGAAACAAACTATTCCACATTATTAGGGCATTAAGTATTAACAGGGAGTGGCTGAAAGAGATGGCATGGATGGACTTATTCTGCAGGAGAGGTTCGGGCAACGGGGTGCCACTGAAGCATTTTGGGCAAAACAGGTCAAATGGGTTTGAGTGTGAGATTAGAAACAGATGGGTACAAATATTCAGTCAGAAGAAATAAGACTGGGTGTTTGATAGATCAGACTATAGTTAACATTAATGTATTGTACATTCAAAATAGCTAGAAAGAATAATTCAAATGTTCCTAGCATAAAGATGAATATTTAAGATGATGGATATCCCAATTATCCTGATTTAATTATATGAATGTATATTATCTCATGTACCCCCAAACATAAATCTATTATGTATCAATTAAAAAAAAAGAAATAGATGAGGGATGAAGGCTTAAAAAGGGTAGCAGTAGTACAGATTCAACAAATATTAACTGAGCTACTACTTGTCAGGTATAAGATCCCTGACCTCACGGCACTTTCAGTCTAGAGATGGACAGGAGGAGATACAGGTAAAATTCAGCAAAATTAATGGTCAGTCATCAGTCTTCACATTACATGCCTTGTCTGCATTTGCTACGATGGATCATTTCTGCCTTTTTGTAATATTTCTTTGGCTATGGGACATCACTCTCAGTTTTCTACTATCGCCTCACTAGATGCTACTACATTTCTTCTTTTTTTCTTGCTGTTTCCTCCTCAGTTCCCTGACTTCTAACTACTGAAGTACCCTAAGGCTTCTTAGGTCTTCTCTTTTCCATATGCTTTATTCCCTTAGTTACCTCATCCAGGCTTAGACTCCCAAATGTGTACCTCCACCCCTGAATTCTCCCTTTGTACACATATACCAGGACTGTCCGGAAAGTATCCAGCCATTCTTAATATAATTTTTCATACCACATGGCTGGATACCTTCTAGACAACCCACGTATAAAACTGCTTACTTGACATTGGATAAAAATAGCAAGTAGGTAGCTCAAATTAATCAAAGAGCAAATTCCTGATACTACCCTTCCAAATTTGCTGTTCTCAGTTTTATCCACCTGAGTAAACAGAAAATCTAGTCATCCAGTAATACAGCCCCAAAACCGCAGAGTCAACATTAATGTCTTTCTTTTTTTCTTACCTGACATTCAATCTGTCAGCCAATCCTTTCAGCTCTTCCTTCTAAATAGAGCCAGAATCTGACAACTTCTACCATCTTCAATGCTATCACTCTAAGTCACCATCATCTGTGACTAAAATTAATGTGACAGACCATTAAGTGGTCTCCCTCTTTCCACCCTTCCCTATCCCAGCCCCACCCTCATAGCAGCCAGGCTGAGATTTTAAAACATATGGCAAATCACATCACTGGTCTATTCAGAACCACCAATGGCAGCATCCCACCTCACTTGGAGTAAAAAACACAAAGTCCTTCCCATGGTTTGCAAGGCCTACGGGATTTGGCCCCCCACTGTCTCCTACCCCTCTCTTTATCTACTTACCCTGCCCCCCCCCCCCCACTCACTCTGCTCCAGTCATACTGGTCCCCTGCTGCTCGTCGTCATAGAAAATGCTTCCTGCTTGAGGGCCTTTGTGCTGGCTGCTCTTTTTGCTGTGTGTTCTTCCCAGATACCTGCATAGTTCACTTACTCAATTGGTTTGCTCAAATGTCACCTCATCAGAAAGGCTTTCTGTGACCAAGCTATAAAAAAGAACTACCCCTCTTCCTTCTCACAGTGCTTTATTTTCATTCATACCAATAACTGAAGTTGAGATACATATCCTTATTCTATAGTGGTATATCAAAGCACTAATATCAAATATTAGAAATGTATCTAAGTGTGATACAAAATTTTCTGCTTTACTGAGGAAACTGAAGCAATGAAAACTTCCAGACTCACAACCACATCTAACCACCTACCAATATCCATGCAGGTTGAACATCCCTTATCTGAAATGCTTGGGACTAGAAGTGTTTTGGATTTTAGGATATTTGCATCTTATTTACTTATGGGTTGAGCATCCCAAATCCAAAATTCCTCAAAAAGCATTCCCTTTGAGTGTCACGTTGGTGCTCAAATAGTTTTGGTCTTTGGAGCATTTTGGATTTGGGATGTTCAACCTGTACCCATATACTCTGCCTCCCTGTTTGTCACCATAGTTGAATTCCACATGCTTTTATCTAAATCCAATCCTTTTACCTTTGTATCAGGTGTTATCCCCTCTAGGGCACTAGAGGAGACTGTTCTAACAATTCAGTTGTTCCTTCTCTCCCTCACCATCAAATTTCCTCTCTCTACGGATCATTACCATCAGCAAACAAGTGGCTACTTATCTTAAAAGAAACAAAAAACAAAAATACTCCCTCAACCCACTTCCCCTGCCAGTTACACTCTATTTCTCTTGTTCCTCTTTCCAGAATGACTTTACTTAGAGTTGCCTGTACTCACTCTCTCCCATTGTTTTTTCCCCCATTTTCTCTTAAACTGACTTTTGCCTCAGCACTCTACTGAAACAGGTGAAGGTCACCAGCAGCATTGCTAAAGCTAATCCTCGGTCCTCACCAGGCTAGAGCATTTCACACAGCTGATTAGTTCCTCCTCTTTGTTAAAGGATCTTTGCTTGGCTTCTGGGACACTACACTTTTTGGGTTGTCCTTTTAACTTTAACTTGCTGGTTCATTCTTTATACTGTTTGTTGGTTGATCCTCTTCTCCCTAAACTCTTAATGTCAGAGGACACAGTCCTTGGTCCTCTGCTACTTTCTGTCTACATCCACTCCTTAGTGATAAGATTCACTCTCATAGCTTTACATACCATTGCTGATGAATCACAAATTCACACACTGTATTAGAACTTCTCATTCCTAGATCTAGCTGCCTACTCAGTCTCTCTACTTGTTATCTTTTGTTTCAGCTGAAATAATTCCATACTTCTATAGGCTTAGGAAAAACCTTTGAAGTCACGTTCCACATCCAACTCCTAGCAAATCCTGTAAGGTCTACCTTGAAAATGCATTCAGAATCCAACCATTTCTCACCATCTCCACTGCTATCACCCTGGCCTTGGCCACTATCACCATGATTTGGATTATTATAATAGCCTCCTAACTGATTTCCCTACTTCTACACTTGCCCCCTACACTCTAATCACAACTCACAGCCAGGGTGATCTTCTAAATCATAGGTTAGAGCATGTTTCCTTCTCTACTCAAAATCTTCCACAGGCTGGGTACGGTGGCTCATGCTTGTAATCCTAGCACTCTAGGAGGCTGAGGCAAGAGGATCGCTTGAGACTGAGAGTTCGAGACCAGCCTGAGCAAAAGTGAAACCCTGTCTCTACAAAAAACAGAAAAATTAGCCAGGTGTGGTGGTGTGCCTGTAGGCCCAGCTCCTTGGGAGGCTGAGGCAGGATTGCTTGAACCCAGGAGTTTGAGGTTGCAGTGAGCTATGACGACGCCACTGCACTCTAGCCTGGGCAACAGTTCCAGATTTTGTCTCAAAAACAAACAAAAAACCTCCTATGGCTTTCATCAGTCCTTACAATGATCTCACCTACTTTATCTACTTTTTTTTTTTTATTCTTATTTCAGCATATTCTGGGGGTACAAAAGTTTAGGTTACATATATTGCCCTTGCCCCCACCCCCCAGTCAGGGCTTCAAACATGTCCATCCCCTAGACAGTGCGCATCGCACTCATTATGTATGTAATACACCCATTTTATCTACTATTTAACCCTCCCCTCTCCTCCCTTTGCTCATTCCTCTCCAGACATATTGGCTTCCTTGCTATTCCTCAAACATGACAGGCTTAAGAGCCTTTGTAATGGCTGCTCTTCCTGCCTGGAAGGCTCTCCTCAGCTATTCACTTGGCTAACTCTCTTAATTCCTTCAAGCTTTTGCTCAAATAGCACCTACTAAATGAGGCCTAAACAGACCAACATATTTAAAATACCAATTCCCGCCTCCACTCTGGAACTTCCTCATACCCCTTACTTATCTTCTTGCTCAATTTCTTTGATGGTACCATCGCCTTCTAAAACATTATACATATAATGTACTTCTTTTATGTTTATTTTATGCATCCTCCAATAGAACGTAAGCTCCATAAGGGCACAGATTTTTGTCTGTTTTATTCACTGAAGTAAACTGGGCGTCTGAACAGTGGCCTGACACACACAATAAAATATTTGTTCAATAAATGAATGAAGGCAAACAGCGTGTGCCTGCGTGTGTGTGTGTGTGTGTGTGTGTAGGGAGTGTCAAAAGGGGCAAGGAAGTCTCAATAGGGAGATAAAAACTTTACAAAGTAGATTAAAACTTTACAGAATTTTGTGTTGTGTCCTATTTGACAAAAGTCTAAGAGTTATCCAGAAAATAGCTAAAGTTATTTAAACGTTAAAATTACTCGCTTTAAATCTTAAATGTGGTATCAGCTACACAAATTTATTACTCCCTTCTCATTTTGCAGTCTAGAAAATTAGCTCCAAATTCGGAAGTAACTAGTCCTAGTCTTTCTTGATTAAACAACCCAGTTTAAATTCGTTCCTTTGTCGGAGTTCGCACGAAGAAAGCTGAAAGGAGACTTCAAACAAGCGTCGAAACACAGGAAAGAGACGCTTAAGAAATGCTCCCCGAAATGCGGCAGAAACACAAGTCGCTGATCTGGATGCTTTAAGACATTCACCTGGCTGAAAATACGGTGCTCAGCTGAGGACCTCCCCCGGTCAGTTCGGCTGGTGCCGGGTGGACAACAAGCCTCCCGCCACAGGACATAACCGTCCCCTGCCGCCTTGCCTCCCTTCCCCCGTACCGGCCGCAGGGCCTTGCCGGCAACGAAGTCGGTAACGGGCCGGCCGTGGGAGGGAAGAGCCCTCCAAGTCGCCCTCGGAGACGACCCAACCAACCGCAGCCCCAGCTCCGGGGGCCGGCAGGGAGCGCGGGCCCGACTTCCCCTCCCTACCGTGCCCAGCTCACCCATTCACTACCTGTGGCAAAGGCGCCTCCCGCCGCAGAGCGGACAGAAGCTGCCAGGAGCCCAGCACGACGTCCCTACACCCCGACCACTGGCTTCCCTCGCCGCAGAAACCGCAGAGCTGGGCCGACGACCCGGAAGTGCTAGCGGAACCTGGAAGTGACACCCTGTCCGTGGGCCGAGAGGCCCCGCCCAGCCCGCTCTCGCACGCCAGTCACGCCAGGCGAGGGAAGGGCGGGAGTGCGGAGAGAGGAGGGGCGCGGGGCCCGAGCGCCAAACCCTAGAGCGGCGGGCAGGCAGGCTTCCTATTCGAGTTCACCAGGCTTACCGAACGGTAAGGGAATTTTAATTTTTAGAAACTAATCTTCTCCACTGTTAGATGCACAATGAAAGAAAGGTAGGACATTCACATTTTATGCCTGAAATGTGTTCAGGGTAATACCCTTGAAGACCTTGCAATACTAAATTAAAGTCAAATTCTGAAAAGATTACAGCAGGGCATCGTTTTTTACCATTTAAAATAGGGCGGCAATTAATTTAGACTGACAAGCTTTTATAATAGTTTGTGATTGATTCATGAAGAATTTTGATTTGGAAGAATTTGTATTTAAAATTTGTACCTAATATGCAAGACAAATACTTCAATATATATTTCGAGTTTGTACAATCCCAAATTCCTTTAGGTGCCAGGATGTATGGTATCCTAACTGGGTTAAAGCAGCTGTAATGTGTACAGCAGTGCAAAAACAAGCGATACCAACTGGGATCTCTGAGCAGGCCCTTAAACTATCTTTACTCCTACAAGGAATAGGAAGCACTCAGACTATAGAAAGAGAAACAAGAGTAAAGGTCTGAAATTACTTGAAAAGGCTTGTAAGGTAACTCAGAGCAAAAACTCTAGTAGCATAATGGAAGACAGAAAAATCCGATAAAATGAGGCAAAAACAAGTTTTCCAATTTATTTATTTAAATTCATTAAAGTTGCAAAAATATGTGCAACAAATCAAGACAAGTTATTGTATTCCTAACAGGTCAAAGGAAAAGAAAATATATTACATCTCCTTAGTAAATCACGACCAACCCTAGTTTTTCTTACAGGGACCACATCAACATCTTGCACACACACACATCAGAACTAAATTTCTAACACTGTAAAATTACAGTCCTGGACTAGGCAGCATCATCCTAATACTAGTAGTAAAATGATCACAGTACAGTAATTTTGTCTTAAATGACAGCATGTGAATTTGCGGTAACAAAAATATTTTTGAAATGTATACCAAAGTGCGTTAGTGTCAACAAACTTTGAATTGTGTTCTGTGTGACTGGTGCCCCAAGGGCTGTGCAAGTCAGTGGCCGTGAACACCACCAATATGTATTAACAAGGTTTATGTAAATAAACAATGAACCAACTGTTCAAGGAACATTAAACTTTAGAAAGTCTGTATACAAACAGTGGAGTAGCTGATAATGTTACTTTCCAAGTTCCTCCGTAGCCAAACTGAGGATATGCATAAAAATTTCAAAATGCAAATGTTTTCACCTCTTGTAGAATGTCTTAAAATCCACTATTTGAAACAAAAATCTTAATATCATTCTTTAATGAAAGCACTAAACTCTTGATCTTCATCTGGTGCTTGATTTATTAAGTGCTTTATGTGAATTTTTAATAGCACATTTTATTTAGTTCTCAAAACATAAGAAATTAAATAGAAGATCTATTATAGTCACAACTGTTCTATCCAAATTTTAGTGTCACTCTTTACTGTTCAACATACTATACTAATTTTCAATTACCATTTAGAACTTTAAGGGAAAGTTACATTACTGGGTCTCGCTATTGATGTGATTCAGAATCTCAGGAAGGGGAGAGGGAGATGAAGAGCTCATCATGTCATTCTTTTGTACATTTAGAACATTGAGTAGGTAATATCACACTTCCCTTACCAGTTGGCCTTCTCATGTAAGTCTAAGTTCTTGACTTTCTCCCAGCAACTCCAACTACACAATTCCTATTCCCTATGACAAGATAAACTATTTAAACAGCAAAATAGGCCTACTCACAAGTACATTTATTCCTCTTTTTACTCCATCCCTCTGATATTTGTGATCCATTTCTCAAATATCTATAGGATAGGGGAAAAATCAGGCACAAAACAATATAGAATGATGTATCAATCTCTATTTTCAGCCTATCGCCTCCTCCCACCTTACTGAACAATCTTAATAATTTTCCTCATACAACAGAGGAAAAGAAGAATGAAGCTACTGTCATCTTACATACAAACCCTACTAACCTCATCAAGACACTGGCCTGTTCTACCTGATATATCATAATGCTAATTTATCCATCAATTGAAAAAATCTAAAAAGCTACTTTTGTATTAAATCAAACACTTTCCCAGATTCCCTGAGCATTCACATAAACTGCCAAATAGAAATGCCTATATAGTCATTTTAAAAAGTCTCTATCTAAAAGCAGATCCCTTACCTTTTTCAATTTTGGAATTGCATTTGAAGAAATTCTACTTATAGATATATACCTGTCATTCAGCAGATTTCAGTATTCAGTGCAGTTACTAATGAGTGATATCCATTTTGGAAGACTACATTAATGTTTACCAACTGTGAAATATGAACTAACTGAATCCTAAACTTCAATCTAAGCACTGTAATTGCTAACCCCCTCTGTTCAAACTTGTTTCAGTATGAAGAGACAAAGAAAGCAGAGGAAAGGAGGAATTCTCAGCAAAGGTATGTATTATCAGCCGTTTCCCCTTTGATCCATGGTCTCCTTATTCATATATTCTGTGGGTAGCCTGCAGGTTTTCCTCCTGGATACAAGAAATGGTGTCACCAGCTGCCACATATAGTACTTCCCTTAAGAGGGACATATTCAGTGGCATCTTAGATAACAGCTAAGTCTTTATCCCCTTTTAAAGGTTTTCTTTCTCTTTCTAGTTTTATCTTTCTTTCCAACTACCCTGCTAGACCCTATTTAGAATCCTATTTCTTCATACCCATCCCTTTGGGTTAAAGACTATTAAGCTTAAACTGTGGGGTCAATATAACATCTTCCCTTGGTGCTTTCTTAGAAATATGATCAAGCAGAATACAGAATCAAATCACTTCATATGAAAAACTGAGCAAAAAGGGGCTCAGGTTACACTCAGAGCCTATGTGTAACAAAAAATAGTGACAGAAGCATCAAATTAAACAAGTCAGATCCATGACCACAGCAGAAAGATAAAATAGTACAATTATATGTAGTTTCACCTTAATCAGTAAGTTGAATAATATGAAAAAATATTACATAGCTACAAATTATAAATAAACTTAAATGCTTTTCTTTTAACCTACTAGTTATGACCTTAACTGTCATGGTTATGAAACACTGTTGGGCACATCCCTATACCAGATTCCATTAAAGTGTAGGTTAAAGCAGATATGTTTTTAATCTAGTGATTCACAGCACATCCCAAGTGTTACCACTGTTCCCTCTGAATTTTAATGTTTAACAGAATATAGGCCACTTTTATCTTAAAAAGATACTTAGAAAAGCATCACTTTTGCAACAAGTTGTCTCTCTAATTAGGAACAATGATTGCAAAAGCAAAAACCAATAAACACACAAAAAAGCTGAAATTACTCTTTGTATTTTTCAAACTGAAGAACCAAGTATATGGTGGAAAACTACCTATTAAAAAAATCCTTATATGGTAAATTCAGAAGGAATGCCTAAATTGTCATTGTTAGTTTGCTTCTTCAACACAAAGTGTTTCTAAGATGTGAACAAGCACTAATGGTTTGGCTTAATTCACTGTTAACATTAGTTCAGGATCTGCTGAGGAATGTCTCATCCTGGGAACCCTCTAGCATCTCCCATAATTGGATTATGGAGTTAGCAAACCAAGTTTATGGCTGAGGACAAAAAGCAAAGGAAAATTCCCTTTTGTAACAGAAACCTACTAAAAAATGGCAATGGTAAAAGCCACATGTGTGTTCAGTCTATAATACAAAAAAAATCTTAAAAGCTTAGCTCACATCCACTTCAGTTTTGCTACTCCAGGCCAAAATACCTTACAGAAAGGGTTGGAGAGTAGTGTGACCCTGAAATTTGGAGAATATTAAGTTTACTAAATGTATAAGAATCTCTCACATATGTAACATAATATTACACCAGCCTGTTGTTTTAGAATGATTTTGTGGGTAATAAGCTCTGTTTGGAGGCATAAGCACAATTTATTTCAATGGAAAGGTATTTAACAAAGGAAACAGTTTATATGCTTCACACAGTATAATGACATAAAGACTTACAAAATTAACCTAATTTGCAGTATTGTGAAACATGATTCAATACAAACTTGAAAACACACCATATCTGACTAGGTCAAACAACTCTTGAGTTCAAATAACTGATATGGAAGTATTTTGGTAAAGTGCCCACAGTGAGAACAGTTTAAAAAGCAGCCCCTGTTTTCTACAGAAAAAGTTGTGATAGTGAAGAACTCATCACATTCTCTGCACTACTACACAGCACTCGCCTTCAGGGGAGCAATACCCTGGACACACAGCTTATTTCACATTAGTGAACAAACTCAAGATTTTTATAAAAGTTCTGGCTTCGGGCCAGAAGATAAAATGTCCCATATATACATATATAAAAACCCCAATTTCTAGCCTCTTAAGTTCTCTAGTTCTAAAAATGGCTTTTGACTTTTCTTTAAGTTTAAAAAGGAAAAAGCGTGCAATGCGCTTCTGAATTAATAATATATAAGAGAGAAAGAAGCTTGTGATGGTACTAATCTACTTAGATTATGTACATGATCTTTGGGTATTATGAGAATCAGTTTAACTGTCTCTCACCTTACGAGCAACTTAATTTTCCAAGTTACCCAGGAAATGTATTTAACCATTTACAAAAACAAAAATCCTAATACACACTTTACAAAATCATGGTCTTATTTACCTGCACATTTTTCCACAAGACAGGTACATATTAAAAAATATTGCTCAAAAACATAAAAATATATATTATTTCTTTCCTTTACCATTTATGCATATAAATATTTTACTGAAGAAGATGCATCATTCAATAAACAAATGCAAAAACTGCTTTATATAAAGTGTGGTTCTCTGCTATTTAGCGATATAAAATATAAAATGATTACAATGTAGTTAGCTATTAACGAGCTAAATTCAAGATAACTTGCAAACCATTACAGCAGTGAACAGTCCCTTGAGTCCATTAGGAAAAGTCAAGTCAATTTTCTAACAGATTACATAAAAATATGGGCCAATAAGTGCATTATAAATGCAAAAAAAGCATTGCTTCATCAGCACATTCTTCAGTCTTGTTTGGACTAGATGCCAAACTTACTGTTCACTTTTCGGTTCATCTTGTTTTCCATTAAGCTCTTGATCAACTCTGTTTAAAGAAAAATATACGATAATAAGACACAAGCAACTGAACAATTTTCTTTCTAAAAATAATGACTACTTTTAGCATAGAATATTATTCTGTTAAAAACAAAGCTTTGCAAAGAAGCAGACATAGTAAAAAAGTTGCCCAACATTATTTCCCCAACAAGAAAAGAGAATTTTAAAAGGCAGAGGACACTGGCAAGAAATGTGGCTGTTGTTTCGTTAAAGATTATAAAATACTTTACATACCAACGCACCTAAACTTTCTTAAAAGTTCAAATTACAAAGGCATATTAAAATGGTGACTTGTAGCTTGGCTTCGGCAGGGATCCAAGTGGTAAGACTGGCAGGAAAAACAACTCCCTCAAAAATGATTTTGTTAATTAAAATATGAAAGTGCCACTAAATGCCATCAATTGATCAATTACTATTTTTAAAATTCACTGAAAAAAAATGCATATTTATAAAAACCATAATTGTTCTCCAAAATCTACTGGTACACTTAATCTGTGAATGCATTTTACTTATTTTGATAGTAAGAAGCCATAAGAAATTAACATTCAGAACTATCTAAATGTAGATTAAAAATCTCATTCAATTGTGGTGTGTTGGACAGAGTTCTGATCAAAATTTAGGCATGTGAGGATTAGGATTTCATAATTACCACACAATAATTACAGACAACCCTTCAAAGATAATACACAACAGTCTATTACTATTATCTTTGTAGTAGTTTGAACAACTGATGTGCAGATGTTTAAAACAATCTGGCATGATACAGGAAGATACTTTCCACATTTGTTTCCATTACTGTGATCACCTGAGCATTAATGAATCAGACCTAAAAGCAAGCCTTGGTTTGTGGTAAAACCAGATAGATGAACATTTTAAAATGTTTTTAATATTGGTATCAAAAATTTGCAAAGTATATATTCTTGATAAGGCAAGCAAAATATATCTAATCTTTTCAACATGTGAAATATCCTTAAGCTCACAGCTTCTGCAGCTGTCCAAAAAAAAAAGGAAAAGAAATGAAATAGCCTTAAGAACATCATAATTATTTTAAAATACCATTGCAACATTTTAACAATCTATATCTGCCTGACCATACTTGCAGTGAGTTGTTTGAAAGAAATATCTGAAACATTTAAAACTGCTCTATACTTTTCCCACAACTGTGAGGCTAGGTAGATCCTGGCTTGGCTGAGGACACCGGATCTCACTCACCTTCCTTGGCATTTGTTTTGACCCTCTTTCCATAAGCCCCTCAATAAAATGGTTCGACACCCTCTCCTCCCCCAAACCAGCTATATTTCAATATTCATAGTTTTGTACTTTCCTTAGCACCAGTATTTATCATGGAGATGACACCTTAAATAAGTTCCCTTGCACCTATCTTCCTGTAAGGTTTGGTTTTAAAAACATGCCTTTCTATTTAATTCAAAAAATTAAATCTCATCATTCTCATATTGACAAGGATTTATTATTTTTTAAGGCCAAAGAAACTGTTCAAAAGCTAAGTGCCTGAAAGATATGTGTAATGATCCTATTTAAGGTGAGACACAAAGGAAAAAAACCAAAGATAAAATAGTAGTGATAGGTTTCAAACAATACATTTAAATAAATACAAATTCCACTTTTTTCCTGATGTCTGAATTACCTGACAGTACTAAAAAGTTTTTAAAAAGGCATAATATAGCACATTTCGTCAACAAAGGCAATTCGTTTTGAAATGCATGAAGCAGATGGCTTCAAAATATTCTACAATTACAGATTGTATTTTTAATTTTAGCCACTTGTTCGGCAAACGCACAGCAATGCCTAGAAAGGAATGAGAAATCAGCATGATCTAAAGTCACTGTCTGCATCTCTATGTTAAAGTGTTGGTTAAACTGTGTCATACAGAAATGTAAAGCTATGATTCTATCACATGGCCTACTGAATTCTCACTCATCAACAGAACCAAAATGTGCTCAAAGTTAAGAATGTTCCAGTACCAGCTAGTTAGAGCTGGTTCTTTAGAATGGTTAAATAACTACATATAAATCTCTCACCTTAACTCTTAAGAAAGAAAGATTGTATTAAACTATGCTTTGCTAACTTAACTGTCAGTATTTTAAAAATCTACTAACAAATTAGATCCAAATTCTGCATTTTTCTAAATTACTATAAAAGAGCATAGCTATTTTATATAACCCTTGCCTTTCATCTTTTATGCTAAGATATTAATAGGTAATAGTTTGTTATGCTCAAAGCAGAAGTGTTCAAAATTAAATTTAAAATAATAAGCAGAGTGTTTAACTGTTAAACGGTACATTGAACTTTTAGATATTTTATCACATGTAGAATTTGACTGGTTAGCAAGCCATTTAATTTAAGCATAAAAGGAAATCAATGTTGGTTAGCCAAAGAATATATGCATTGCAAATATAATCATCAACCCCAGGGAAATAAACTGATTCCTTTAAAAAGTCTGCCTAAGTATTTCAAAAACACAAGTTGGAGATTTAAAGAAGATGGTGAAACAGGTAAAGTCTTAAAAGGATTTAGTGTTCCAAATAGTATTCTTAGTAATTTCTCTGGTTTCACCATTAGCATTTAGTACTTAGACCAAAAAAGAAGGGGCTGTGGTCGTTAATTCCTAATTGGCATTATATATAGTATTAAAACAAAGTGAATCCAGGTCATATTCAGCATTAGAAATTTTGGATTCACTCTAAATTTGGAAGTTGGGGTGTATTTATATTTACAAATGCTATTATCTTTGTTTAGAAGCTAACCAACCAATAAGGAAGAGTTAGTCTGTGCAATGCAAATGGACTAGTCTAGATGCAACCCATTCAAGGTGTGCATATACCTTTTTTGTTTCTTTTTTAACTTTTCTTCTTCATACCTTGGTAGGGAAGAGTTATTTCAGTAAATATACATGTTATGAAGATGAACACAAACTTGAAAAAAGGCACTGAAAATAATTTAAGTTTGCTGGCAAACCAGAAATATTTAATATATGGTGTAGAAAGTAAAAACTGACTTAATAAATCTGGGTTTGACACATTAAACAGACTAAAACCATAGGTTAACAGAACAAAGAAACGTTTTACATGTATTGTGATGCCCAGGTATTTATGTTAACGGCCTTCTACTAAATCCTTTCAGAAGTTAGATGGAAGTATGTGAATTTGATAAACAGAACAAATTCCAGTCACTGGAAAATATTAAGGTTATGCTGATTTAAATAATATTTCTTTCCTTAGCAATATGATTATTCAATGCCATGATGAGTTCACTCAAATTTGAAGAGCCCCATGTTCAAGTTTGGAGAATGTTCCTTAGTAACCAATCAGAAAATCATCTCTTAGATTGTAACCAGTCCCAAAATATAAATGAATCACAACCAGAAATCATTTCTCCTAGTTCTTCAACTGATAGCCTGATGAAAATGGTGACTTAAGGGGACAATGTGGGGAAATGGTTTCTTCCTCTTTGTTACCAAAAAAGAAGAGCAGTTACAAAATATTTATAATATATAAAGAATGAGTATTCAAAAACATTACCTCTTGCACATCAAAATATAAAGATCCAATACAATTAAATAAATAAAACAAAACATACTGTTTTATGCATTCTGGTATGCCAACATATTCCATGGGGACAAGTTCCGCTAGTTCTGCCAAATTAAAGACGTATCTAATTTTTTGGCTGAATTTTGAGCTATGGAAGAAAATAAAAATAATTACCTCAATATATCTGACCAATAGAACTGACAAGAAATTTATACAAGGAATTTTTCTTTTAAAAGTCAGTGGCCTTTTGAATGTTCACAACACAAATAAATGATAAAATGATTGAGGTGACGGATATGCTAATTATCCTGATTTCATAATTAAACACTGTATGCTTGTATTAAAATATCACTCTGTATTCCATAAATATATACAATTATTATGTGTCAACTGAAAATAAAAGCGGGGAGAGAAGAATAAAGTAAAAAATAAAACAGAAACAAAAACACCAAAAGACAAAGTGAATGGCTCTAGAAAATTACCTAATAAATGGTCTTGTAACAGCCAGAAGTGTTCTGATAAACCAAGAGGGATGTACAATGATTAGAGATTTTAGGTTTTTCCGTAACCTGGAGGTTAAAAAAAACAAACAGAAGAAAATTAAAAAATCTCTATAAATTCTAAGATTAGATGTTAAGACATCAGTAAGTATGTGCAAGTTTATACAAAATAATTGAAAAATCTCATGTGAGAGTTCTCATTTACGTATGATACTCAGGAAAACAAGAAAATTCTCTCTTGAATTCCGATGGTCCCCCCTACTGCTATGAAATGAACATTACTTCATTTGGCCAAAGCCTGTATTAAATGTCCCCTAGTATTAACTTACTTGTCTTCAGGACTTTGTCAACCAGGGGAAAGAGGCCAATACTGAATACAAACGTAAACTATTTTCATTTTTCAAGACTGGGGACAGGTTGGTACTAATTTCTTCAACACCCTGAAAGGCACTGTGTGCAGGCAGAGAGGTGGGACTAGAGATGACCACAAGAGCAAACATGAATCAGATCTAAGTCCTATTCTTAAGTTAAGGAGTTTAAAATTTTGATTAAAAATTAATTGCATTATTCTAGACCTCATTTTAAATGATCAAATAAAACTATTGTTGTATCATTCGTATTTCACATACAAAGTGATCATTAAGGAGATATTTATATGTGTGTATATATATATTTTTAACCACAAGAGCTAGCCAACGTCAAGTTTAGACATGAAGAGAAACCTATTAATGGGTCTGATTTGATTAAACTAGTTCAAATTAGCTACGGCTAAATCAAACCAATTGGAAGATCAAATTCCTTCCATTAAGTATTGATGACTAAATCCCAAGAGAATATACTTCTAGTTCTTGTTCCAAAGAAAGATTACAGCTAAACAAGCATCTTTAAGAAACATAAAACATGCTAAACACTAAAAATTATGCAAAACTCAGAATGTAATAAAATTATGGTCAAAATTAATTTCCTTCATAACATTCTAAAACACTATCTTTAGAAATAAACAGAAACCTGTTATGAAATTATTATTATTTTATTATTTTTTTGAGACAGAGTCTTGCTCTGTTGCCCTGGCTAGAGTGCCGTGGCGTCAGCCTAGATCATAGCAACCTCAAACTCCTGGCTCAAGCAATCTTCCTGCCTCAGCCTCCTGAGTAGCTGGGACTACAGGTGTGTGACACCATGCCCTGCTAATTTTTCTATTTTTAGTTGCCTGGCTAATTTTTGTTCTATTTTTAGTAGAGACGGGGTCTCACTCTTGCTCAGGCTGGTCTTGAACTCCTGACCTCAAGTGACCCTCCTGCCTCGGCCTCCCAGAGTGCTAGGATTATAGGCATGAGCCACTATGGCCAGCCCCTGTTATGAAATTAACAAATATAATTTAAGAAGTGGATACGTGGCATCTTTAAGTGGCAACAGAAAATAAAATTTAATCTAATAAAGCCATTATACAAATTATTCAGACTACCTTTCAACTTATATTTACATTACCTTCTATCAATTTGTTGATAACATTTCCTGAGCCATCCCAGGCTGGGCATTTTTCTTCGAGTTGTTGCACCATTTAAATAAACTATCATGTAGTTTTCTGCTACTAACAGCTCCAAAGTGCCAATAACATATCTGTAAAAACAAATTAAGTTTAACCTTTAAATATTATTGTGGAGAACTGAACTAGTTTTTCCAAGTTATACAATTCCTTTTTCTCCTTGACAATGAGAGCAAATGCAATTAAAATTTTAAAACTGCATTAGTTGGCATTATGATTATTTTAACAAGAGCATTATTTTTTAGAGATACATATTGAAATGTTTGTAGATGAAATGATATGATGTCTGGGATTTGAGGGAGAAGTGGGAATAATGTATAAATTGTTAATTGTTGAAGTGAATGACCAATACATAAAGATTCAATATATTTCTCTTTACCTTTATGTGTTTGAAACTTTCCACAATAAAGTTTCTAAGAGCTGCACTAACCTGAGAAATGGAATCACTGTGGAAACAGAACTGAGTCGGCTCAGATACATTGGGCTTCTAGATGTAAATGTAATTTAGTCATATGATTTTGAGATAAAAGTCACTTTATACTTAATGTGTCCTTAAATGTAAAATAAAAAAAGTTGGAACAGATAATCTGAGATATATCTTCCAGTTTTAAAATGACAATCTTTTTCTTTTGAGTTGGAAAACTATCTTTTCATAATGCCAAAGAATAAAGACTTAAAAGAATCAGAACTGGGATATTTATAATTTTTACACAGCTTAAGCTCACTTACTTAAGATGGAGATCTAATTAGCTCAGAATTCTGTCCAAACATTTTTGTTAAAATATACTTACTTAAAGAGATTGTCCATTAGGTATCTATAGTTAGGTTGACTACTTTCAGGCATAAAACAGACAGCAAATACAACAATGGCATTTAGCCCATCCCCATAATATCCTGAAAAAGAAACCAAAAATAATTTCACCAGCATGATTTTACTTGAAGAGTTTTTAGAGGACATCTGTATGACTCATAGATTACAGTAGTTTAATTTTCACAAATTTCTGGATCAGAAAGTATGTTTTTTTAAATCTTATAAGGTCTTATACAGATCTTTAAGTCTCTTCTTCCTAAAAAGAGAACAATAAAATTTAAAGAGGAAAGGGTGGGTATAAAACCAAGAAAACGACTGAAGCTAGCATAATTATTATTTATTTATTTTTTTGGAGACAGAGTCTTACTCTGGGCTACTCTGGGCTTACTCTGTTACCTGGGCTAGAGTGCCATGGCATCAGCCTACCTCACAGCAACCTCAAACTCCTGTGCTCAAGGGATCCTCCTGCCTCATCCTCCCAAGTAGCTGGGACTATAGGTTCATGCCACCATGCCTAGCTAATTTTTCTATTTTTAGTAGAAATGGGGTCTTGCTCTTGCTCAGGCTGGTCTCAAACTTCTGAGCTCAAGCAATCCTTCTGCCTCGGCCTCCCAGAGTGCTAGGATTATATAATCCAAGCAGACAAAATACAACATCTGAAATAAAGCATTCTTATGCTTATGATTAAAGTGGGTGCTTTTTAAAAGATAGTTTTCAATTCAACAATGCTTAGCATTTTGGAGAATTTAGGACATTAAAACTAAAAGATTATATCCGACAAAATTTTCAGTGAAGAAAAACAGTGCTAAAATAATATGTATGTTTCAATTGCAATCTTTTTATTTTTTAGTTTTTTTTTTGAGACAGAATCTCCCTCTGTTGCCCGGGCTAATGTATAGTGCCATCATCATAGCTCACTGCAACCTCAAACTCCTGGGCTCAAGTGATCCTCCTGCCTCAGCCTCCTGAGTAGCTGGGACTACAGGTACCTGCCACCATGCCTGGCTGATTTTTCTACTTTTTGTAGAGATGGGTCTTGCTTTTGCTCAGGCTGGTCGAACTCCTGACTTCAAGCAATCCTCCCATGTTGGCCTTGCAGAATGCTAGAATTACGGGTGTGAACCACTACGCCTGGCCTCAATTACAATCTTTAGATATTAAACCTGTATTCAGAAACAAATATTTTTGATTTAACCTTCATTTCTATTGTTTACAAATTTGCACTGAAAAGATCTGAACATTTCAAGAACATTAGACTCTTCACTACCTTTCTTAATCCTTTAGTCACAAAACATATTAAGTGAGATAAGATTGATTATTTTCCCCTAAGAAAAATAAAATGCTATTTCTGAAAGACATTAGGTTTAAACTAAGGTAGGTCACAATTTGATTCCTGTGAACTAGCTGAATTAATGTTGTCTATGGACTTCCTGATCCAGATTATCCTATTTTCGTCATCTCCATAAGATTAAGTTAAGCAGAAGAATGTAACTACAAATATTCAAGTGAATTGCTTTCAGATGAATGAAGACTGTAGAAATAAGCAGGGGAATGCATCTAGCAGAGAGTAAATTAAGTGGAAATGGCTCTCTGAAAAAAAAAATCAATCTGCTTGACTCATGTGCCCCTCTGTCCTGTGTTTGGAGGATTTAAGTTAATATGACGTGTTCTACAGAGTGAGTTTTGTTTTGACTCACCAGTAACATTCTAGCACTGTTTACTCAGTGCCTAGGTAAACTTCTATATATACTGCAGTCAGACTGAAAGGAGTTAATAAATTGTATTTTCATGGCTTTTCCCATTTGACTTGTAAATTCTTTTTACAAGGGAAGGGACTAAACCCTGTTTTTTGTATATCCATAAATATGCAAAGTGGGTACTCCATAAAAATCTTTAATGAACTAGTTTTCTACTAAAGCTAAATGACTTACTCAGAGTTTTAAGGTAAATTAAGAGTTACAGTTTAAAAAGTCCAAGTTTTTGCTGGGCACCGTGGCTCACGCCTGTAATCCTAGCACTCTAGGAGGCCAAAGTGGGAGGACTGCTTGAGGCCAGGATTTTGAGACCAGCCTGAGCCACAGAGTGACACTCAATCTCTACAAAAAACTGAAAAATTAGCTGGGTGTGGCGGCACATGTCTATAGTTCCAGCTACTTGGGATGCTGAGGCAGACAGATTGCTTGAGCCTAAGAGTTTGAAGTTGCAGTGGGCTTTGATAACACCACTGCACTGCAACTCAGGTGACAGTGTGAGACCCTGTTTCAAAAAAAAAAAGTCCAAGTTTTACTTGTATCCACAAAAAGACTTGTATAAGAATGTTCAAAGCAGTTTCATTCATAATAGCCCTAACTGGAAACAACTCACTCGCCCCTCAAAAGGAGAACAGATAAGCAAATTATGGTTTATCCATGCAATGGACTACTACTCAGTAATAGGAAACAATGAACTATGGATACATGCAACAACATGGATAAACCTCAATTATATAATGTTTCTAGGGAGATCATCTAAAAGCATTTAGATTTCTGATATCACATTTACAAATATGAACAATCTTTAGTAACTCTTACCTCCATGGCTGATAACTTTTTTATAGGGTTCGATTGCCTTCATATCAACCCTGTGGTCCTGTTCTCCAATCCTGAACATACGCCAGCGTCGTCCATCTTCTTTTTCCTCTGCTGCTGTGTATTCAGTAATTGAGCCTTTCCTAATAACTTCAGTAGTTTTTGGTTTTGGAAGATCATCTGTCAAAAAAAAAGGTTTTTGAATCACAAATCTATATACAATAAAAATCAAATTATATGTTAACCACTTTACTATCTGGATTGTTCAGAGAATTTTCATTATTATCTGCAGAATTTTCAATCTCTTCCATAATGGAGAAAAGGCTTGCTCTTAATACAAGGCCATTTTATGTCTTTGGAGATCACAATTCTTTAACTTTTTTTATTGCCCAATTCAGCAAAGTACCTAATCACAGTGCAATGTATATCCACAAGTTCAGAAAAGAAAATTCATTCAGCCATCAAAATCTTAGTACATTAGCCCTACAATGCCTTTCCAGATTCAGCTTGTGACAACACTGTCCTTGGTAGTTACTACTATAGGTTACTTCAAATAGCTATCTGGAGACAACTTTTTGTTGTTGTTGAGCACATAAATTAATTCTCAAACACTGTAATACCAGATAGAAAAGTGGTTAACTACTAAATGATCATTCCTCATTTGATCAGTTTTATAAAGCAGAAATGTATTTATAATATTCTGAAGTGTACATGCAAAAGTCTATTTAAATTAACATTAGCCAAAGCATAAGCATCAATGATTAGGTATAATTTATGTTTCAAGATTGCAGTTTAGCTGATTTTTAATGAAGTAATGATTTTCAAAATTTTTGTACCATAGTCCTTACCAAAAGATGGGGGAAGGGGGAACCTACTGCATGTTAGTTGTTTGTTTCCAAGACATAGCTGTTAACGGAAAATATCCTTCCAGGAAATGACTACAGCAGCATTAAAGAAAGGAGAGACAAAACACATAGGCAGAAAACTATTTCAGTATCTTTACAAATTATTGCTTATTACTGGACTGCTTATTGAACCAGCAAAATAGGGAAGAAAAAAGGAACCAAAGATATAGCCATATCACTCTCTACTGCAGATAAAATACCTAATGCTAACCTCTGCTTTGAAGAAAAAATTATTTTAAAGATGGAAAATATATATCTAAAAATTTCTAACAACTATATAAAGATACTGCAGGCAGCAATTATCTAATTAAAGAGAGCATGCAAAGTAAAACACATGCCAATTCCTTTGAATTTCAAGTAATTAATAAGGAATGTAAGTTTGGGGGCTAAGAGTATACATTAATTTAAGTTGGTTGTTTCACATAGTGGGCACTATCAGGCAAACCCATTTAAAAAAATCACCCTCCAAAACTTCCCTTTCCACAAACTGTAAATTATTTTTAGCACATTTCCTAAATTATGTCCTTCAAAAGTATTTTTCTTAGCTGATCAACTGAAAAAGAACATGTCTTAATTGTCAAATAATATTTTTGGAGCAACTATGAAAAAACATAACTTTACAGCATTGAGCAAATAAGAAAAAAAAAGGCACCGGTGTAATCTACTATAAAGAGTTTTGAAAATCCTGGGAATATTCAAGTGTTAGCAGAATTTCATATCATAGAAACAAATATATGAAACATATGAACTTTAGAAAGAAAACATTTCAAACAAAATCCCTTAATATATTGATTTTAGTCATCTCATGATCAAGTTTTAAGGTCTTCCTATTATCCTAATTTTCTTAATGAGAATGCCATCATAAAAACATGTATGTATATAAAGACAAACATTCATTAATAACAGATAAAAACAGTAAAACATTTACCTTCCCACTCAAACTCATTACTGTTCTCTGATGGGGTGTCTAAGCCATCTAAGTCAATCTCCCCACTTTCATCCAAATCATCTGACAAAACAGAGCCATCACTAGGATCCAGTGTCAGGCTAATGTCTGGAGCCATTAGTTTCTTTCTCACTTTATTTCCATTAACTTCTAGTGAGCCTGGAATGGGAAAATAAAGAAAAAGATACTCAAGTAAGAAAAAAATTTTAGCCACTTCATTCTTTTTTTTTTTCCTATTTTTTTTAGTCGAGATGGCGTCTCACTCTTGCTCAGGCTGCTCTCGAACTCCTGGGCTCAAGCAATCCTCCCACCTCCATCACCCAGAGTAGTAAGTTTACAGGCATGAACCACCACGCCTGGCCCTAGCCACTTCATTCTTGAGAAAAACAACGTTAAACACAATTCCAAAGCACTGATTTACAAAATTTAGATTCTGATCACCATTACTTCTACATCATTGGCAAGAGATCAATGAGGTAGCAATGTCTTTTAAATAACATCGGCAGAGCTTATAGTCACCTCTTACTACTAAAAAATTATTTCCTCCCACGAATTCTTTGTAAAAATTCTCCAAAACCAAGAATATGTTTTTGGAAAGTTAATTTTCTCAAGCATTCTAAAAATGCTTTCCTCAATGTTCAACTTATACTTTGGCTGCCGATGATGGGATAAAAGCTTAGTGTTTATTATTATTATTATTATTTTTTGTACAAAGAAATATGTTCAAAAATAACACAAAGTCCATCATTTCATTAAAACTGTTAATTTCTTACCAGTCTGGCTCTCTGGTCCAGTTACAGCTAGTATATCTGCTTCAATACTGTCATCTTCTGGTAAAGGTCTAGAAGACATAGACATACTTTTTAGCCCAGAAATTTTAGAAAAAAAATTTTTTGAAGTTGAATCTATTAAAAATACAGCTTACAGAAACAATTATGTGGAAAATGGAATAAAACAATGTTTCTTAAGCTTAGTAATTTACAAACCACTTTTAAAGAAAAAATTCTCAGACCGTCAGAGTTGACTTACACATGTATATAAGTAACACATAAAAGTAGATGTAAATCCCTTATGTAACAGCTCTTATAAAACTATAAAACATACTTTAAAATTTTAAGCAAAATACAAAACAAATATAACTGAAATGCATGAATATAATGTGATGTATGATGGAATGTATGATAAAGCTCAATTTTATTCAATGGGAATATGGTAATGATGGCTACAACTCTTTTGAGTTCAGCATTCCTACATTGCTATCATCATCATATGCTGCTATGACTCACTTCTCCCACCAGCTGTCCATCTTCCAACTGCTAAGGCACCCGACTGTGCACTGGGCTGACTTCTGACGGTGATGGCATGAAAGCATCATTTAAACATAAAGTCTGCCTTTGCTCTTTTTTCATTAGCCCACCTCGTGTCAATATAATTATAAATACAAATGCAAATGTACCAAGGTGGTTGGCCAGATGACCTAGAAAATCCTTGTTTATTTATTTAACAAGTTTTTTCTTAGAAAAAATCCACAAAATTTAAAAATTCTTGCAGACAACCCAAGACTCCCTTTACCAAGAAACCCTCAGACCTTAGATTTAAAAATACTGCATTAAAGTATTGTTTATAAAAACAAAAATTTTGAAACTTAAATGATCAAAACAAAAATGAAAGATTACTGAAGATTACATATATATGTGGGTGGAAGGTAAGATGGAATTTTATTCTAACTAATGGAGAGGAGCTTTCTAAATGATCATCTTGTAATACTGGGTTTCTTTAAGAAGCCTAATATTCATTTAACAAGTGACATCTCAATAAGGAAATCCTGAAGTTTTGTTCTGAATTAGTTTTCATTTAAAAGTATTACTCACATTGGAAAGTCTTCATCTTGCCATTCTTCTTTAAGTTCCACACCTTCCATCCTCAGCCTGGATTCAATGTCAACTACAGACTCCTGATAATCCAGAGAGCCAATGTCCTGTGAGAAAGAGAGAAACGTTTAAAACAACTTAATTCACACTGTACTTTTTAATCTACTGAAAAGGTGCAATAACCTCACACCTTTGTTGACACCTCCACTCTATCTACTATAGGCTTTAGTTCAGTGGTCTGGTCATGAAATCAACTTGCTGAATTGCAACTTTTTTTTAAAGAATTAGAATAGAAAATATTCTGGTATATATATTTTAGCACATATGATACACATATTCTAGTAAAGTAAGTACTGTTTGTAGTAAAGACATTGTTCAGTGAAAATATTTGTTTTCCGTTGTATATATAGTATTTCAGGTTGTGATTTAAAATATATTTCATACTATGGATTATATAAAAAGATTTGAGGTGGGAATAAGAAATAAAGGTAAATAAACATATTCTCTGCTATAGATTCACAATAAAATTTACTGTCCTTTGGATAGAGGTTGATTCTAGAAAGTGAACACTAGTAAATAACATTTACCACTCTTCATGATTCAGCAGAAGAGCCAAGTGCTGTGCTATCATTTATATTTCCTACTCGATAGTTTTGATGCAGTAACTTGTCCAGTAAATGAATTAGTCTACCTTTTGATTTGTTTCATATCTATACCATGCCTTTCTCATTTGGCTTGGCATAAGTTTTCAGACACTAAACTTGTTGAATGTCTTTGTTTATGCAACTGCTTATTTTAACTTATGACATGAACTTTAGTTATATTAATAGTTTTTCCAAGGAAGGGTATGAGTGCCAATATCCTCATTTTACAAAGGGAAGAGTCTAATCCCTTCGGTTGATGGAATAAGTAATATAAGTTTAGGTATGGTATTTAAGAAGTCATGAAGATCAACTGGTTAACAGTGTAACAGAATAGTGAAAACTATAGAGGGCAAGAGGTATAAATGAGTATTTAGTTCATTTACATTAAAGTCAGTCAACAGATGTCTGAAGTTATTCAAAAACAACAGTAATACATTTCTTGAGAAATAACGAGATGGGGAGAATGACTGATGCTTTCCTAGTAAGTCCTTCTACACTATTTTATTTTTGAGACAGTCTTGCTCTGTTGCCAAGGCTGGAGTGCAGTGGCACAATCACAGTACGCTGCAACCTCAAACTCTTTGGCTCAAGTGACCCTCCCACTTAGGCTCCCAAAGTGTTGGGATTATAGGCGTGAGCCACTGCAACTAGCTGATTTTTAAAACTATGTATAAATTTAAAAAAATACTTGTCAAATAAAACGAATCATGCTAGCCATTCAGATTCATATTAACTAGTCTTCTAAAACAAAAATGTGGTCATGTTTTATGGTTGCCTTACTTGCTGTGTCATTACAACACTCAAAAAAGGCACAAAGTTATACAGAAAAAAGCATTATATTCCGGAACAACAAAAAAATTACAATGGAAATTTCCTAAAGTGCTAGATTTCACATGGTAAACTAAATTTGTATCTCCACCAAGACTGGAAGGCTCGCCTCTCAGTTTGAATTTTTACTTATACTCAAGAGAAGGTTTCAAACATTCCCAAAAGCTTTAAATTTTTTAAGATCCACTTGTTAGCATAGAAAAAATGAAAGATGCTGACTTTTCCTCACTAACATATTTGACTGGAAAAGTTAGTTTATTTATGTATACTAGTAAGACATTTTTAATTCTCTGGGAAAACTCTGAACCAGATAATTTTGAGAAATGAAAAACAGTTAAAATACAATAACTGACTTATTTAGTAGTTTCTGATTCTAATAAGTAACCTATACCTTAAAGCAATCAACACACATCTGCAATGATTACTTTATAGATTGCTTTCTGACAGCAACTCTTCCTTTCTATAGACGGGAAAATTAAAGAGGAACACCTACCTTACCAAACAATTCCTATTCAGAACATAGAACTAGGAAAAAAGAAAAAAAAAAAAAAAAGCCCAGAATTATAGCCAAGAAGCCCAAATAGTTAATACTTATTACTTCAGAATCATGCTCAAGTGAGACCAAAGCATTCTATCAGTAAAGGCTGAAAACCCAGTCTCTTCCAGATTTTTACTTCACTATCCTTCTCAATGTTAAGTTTTCTCAAGACTTTGGTACTCACTTTAAAGTGAACAAATATATTTTCCTAAAATCAATAACCAGAAAAACTTTACATTATCTCGTTTCACCTTTTTACTGGGTGTCAGAAAAAATATCAGATGTTCTCTGGGTATCTTTTTCAGATATCTCAAATACTCAGAAAAATATTTAATGTTTCAAAAATAAAAGCAGTGACTGAAAGTTGCAACCAATATATTCCCAACACCTAGCCCAGTGCCTGACACATAATAGGCCTGTAAAAATTAGTTAAATGAATAAATATTTAACTGTAAAGTATGACACTGGATAGCAAGCCTTTGCTCAATTTCTTAGGTTTATTTTGCTTATTAAACTGCTTAAATAGGATTTCTATTATGTTTTACCTCATAAAAATGTAATGAAAATGTTCTGTGGGAACCTACATACATGCAATATAAATTTCTGTTGGTAAAATTATTCCTTAAGTTTGTAAGAGGAAATATCTATCTTGGGAAATTCTAGAAAATAACTCATGCATTTTAGCTGCTGAATCACTTGAACAAGTTATCACTTGAAAATAGCTCCTCTAAACAATTCTTTCAGGAACTCTTTTAGCCTATTTATTCCATTTTTACTTTTACACCTTAGCATATGGACATGGATATTTGGTTTGGAGATAATCAAACTTGTTAAACAGAACATAGGAGAGATAAAGATGGATTCACTTGACCATTTCATTATGAATTTTAGGGAAAAAGTACACTAGGTAGATAAAGACAATTTAAACAATTGGGAGAGTACTGTTCTTGGAAGCACTTTATCATCAAGCAGCTGTAAGAACAGGAAACAAACAAGAAAGGAATTAATATAAGCACAACCACTTTGAAGGAAATCAGGATATCGCTGACTCACAAGTTAGCTGTGGTTGCTTCCCATTTTTTGCTTATTGATTTTTTTTATTACAATGGGGAAACACTAAGATGCTATCTGTTAAAATAACCTAATGCAACAGGAATAACTCGATTTCTCAAAAGGCTGGTGGTAGTGGTGGCACGTCAGTCTTTATGCCAGTTATCTGTGGAGGTAATAAAGATGAATTCAAAACAGTCCTTGACTTCAGTAGGTTAAAAATCAAGGAAATAATGGATTTCCTCCTGACACAGCTTCAGAGGGGAGGTGTGGTGGTAGATCCAACCAAGATGAAAAAGGGGATTTCCCCTTGGAGCTTAGCAACATAAGCAAAAATTAAATGTCAAGATCATATTTAGAACTGTCTAGACCATAACATAATTTTACATGGCAATTCTACTATAATGTAGTTTAACACTGCTGCTGGAATAGGTGCTAGTAACAGCCATTTATGCTGAAATCAATTATGGTTGGCAGAAGGAAGTGCCCAGACAAGCCTTTTACTTCCCTATTTAAGCCAAAAGAATGCAATTTATATATTTAGGTTCACTTTTTAATGAACAGCCTATACGTTTATGAAGATCACCAAAACATCCCTAGAAAAGTCCTATATGCTTGCTTGTCATTGCTTCCTTAAGGGGTAGGGTCATGTAGGTTTTTAAGAATGAAATAAGATGCTCTATCAGAAATGTTAACACACAAGTTAGATAAAAACTAGAATGGTGCTGACTTCTCTCAAAAAAGTGAAAATAAAGCAAAGGATAATTATGTCACCTATAAAAGGTACATTTATTAAATTATCAGTATGCAGAACATACTGGAGATGCTCTGAGACCTTTAAAGATTGAAGTCTAATAACTGATCTCTAACACTGTTGTAGAGTTATAAATATTAGTTGTAACATAAAATTGTAATTTGGGAATATTACAATCACCATATTGTGCTAGAATTCTGCTTTATGGGATGTAAGCTTAACAAGACATCTTTTGATCTACTGTCAGCCCATGTTAATTTATTGGATTTAGTTATTCACATACTTTCTCAGAAGCCTTCCTTATCACTCCCTTCTACCATCATTATTCCAGATAGAATGAACAGAACCACTTCCCCAAATAGTGCTTTTCACATTTATTAATCACTTTTACATCCATCCTCTCCTATGTTCCAACCAACAACTTTGTGAGGTATAAAACACTTGTGTTATTATCCCCATCTTATATCCAAGGCAAGGACATCACATCACACCACATCCTGATCCTCAGATCTTGTCCATAACAGTTTCTAATACAGCACACTGTCTTCACTTCACTGGCAACTTTATACACAATAAGCTGGTAATACCAGATTTCGTTACACTTAGCTTCAAAGGTCCTGTGATACCTAAAGATCATAGTAGCACTGACTAACAATAATAATCTAGTTCCAGTTCTGTGTTTGCAGAAGTGGATCTGTCATACTTCCTGTCTAAGTCCAACAATATCAGGCTGCAGTAGAGATTATGAATAGGAACTGATTTTACAGAAAATGTAAAATGACAAGAACTAAGGACAAAATGTACAAGATGATCAAGAAACTAGTCTGCACGTTAACTTTAATTGGGTAACTTCAGTTACAATAATTTTGAGGTAACTTATCCATTTACAAATTACAGAATTTCTTCGGTACAATTAGAGATTCCTATAAAATGTTAGAAAAGGAATACATTTAATTAAACATAAGAAATCAAGCATTAGGAGAAATAAGAGATTCTAATCAATAAAAAGGTGAGAATGAAAAAAGCAATACTAAAATGCAATCACACCTACTTCATTCAACTAACTAAATGGGAGCCACTATAGCTACCTTGATGAACGTGGCAAAAGCTGTGTGTTCAGAGCTCCCAGGACAGACAAGGTTAAATTTCAAAGAAATGTAATAAAGGCCTAAATAAATTTCTGATTTAACTTTAGTTGATCTAGTAGCTCTCCAGTGGCCTCAGATGCACCCAGAAAATCCAAACCATTTGCCAGGTATTTTAAACAGAAAAGACAGTTCCTGAATTCACGCAGGGACTTGGCTTTTGATGTACACACTCTGTATTTGGTTTAGCTTGCTCAGTAAGATCTGTTAAACCTCTGATTATTTATCCTGCTTCCGTGTCTATTCCCCGAGGGTACGAGGGACACCAGAAGTTCAAGTTTCTTTGTTCTGCACCAGGACGGACGCTGGTCATAAATATGAACCATCGTGGCCCAGTCAGCGCACCCAGGCCTGGGCAGAGGTGTGCAGCAGAGAAGGGGGCAGCTTCCATCCCCAGTACAACTACACCAAACGGAAAAGGGGTTGGGTGGGGGGCAAAGCCGGCAGAGACAAACAGGAGCCAAGCCAAGGGCGGGGACCGAAGCTGGGCGGGGATCCAGGAAGCGCCTCCCGAGCAGATTCTATGGCGCCCCGTGCAACAGATAACTCCCTGGGCTTCCACTCCCCGGTCCGCCGGGGGCCCGCGCCAGTCAGACGTGCGCCCCCCGGCCGGTTCCCAGCCCAGAGCCGCCGCGCCGCGTGCCTCCAGGCCGCACTCACCGCGGAGGAAGCCTTGGCCCCCTCGTCCTCTGCGTCCCTCCAGGCCGGCGACGTCGGGCTGACGGCCAGGTCGCAGAAAGTGGTGCCGAGTGGAGCCCGCTCCCCTCGGTCGGCGGTGGACACTCACGCCCGGTCCCCGGGCCGCAGCGGCGCCGCTGCGGTAGCAGCAGCTGACCCGGACGCAGTGAGCCGCCCCGCCGGACGTGACAACATCCTGACCTGCTCCAGACGCTGCAGCGGGCGGAGGCGGAGGCTGAGGCGCGGCATCTTGGAACCCACAGCGCCCCCGCCCCTTCGGCTGTCGCGGGCTAACTCCTGCGCATGCGCGCGGGACCGGTCTTTTCCCCCTCCCGACGGGCGGGTCGCGCCGACCCCTCGTTGGCGCTGTCTCTGAGGCTGGAAACGCATCTTCACCTTTTCCTTTTAGCTGGGAGGTGGCTGTGGGGTCTCAAAGAGTTATTTTTATTTTCTGTCAGCTTGTCTTTATTGATCTTACAGTAGATGTAATGATCAATACATAATGATCAGTAATAATGTGTGTTATAAAATGGATGAAATGAGCGGAGGAAAAATATCCGAAGCCTCATTTTGGGGAACTAGACTACGGAAGAATTCTTAGAGTTTGGTAAAAGTCCTCGAGTGCGAACAGCTTTATAGCAGTGCTTCTCAAAAGATCTGTGGGGAGCGATCAGTCTATTATTTTTTTAAAATTTTCAATTAGTTATGGGCCATACTTTGATAAAATAACAGAAAAATGAAATGAAAAAAGACATAGAAATCCAAGACAAAACATTTCATCATTAGAGTCAACAGCCATAAAATTACCTGTAAAATTGCCATAAAGGTTTCTAAAGGCAAAATCTCCATTTCTGTGCTTGTCTTGCTGGTAGCAAAAAGTTCTGCAAAGGGTCCAGGTCTGTGGACCATACTTTTATATACATTTTTAATTTTTTAAGAGACAGGGTCTTGCTGTGTTGCCCAGGCTGGTCTCAAACTCCTGACCTGAAGTGATCTTCCTGCCACTGGGCCTCCCAAAGCCCTGGTACTACAGGCCTGAGCCACAGGCTGGCAATTCTGCTCTACAGCTTTAAGGAAATGAGATTAGTTTGGAGAACATGATAATCCTTCTCAGAAATTTTATCTACTAAATCCGTACAAAGGCCCGGCAGTCAACTATTTGGGTAATTCCAATGGGGAATGATCGGGCCTGAGGGATATGGAAAAGCTCAAAAATTCTAATCATAACCAAAAAATGCATCATTCTGGAGCAGCTGCCTACATTCACATTACTTTGGAAACATTTACTCACTGTTGGTAGATGGTTAAACTCTGTACCTCATCTATAAAATGGAGAAAAAAATAATACCTTTGTGAGATAAAGTCATATGTATGTTACAGTGCTTCTTATATTACAATCACATATAAGTGTTAAATATTATTATTTTTATCCTATTCTACCAATCCTATCCTAAATAGCTGGCAGAGAAAACAAAACTGATGAACGGTTTTAGCTAAACAACTTCTTGGGCCATGCTCCTGTACAAAATTTCATCTTTAGTTACAGATTTTTCATAGTTCCAAATTTTGCTTATTTCAGTTCTGCAATGTGTAGAATTGCCCACAGGGTGGCAGAAAATCATTGGAAATCATACACAGTTTGTATCTGTTCTTCATTTTAGCAACTTTATCATTTAATAAGCTTGATCGATGTTTGCTTTGGTTTTGAGTAAGCCATTCTACTATTTGTCTTTTTATCCCCATCTCATGAATTATTCATACTTATTGTTGAGACATTACAAACTACAGACAAGCCAAAAAAGATAATCACTATTAATACGTTTATGTATATCCTTTCAGATTCGTGTGTGTATGTATATATATGTACATATATATAAAACTATTTAAATTGCACATATATGCCTTTATAAAAATGAGAGAATGTACTTAATAGTTTACAATTTCATTTTCCTCTTCATTTAAAATCTATAATGAACTCCTTTTCAAGTCAATGTCAGCATTTTTATTATGGATAATTTATTTAGTAGCAGTCCTTTATTGAACTTTTAGGTTGCTCCATTTTTTTATAGTTAAAAAAACACATCATAGAGCATCCAAAGAGTCAGAAACATAGGACTAACTTATTTCCAAACTATATATTGGTTATATTTTAAAATAATACGCTCAACATATTTTCCTTCAACTTCCATGCACCTTCTTCCATGAATTGTTTCTAAAGGTACAGCTCCAACTGTTAATCTAAAAAGTATTAAAAATACACTATTTTCCCTGTGTTTCCAGACTTTTTGGCCATTTAGTATATTTTTACAATAACTTATTGTTTCTATGTGCCACACTGAATGGGCAGTTATTTAAACTCTTAAAAATTGGAAAAAAATTCAGAGGAAAAGAAAGTATGGCTTCCAGACCACACATAGAAGGTATCACTTGGAAAGTGGATCCCTACACTGTTACTCCAGATCCAGGGCTTATACACCATAGGGAAAGGGAATACTGCTTCAAAAAGGATGTGTAGGGTAGTTGAAGTCGACCTTTCAGGGAAAGGCAAGAATGCTATGTGCGTCACAGTCTATAATTTACTTAAAGGCAGGATTTATGGTAAGTACATGTTTATGATAACATCAAGGGTGTTTTGACATAAGGGCAGGATTTAAGGTAAATAAGGACTAACAGTAGATAAAGTTGGAATCGTAGGGGCATTCCCAGAACTGGGGTTAATCAGAAGTCAACACAGCAGATTAGCATCCAAAATGGAGTTACTTTAGCCTCCAAGGCCCTCTGCCACATTTATTGAAAGTCAGAATGACAACAGCGTCTCAGGGTGAGTGATAAAGTGGTTTTTCTCTGGGAAGCTCTCTCTGTTATCGGGCATATGGTTTCCATAGGGAAGGACCATTTGTAGCCTGGAAATTACTAATTATTCCTCCTACTCCCTCCCCAATTTCCTTATTTTGTTGTTATTTATTTTTTTATTTTTATAGAGCTAACAGCTAGAGGTTGTCATGTAAATGTTTATTATTATTTTGTATTGGCATGTTTTCCATATAGAAACTATGGTCTTGGTACATGTTTTATGTCCTATTTCCCTTCTCCACCTGGCCCACTCTGTCATGAAAGCATTAGAGTCTTGTGCTAACTTCACTTCAGCACACAGATTCTTGGGTAGCCCTTTTCTGCTTCTTGGTGCTTTGCTGTTCCCATTGCTAGTCCTTCGTCCCCTCATCAAACCAGTCTCATGGCATCTCCCAACAGATGGAGAATTTTGTGCAAGCTATTACTCTACTAACAGGGCATATTGCACTCCTTCAGATTGTTTTTGTAAATAAAAGAGCATCTCCTTACACAGTTTTTGCCTGAATGTTTCTCATAATTCCTCCCTTACAGATGGCAAAATCAAGGTATCTGTTAGAATGAGAAAGTTCCTCACAGAGGTGCTGCTAGCCCATGTGACAGTTGTCTGCAAAGTAGCCACGGGAATCCCCTGTGGCTGGATAAAGCTCCTTGGTGCAAGGTTGGCAAACTGAACACTACCTTTTCTAGTTATCATATAGGTGCCTTTGTGCAAAGTTTCAAAAGAAAACCCTCCCTCCTGGGCCGATAGAGCCTTGCTCTTGAGCATGTGTCTTGATAAATGGAGCGCTCCCTCAGCTGAGTGCTGTGTGCAGGACACAACCTGCTCAACTGTACAGATGGGCCCTAGTTCCCCACCAAGATCTTGGAATTGAATCTAATTCTTTTGTTTATGATAAGAAGACCCCCTTATTGTTCTATTAAGAAAGAATTTCTGGAGGACTGGTTCTGAACATGAAAATGAAATTTCTAGTTACATTCACATATGCTACTTAATGATGTTCTCTGGGCCTACTCCCCAACTCCCAACCCAACCGTGGACCAGAGGTAAGATGAGAGAGGATGAAGAACAAGACATTGGAGACAATGCTAAGAAAATGCTTGTGTAAGTTCAGATTTCAGATTGCATAAGATACATTGAATAAAACTCTTGCATGCTGCTTCACTCCCCATTGTATGATTTTATAGACAGCTTGTTATTCTTGCTTACAACCATATAAATTCAGTGATGTTTGGCAGCTCACTCGTAGTTTTCAGAAAAAAACATGAAGTACCCTTTTTACATGGACTGAAGATGTCTTTGCTGGTTAGGCTTGAGGGTAAAAATGGATACAATTATATATTCATTTAATTATTCATAACTTCAGTTGAAATGAAATGTGTATATATTTTTCCCTTATTCACTTTATAAAATTCAAAACTAAACCCAGCAGCAGTTTTGTCTTTGGCATGGTGACAAGTTTCTTTACTACAGTGAACCAAAGAAATTGTTCCAGAGAGAATTTGTGCTTCCCTATTTCAGAAAATCAAATTGGATTTTCTGAAATCCACATATATTACACATCACCCAGTGTGATGCTTCCCCATCTCAGAAAGTACTAGAAGAAAGTAGCAACATACATTTCTAGTAAATACTTCCACATACAGAATTAGATTATAGCCATTTTAAGGGAAAACTAGGCTTATTTGTGAGAAGATTTTAGTGCACAGGACTTTAGGGATTTGACTCATTCAGGGAGATAGCTAGGTTGTGATCTGAAGTTAAGCAAGAGTGAGTGAGGGTTCAGATGTGGACGTAGTCATGTTTGTTGAGGTTAATGGGATGTGCATTTCATCCAACAGAATTTAGGAAAGACTAATACTAGTTTAGGTTATTCATCAAAACCAATAGTGTGAACAAATCTTAGAGTCCATATGCAAGTCCTCTGTGAAGGTGTTTCTGCGACATCATAAAAAATGACAAATATGAGTTTAAAACTATCTGAGGATATACATTTTATAATATAAAATAATAAAATTTGGAAAAATCATAGCAACCATTTGGTTGCTATCACGGTTGTCACTTGGAAAGATGATGGACAGAGATCCACCTATACTGAATCCTCTACATTGAATAGTATACAAGATCTTTTATCCTGAATAGAGGTTGTTAAAAAACACACTCTAAAAAAAAAAAAGAAAGCCAAACCAACAAACAAACAAAAAAGGACACTCCACTTAATAATTAATGATCTTGCAAAAGTATCCAGACATAGTATCACCATGCTTGGTTTATAATTAAAATAAAGATTAATCTTGAAGAGAGAAGATTTCATTCTTCCTTCTCTCTTTTAAGATATGAAATGTTAGCAGCACTATGACCATCTATATTTAGAAAAATATGAGTAGTAGCCTCTGATTAGAAAAAAAGCAGAGTTTGATTGATTGATAATGATGATGATTTTACCAGTGACAATGCTTTTTAAATTCTTTCTGGGCTGGGTACATAAAAATGAGAATTGTACAATGAAGGGAACTGTTCTGCAGTCAATTTTAGTCTTCTCATAGAGCTTAACAAAAGTTAGATATAACACTGTCATTCACCAAAGCATTAACCATTCATTCTGCATCTTTACAGTCAAAACACAATCTTACTTGTTTTGAGAAAACAAGTGCATTTCAAAATACAAAAGTAGTTGTTGGGTCAATTGGAAATCTAATATTTTACAAAACAAAGCACTAATATGGCTCTATATAAGGCCAATGCATTTTTATTGGATACAAATACGAAAATTAAAAGATGGTATCATCTAATTCATTGCTGCAATGGATAACTGTCCTACAAATGCATTTCCAAAAATACTTTATATCCTAAAAGTAACTTATTCAACTGAGAGAATCTAGGTAGATTATTTGTATTTTAAAACATGGGAGTCTATGGCCGGGCGCGGTGGCTCACGCCTGTAATCCTAGCACTCTGGGAGGCTGAGGCGGGGGGATCGTTTGAGCTCAGGAATTCAAGACCACCCTGAGCAAGAGCAAGACCCCATCTCTACTAAAAAATAGAAAGAAATTAGCTGGACAACTAAAAATATATAGAAAAAATTAGCTGGGCATGGTGGGGCATGCCTGTAGTCCCAGCTACTTGGGAGGCTGAGGCATAAGGATTGCTTGAGCCCAGGAGCTTGAGGTTGCTGTGAGCTAGGCTGACGCCACGGCACTCTAGCCAGGGTGACAGAGCGGGACTCTGCCTCAAAAAAACAAACAAACAAACAAACAAAAAAAACCAAAACATGGGAGTCTATAAATAGGTAAAATGCATTAACTCAATTCTTTTTAATGAATTTCAGTATAATTGAGAAGAAAATATTAAAATTGCAACATTATTTTTCATTTACATGGATTCCTTTATGATGAAAGAGAAATGCTTTCGCCTAATATAATTGCTAAAGCATCAAATTCTGCTTACTAGGAAAAAGAAGAAAGCTTTCCAATTTCAGGTATGTATGTAATAGGGAGAGGTGAAATGACAGCAGTTTAGTAGCAAATATCACCTTCAAAAGATCCTTAATCTATAAAATTCTAGATTTTTTTTGGAGTACTAGCTTTTTAGCAGGTCATTCATTAATATGAATGATTTTATATGTAAAACATATTTATATATGAATGAGATACCATTCCACCTAACAATGACCTCAGCCAGGCACTATTTACAAAAATTGTATCTAATATGCCTTGTACTTAATGTATGGAGGTGGGGGCTGGGGATTTGAATCGATAAGATGATTAATGCCTGAAATTACATTGTTAGTCTTTCCTTAATTAGCTTATGAGACTGATCCTTGTTAAAATGCAATTATTTTTCATAGAAGGGCTTAACACATAAACCTTATGCTAAAATGGAAGGCGTTCTGACTGGGTTGGGGTTAGGAGAAGCATTCTAGTCTTTATTTTGCTACACTCTCTGTGACCTTGGGCAAGTTACCTAACTTCTCCTGACCTGCAGTTTCCTTGTCAAATTTTGAGGTACCTAAGACCCATTTTATCTAATTTAGCATTTTCCTAAAGCTGGGCTTATCATTTCCTTAATTTTTAGAAATTCACCAAAATGTTATATGGATAAGTACAAACATCTGAAAATTATATATGTCTATAGTCTGTCTTTTGAAAAAATAGCATAAAACAAGAAGACAATCCAAGTACATACATAATTCCACACCAGGTGATAGGAAAGATATTTTATTTATTTATTTTATTTATTATTTTTTAAAACTTTTTTTTTTTTTTGGTAGAGATGGGGTCTCTCTACGTTGCTCAGGCTGGTCTCAAACTCCTGGCCTCAAGCTATCCTCCCTCCTCAGCTTCCCAATCTGTTGGGATTACAGACATGAACCACCACACCTGGCTTTTATTTATTTACTTATTCATTAATTTTTAGGAAAGATATTTCAAAAATCTGAATATTTATAAGGGATATTGGTATTTACAGTTTGCAGGTTTTGCACAATGTAGTTGATAGAGCCGTGAACTCAGAATCAGCAAATTTCGTTTAAAATTTCAATCTGACATTTGTATTTGTAGATTCCTCCGCCCACCTCTCCACCCGCTTTTTCCCATAAGCGTTCTGTAAGACTAGGAAACAGGCAATATCCAATGAAGAAACCAATGGCAGTCTCAGGGAGTCTCAAGCATTGCCTTGAATTGATAATTTTTGTTTAGGACCATTCTGAAAATGGGAATTCAAAGTTTCATGTATAAGACTGCTGCTTCTTATGGTAGTTTTTGCCTCAGTTCCTTATCCAACCTCGAGGTATATAGGAAACATGCTAAAATGCAATCACTTGAAGCTTGTTCCTTTTTTCATTTTAATAATTCTTTTTGTGTTTTGACTATTAAAGAAAAACATTCTCTAGCAATGAATTCCTTGGCTTAGCCACATATTTTAAAAGTATTAATAAAAATGCATATGTTTTTAGGTTCTTTTAGCTAGGGTATATTTCAAAGGTGTCCTAGGGGCCTCCTAAATAAGGGATCTTTTGTTAAATTAATAAGTCTATCCAAAATTAAGCTTCTTATTTCAATTTATTTTCAGAAAAAAGTAGTCACAGGTTGTGGTCTTCATTGCCTTTCTTCTCCCACACCATCATAAATTGGTTTTGGTGTTTAATTTTTGATCTAGGAAAGAATAATTCATTTTTATCTTCATTTAATTTTAATAGTCAAGGAGTAGTCTATAAAGATTGAATAAATTTAATCCTCTGCAATTAGTGTCAAATTAATTCATTCTGGATGTGGATAACTGAAGAAATACAGACCCTCCTACTCACTGACAGACACCTTTATCAGGTTTAATGTTTTATGTAAATGATTCTACCTGAAAGGAAGTTATCTTGTTTCTCCCTCCTCCCTTTCTGTCCTTGTTAATTGTTTGTTTTTAAACCTAAACTTCCTCTCAGTATTCTGTCAGGACTGTAGTACTATTCTCTGGATCAACTGTGTGATTCTACAGAGATACATTCTGCTGCTAATTTGGCTCTTTTGGGCAGAGAAATTCAATTTTCTCCCTCTCATAAAAGTTCACAACCATGTAACTTCTGTGAGTTGCTCCAGAGAGGAGGGTATGATCAGACCTCCTGAGGATTAAAATGATCTTGATATGTCTTGTGTGCAGCGAGCAAAAAGGATTATTGTAAGTAGCCATTTGTCTCACACAACACGATCCATCTGGATCATCCCAGATTTGTTACCCAGAGATGATTTTTCAGAGCAGGAATATTTTCTCTCCTATGGAGAAGCCAAGATACAAAAAGCTACCAAGCAGGTCAGCGCTCAAGTCATTCCAAATACCCTTTCTTCTTTCTTTCCTTTAAAATCAACACTTGGGGTTATATAGTTGATATCTGTGTAGGTTTTACAATTAAACATTTTAATACAAGAAGACTACAATAATCTAAAATACTTCTCTTAATTTCTAGTACAGCTATAAATGCATACTGGCTGTTACTAAGCATGACTCATCAAGATTTTTAAAAAAGATAATTTAGTTACCTCTTGTCAAGTCACTATTTAATGTTACTTTCTCTATTTGCTGTGATAAGCATTAAAATCTGTATATTGGTTGATAAATCATTGTTTAGGAGTGTCTAAAGGGTTCAGTAAATGGTATGAAATTGCCATAGTGTAATAAATGGTTATTTGATAATGAATGAAATTGTTTGAAAATACTGTTAAAATGTCAAGTTTAAACATATAGATCATTACTCAAAAGGAAGGCAAACATGGAAACCACAGTGACATCATAAATATACTGCAATAAACACATTTATTTATACCAGGCAAGTTGTAGGTACTTTGTACAAATGTGTACAAATTGATATATGAAGTTAATTTCAATCTGTAAAAGTAATTGCATTGGTTTAACTTATTTAACTCTCCTTACAATAATATTTATTGCAGAAAAAGAAGGTAAAGAAATAAATGATGATAAATAGATAAAATACATAGGAAATGGGAATTGTTTTACAACTTAATTACACTGTCACATAAAATTATCACACAAATACACCAATCTGACAGCAGAAATACATTAAAACTCTATTATCCAATGCAGAGAACAGTTTTTTGTTGGCCTTTATTTCATTTGCACATTTAAAATAATTTTATTTTTTTCGACCAGCATAAAATGTCTAGGCAATGTCAAAAGCAAAAAAGAGTAAGTTGGGAGCAAAAATTGTTTTCTAAAAGAAATGTTTTGCTTTGCTCAATATTGTGAAGACTGACATACAATCCAAGAAAAGGACAACAACCCCCATTCCTCCATAACTAATATATTGAAGAAATGTAAACTCAGGAACTTGCAATAGAAAATGAAGCTAATTGATTTGTTAGACTGTGCAGAGCTCATAAGATGTGCAAATAACTTAGCAGCTGTACATCTTAAGTGAGATAATTTCAGTTTGGGATAAATAGATCTATACTGCAAACAATCATTGGTTTTACAGAGTCAAGTAACATTTACTTCCTAATATTTATGAGGCGTATGCTAGGTGCCGTGAGTGTTATTTAGGCTGTGTCCTGGAGAGGCTGATCATTTAACAGGAAAGATGAGACATGTTCGTAAGAAATTAGGGCATTTATGTCAGACTTGGCTACTTATTTGCTGATCTATATATTGGATTATTTTGCACTAAGTTTTTAAACCATAAATTCGGGCCAGAATATAGTGTCGCAAAACCTTCCAGTAAAATTCTTAAAACTTAGAATCAATTTCTGTCTTTGGTGTTTAAACATTTTGTAACACATTTAATAATGTCTATACTAGTAACACATTTAGGTTATTAGAGCAAGGATGATTTTATTCATTCTATAATGGAAAATACAAAATTTAGTTTGGGAAAAGTGAACATGAGAATTAAAATAAACTAGTCAAAGGGAAAAACTAATTGGAGGAATGGGTGAGAATTGAAAATAATTATGGGAGAGAAAGCTCGAAGGTTTAATGCAATGAATAATATCAAGTGATTCAAAAACATGTAATTTCTTTATGAGGGTCAAATATTTAACCATAGACAATAAACTAATTTTTTAGATGATTTTTAGTCTTTATGAAGAAAAGCCATATTTCTTTCTCTCTCATTTTTCTCAATATATCCATTCAAATTGAAGGCAAATGTGTGGATCTTTCTTTTACAGTGTGGAGGTTAAATAAGACGTTATAAACACTTGCAATGCCTGGATCATAACAAATTGGATTTATTCTTCTGATTTGTTATAAAATGCCTAGTGGGGAAATATAAATGATGAATGAAAAACCAGAAGAAAGTTTTCATGGACTTAGTTGACCAGAAAATGTTCATCTGAAATTAATTAAGCTGTTCTCTAAAGAAATCTTTGATAATTTTCTGATCTCTGGTATTTGAAGTATCTTTAATAGTATAGGTTTTACAGAGTCATTGTACAGTATTATCTGCTGATATATATATATATTTATTTTATATATTTATTTACATATAGGCTCTGTTACTTGTACATCTTTCCTTCAAGGGGTAACTCATTTTTTTTGTTAAGTAAAACAAGCAGTGGGAATGATGGAAATACAACAGTATTCAAATTGTTAAAAATTTAAAAATAATAAAATAAGAACATGATCAATTTTTAGTATGTATTTCCATTTTTATTGCTGTTAAAAGATAATTTTTAATAAGTCCAATTTAATAATGAGGTAAATGTAAACATAATTCTTATCCAAGAGCTATATCTGATTTTTTTAATTGCATGATATGTGGTAACTAAAGTGTGTTTTAAATCTTAAGCGTTTTTGGCTCATTTTGATTTCAAATGGTGAATTCATTTATAAAAGAAAAGAAGTAGACATTGAAATAGGTAAAATACAATAATAAAGGTAATTCAGACATGACAATGGAAAATGAAGATGCTTAAAAAGAAAATTTAGAGTATCAGATATTGATGAGAGTAGAAACATAAAATGTTATTCCTAGAACGGTTTTCATATTCCCATAAATTAAATAAATTGACTCACTTCTGAATGTTAGGGTCTTCAAAGTGAGATGTATATACTGAAAATATGATCTTTTTTATTGGCTATTGCTACAGAAAGGGTCGTAAGTAATGCCAGCCATTATTAGAATTTAGAAGACATCATTTATTATGCTTCAGAATGGCCTGTTATATACCATCGTTATTTAAGAAAATATTGAACATGGGATGTAGTTAACTTTTAACGTATTGAAGATACTGTTAATTTAAAATGAAAATTCCTCTATTCTCAAAGGGAGCAGCGTTTAACCATTTAAAAAAAAAATTTGTACCCCTACCTTGAATTTAAAAGTAAAACTCAAGAAAGGTAATGAATATAGTAAAGCAAAAATACCTACATCTTTCTGAAGATACAAAATGCCATCATGCTAAAACAGAACTCTTTTGCCTTTAATTTAGCCCTCTCAGTATTAATGCTTTCACTAATACTAGTACTATTGTTACTGTTCCTTCCTGCCCCACCATGACATCACCTTCTCATTTGACTTTTTTCCTAAACTGTGTCATTGGGGTGCATAGGGAAGTTTTGTGTGCTGTGTATGAAATTGCAAGAAAAAATAGCATAAAGCCTCCCCCTTTTCCCTAAGATTAGAGGTGGGTCTTGTAACAGTCTACTCTCTCTGTTTCTACAGAAATTACACTCAAGCCAGGTCAAACATAAATAGGGTATTAGCTATTGTATCTGCATTTTGTATCAGTAGAAAGATGAACATGGGAATACTGGCACAGACCTTCTTAATGCGTGACCTGTCATAGATACCTGTGAATGCCTATAGGCAGAGACCTCTCTAGGATATGGAAAACAGTGATGAAAACTGCCCAGAGTCCTGTGTTTGGAGTGGTTCTGAACTCTTTCACGGGATTTAGCAGCTGTTGCTACATGGTGCCAAAGAGAGTGAAGGAACGAAGAATGCTACCAGGTGGTGCCAGAAACAAATTGGAAGCACTGATACACATTTGCATAAACATGCTCTCTGAGCTTGGCAGCCCTCCTTGTTCAGACCTCTTCATCACCCTCAACAGGAACTTTTGAAACATTTTCTCCTCTTCTTTCCCTGTGTAGCACAACCACTGTTGTTGTTTTGTTAGATTTTTCTGTGTAAAAATAAATTATTTTACACATGTATATGTATATACACACATTTTTTGCAGAGATTGGGAGGTGGGAGGTGGGAGAAGGGAGGATATTACCTATGATGCTTTGACCCCAGCCTTGAAAAGCCCTAAAGATCTGGATGGATGGAGGCCTATTTCACTAGACAGATAATAAAGCTGCTATAGAATACCTCTTGGTGCATTATAATTTTTGTTTAAGTTTTGTTAAGCCAGGCTTATCAAGGTATAATTTACATCTATTAAAATTTGCCCCATTTAGATGTACAGTTCCATGAATTTTGACAATTGTATACAGTCTTATAAGCACCATTAAAATCAAGATGCAGACTATTTCTCCTCTCCTAAGAAGTTCCCTTTTACCTGCCACCCACCCTCAGTCCTTGGCAACCATTGATCTCTCTATTCTTTGTCCTTATAGTGTTGTCATTTGACAGTATGATATAAATGAAATCATACAGTATGTAGTCTTTTGAGTTGGACTTTTTTTACTTAGCATAATGCTTTTTGCTATCATGGTTCTGTTTTATTGCTGAATAGTATTCCATTGTGTGGATGTATCATAATTTATCAGTCACTTGATGGATATTTGGATTGTTTTAAGTTTTTGATGATTACGAATAAAGTTGCTATAAACATTGAAGTACAAGGTTTTGCGTGTGTGTATATATATATATATGTCTGCTTTTCTTGGGTAAATACCTAGGAGTAAAATTTCTGGATTGTATGAGAAGCGTATGTTTAACTTTATAAAAAACTGTCAATGTGGTTTCCAAAGTGGCTATACCATTTTTAATCCCCCGTGAAAATACAGGACATTTCTAGTTGCTCTATATCCTTCTCAGCACTTGATCTTGTCAGCTTGTTTTTTTTTGTTTTTTAATTTTTTTTTTTTTTGGAGACAGAGGCTCGCTCTGTTGCCCGAGCTAGAGTGCCGTGGCGTCAGGCTAGCTCTCAGCAACCTCAAACTCCTGGGCTCAAGCAATCCTTCTGCCTCAGCCTTCCGAGTAGCTGGGACTACAGGCATGTGCCACCATGCCCAGCTAATTTTTTCTATACATTTTTAGCTGTCCAGATCATTTCTTTCTATTTTTAGTAGAGACAGGGAGGGGAAGGGTCTTGCTCTTGCTCAGGCTGGTCTCGAACTCCTGACCTGGAGCGATCCGCCCGCCTCGGCCTCCCAGAGTGCTAGGATTACAGGTGTGAGCCACCGCGCCCGGCCTTGTCAGCTTGTTTTGATTTAGCCAGTCTAATAGCGGTGTAGTAGAGTAAGTTGTAATTTAATTAAATCATTGAACATCTATAGCATTTGATTCCATGGGGGAATTCAAAGAAGTTTAAGTAATTCTTCCCAAAAGGAGCTTGCTTTTTAGGTAAGAAGCCAATACAAATACACACAAAAATCAAATGGAATATTTCAATAGTAGTCCAGGATGGTAGCAGGGATGATATCAGAAGAAAGTATATGATTGATTTTCATTGAACCTTTAAGTTAATTATTGCTAAGTTAATCATTGCCCCTAGGCGCTTTTGTGGACACTAAGTCTAATGGACTCTTTCTTCATAATCTGTTACTAGTTTTTGTTCCTTCCTGTTTTCTGCTGTCAGTACCAGGCCTTTATCATCTCACCCTAAATTCCTATGGCAATTTCTAACTGATTTGTGTCCTCTAGATCCTTTCTACTACAATCAGTCCTAGTTGTAGCCATTAAACTAATCTACTAAAAACAGTTTTCTGTTCCTGTATAACAAATTAGCACAAATTTAGTGGCTTAAAACAATACTGATTTATTTGTTCACAGTTCTTTAGTTCAGAAGTCTGGGCACAGTGTGGCTACATTCTCTACTTAGGGTGTCACAAAGCCAAGGTCAAGGTGTTGACTGGGCTGCATTCCCATCTGGAGTGTGGGACCATCTTCCAGTCTTTTATGGTTGTGGCAGAATGTTAATTCCTTGTGGTTGTAGGACTGAGGTTCCTGTTTCTTATTGGCTGTCAACTGGGAGGCACTCTCAGTTCCTGTAAGTCACCCTGATTTCTTGACACATGGTCCCTTTCATCTTCAAATGCAACAATGGAAAATCTCTCTTACATAAAATCCTTCTCATGCTTCAAATCTCTCTCTCTAAGGACAGCCCAGTTCCATTTAAGGGCTCACTGGGTTAGGTCATGTTCACCCAGGATAATCTCCCTTTCTTAGAGTCAGCTATTCCATAAAACATAACCTTAATCATGGTTGTGGTATCCAATCATATTCACAGATTCCATCCTCACTCGAGGGTATGGATTAGATAAGGTGTATTCACCAGGGACAGGGAATCTTGGGGGTCATCTGTCTACTATATATCAACATTTAAAAAAGCTAATTTCAATGTTGCTCCCTGTTTACTGCAACTTACTTCTTTCCTCTGGGTTCACTTTTCTCTTTGACAAGGTACTATATCCTTTAGTAATAATTTTAGTGAGGGTCGGTAATTGTTAAACACTTCCAGTTGTCAGAAAATATCTTTTTTTCATTCTTACTTTTAAATGGTAGTTCTTGCTAAGGTGAAATTTTAATTGATGTTTACAGTTACTTCTCCATTGCCTTCTGGATTCTGAAGACTGAAGTTGGTTACTGGTCTAATTGTACTTCTTTATAAGAAATGTTTTTTCTCCTTGATAACACTTAAAAGTTTCTCTTTAACAGTGATATTTTCCAGTTTCACTAGGGCAAGTCTAGATATGGAGTTATTTATCTATTTTCTATCCTGTTGGTTTCCAGAGTGTATTTTCAACTTAAGAACTCCTATCTTTATTAAATTTTGCAAAATTCTGTTTTTTTCTTCAAGTATTTCTTCTCCTGAATTCCTTCCATTCTTTTTTCCTGGAACTCTCAAGAGAACTATATCCAAAACAATTTATACTCCATGTATATTAACTATTCCTTTATATTTTTATTTCTCTGTATAAAGTGCTGCATGCCAAGAGAATTCCCCAGTTCTATCCTTCAATTTAGTGATTTTCTCTTTAACTCTTTTATCTAGAGTTTGTACCTTCTATTGACTTTTTAAAATTTCAATCACTATAACTTTTTATTTGAACACCTTCTAGTTAGTATGTTTTATTAACCATGTATTTTGTTTAATTTCTACCTGTTTCATAGTTTTGTTTTTATTTCAAATGAATGTTATTTTTGCATCTATTTCTTTGTGGATCCTAAACATACTTGTTTAAAGACTTTATATGAAATATTGATTCATTCCTTTCATCTCAAGTAAATTTATTTTTCAACCATAGTTTTGTTTGGCTCTTTCTTAGAATTAGTTTTCTTCTTATAGATTTTCAGACTCACCTAGAATGGGAGGTTTTAATTTTTCTCTCTTTTTCTGTGCTTATCTCCTGCTGTCTAGTGATTTTACAATTGCCTTTACATGATCTCCAGAGTCTCAGGTCAGAACCTAGTCCGGTACAAGCTGCTCCTAGCTCTTGTCCTTGAGGATATTCATGATATACAAGGTAATATTGGATCAAGTCCAGGTCAAGAGGCTGTGTCTGTGTCCTTTAATTTCCCTAGATGCTCATTTTCTGGTAAATCATATCCCCGGGCCAAAGCATCCTTCAGCTTAAACAGAGGAGCTCCATCTTAGTCATCGTTTCAAACAGAGGTGCTCTAGTTTTCCACCTCTTCCTGGGTACTTTAGTCTCTGTTATCTCACAGAAACTGAAATCCTCACCTCCTCTATATCCAGATCCAGGGTGTATTCCACAGCTTTAGCCCCATCTGTTGTAAGGGTTTGGGCAGAGGATTGACATAATATGATGCACATTTAAAAAGAGTTATTCTGCCTACTGTATTGAGAATAGGGGTTTGGATCAGGGTAGGGTTGGGGGAGAAGGGTAGAGGCAAGGAGACCAGCAAGGAAACTACTATAATGATCCAAGTCAGAGATGACGGTGGCCCAGACCAACATGAGGGAAAACAAGGAATCAAGGATGATTGCCAGAGTTCTGCTGTGAGCAGCTGGGTGGATGGTGATGCCATTCACTGAAATAGGGAAATGAAGCTAGATCTTTTCCCAAATGAGAGAAGTGGTTGCCCAAACCCAGGTGACTATGGGTCCTTGCAGCTTCCCTGACTCCAAGTGGAAAGCATGGATTTACGGAAAATTCAGTCTCCAACATTAAAGTCGGAGGTCTATTGGACCAAAGGATCAGAGGTCCCTAAAAAGATGGGCTCTTCTAAAATTGGAATGGAGCTGGGCATCGTGACACATGCTAATGGTTCCAGCTGCTCAGGAGGCTGAGGCAAGAGGATCCCTTGAGCCCAGCCTGGGCAACATAGAAAGACCCTGTCTCAAGACACAACACACAAACAGCCCCATCCTGCAGCAAAACAAACATACACAAAATAAATAAATAAAATTGGAATGGATCACCCTGGGCTGGGGCTATTAAGGAAGCCCATTGGTATTGACAGTTGATGACTTATTTCAGACCCAGTTTAAGCCTCTGTTTCTGATATTGATTGCCACAGAATCAGCCTGTGTCCCATCCTTCTGAGATGGGGCCATATCCCTCCTGTGTGAGACCTCTGTTACCTTGGCAGATAGCCTTAGCAGTTAGCCATGGGATTCACACTGTCCGTAAGAAACCAAAGGATAATTCAGATTCATAACCAAAGTGTCATGTAGGGCATATCTCTTTGTAGAAAGTGAACTCAAATGTTGAGGCAATTACGAAAATTATTCAGGCAAAGACATTTTTTTTTCTCCCTTATAGGAATATTTCATGAAAAATTTGGGGGCCTGTCATTAACTAACTCATTACTTTAATTAACCACTTCATTATGTAAGTGTAGACACAGCTTTACAATTATTTATACTGTTTCTTCCTGTGTGTAAATAATTGTGAAGTAAAAATATTAATTTGTGAATGTAATTGTGTAGGTGATCACTCTGAATTTACTCAGAACTAGCAATTAGTGCATGCAAATCAGCTATGACAAAAGTCTCTCTGATCCGTTCAGAATACAGGAAGCGTTAATTTGCAAGAATGCCTGCTCCTGGCCCGTCTGATTCTCAAAAGTCACGTTCTTGCCTCTGAAAATCAGAAACTGACCGTATTTGTTGTGAGCTTTATGATCACTCTTAATGCCCGGGCAAACACAGGAAATAAAATGCTAACAAATCATCACCCATTACCTAATTATATTTATCTAGACAGATAAAGTTGGGGGGAAAAGAGTGGATCGTGTTTTGTTTAAAAAGGCGTTTCTCATTTGCCAAACAAAGATGAAATTTATAGCTTAATTATTCCTCATAGTGCCATACAGAGCCTTTTCTGTTAATCATACCCAGATCCTGAGATTTTTTTTTTCCCAAAGAGGTGTATATGTGTATTGACTCCCAATTAAAGCAGTACCCCCTCCAGGGGGAGTAGTGCTAATGGGACCTAAATGTTCATGAGGTTTCACTGGGCCCACAGTCGGAAAAAACTCTGACGCAGATGGAATGTCACTCCTTCAGCAATACAAATACCAAATACAAAATAGTTCAGCTACCTGGGACATCTTGAATTGTAGAATCGACTAGAATTATTCTTCTTCATTAAAAATCATGCTGTTGTTGAACAGCAGCAGTTCAGTTGCTCTGATCGTTGGACAATATTTGGACATTTATTTCTTTTTATCTATTTCAAAATATAACTGTCCCAAAGTTTTATAAGATGCATCCACAGGTCTCTGTAAATGTAGCTCCATCCCCTGGCCACTGTAATCACACATTTTTTTTTTTTTTTTTTTTTTGAGACAGGGTCTCACTCTTGTCACTTAGGTCACCAGGTTGGAGTGCAGTGGTACAATCATAACTCACTTGCAGTCTCAAACTGCTGGGCTCAAGTGATCCTCCTGCCTCAGCCTCCCAAGTAGCTAGACCTACAGGCGTGTGCTACCATGTCTGGATAATTTTTAAATTTTTTTTGTAGAGATGGGGTCTAGCTATGTGGCCCAGGCTGGGCACAAACTCCTGGCCTCAAGCAATCCTCCAGTGTGCTGGGATTACAGGAATGAGCCATCATACCCAGTCTGGTCTGCATATATTCTTTTTAAAAAAAATATGGAATGCTTCACAAATCTGTGTGTTATCCTTGCACAGGGGCCATGCTAACCTTCTCTCTATCATTCCAATTTTAGTGTATGAGCTGGAGAAGCGAGCACCGGCATATATTCTTAACTCTTTGTGTGCCTTGGGCTTGGGGAAGACACTCAGATGCCGGTGTCCCTTGTCCCTAGGCTACCTTGAAAAGACTCAGACTGGAGTGGTTAGAGAAGATGAAGGTAGGTGTATCTTTTTTTATGATGTCATAGTTTGCATATACTATAATTTATTCAGTCAGTTCTTTATTGATAGACTTTAGGTTATTTAAAATCTTTTGCAATTACAAACGATGCTGTAAATACATAATTTTTGAAAAATGCAAGTTCACCTGTAGGATAAATTCTGAGAACTGGAATGTGTGGGTCAAAGAGTATACCAACCTCTAGGACGTTTCTAAACACTGAACGATTTCACACACAAGAGCACTTGGAGAAGTGAAGTGACTCACTGATGGACACATGGTTATTAAACACTGAAGCCAGGATTCACACACAGGGTGTGTTTGTTCTAAATCTTCATATTGCTCTTTTACTGGAGCATAAGGTTTTTCCTCAATAATAAGATTGAGTACATATAAATAAGTGTAATGTCTTGTGGTATGTGCTCTGGAGGATACAAAAGAGTAAAAACATGGCCACTCAGGGAGTTTACAAATGAGTAGTTTAGGTAAAACATTTGAAGGAAGGAAGTGGATGGAACTATTGAAAATATATATATTAGCATATATGTATATACCCCCCCACATACCCATATTATATATCTGTATCTATATACATTTATACACAAACATATATACATACATACATGTATATACTTTAAACTACATCCAAATAATGGATATGAATATTTAAACAGAAAAGAAATTAAGAGTTGATTATCCGTTTAATGAAAGAAAGAATATGCACATTAAAATAGCTTTTAAAAATTTAAAAGTAATACAGTGCTATCGCAGGGATAAGCATTGAGAAGAAAATAACCATTCTTAATTGTATTACCCAGAGATAACTGTTGTTAACTTTGGGAAAATATCCTTCCATTGTTCTTATTTATAAAATAGGATCATATTTTAAATACTGTTTTATAACCCACTTTTTTCTCTTAATAATACTTAATAACTATCTTTCTAGGTCATTAAATATACTTCCTTAACATCATTTTCATAGCCCTGGGTTTTCCATTGTATGAACTGAACCAAGCAAACTATAATTTATAGTATTTAACTAAATCTCTTATTGTCAGATATGGTTATTCCTACTCTTTCCCCTTTAACTATGATAAACAATACTGTGAAGAACATTTTTGGATGGGATTTTTTTTTTTTTTTTTTTTGGTCCATCCATTATTCAGCACTCCCCTCCTCCCTCTTCAACATCCGGATCTCCCTCTCAGGGGAATTCAACATTGTAGCTAGCCTTAATGAAAGGGCAATTCCCCGTGCGCCCGGCCCTTGCTCTCCCTGCCATCTCTGGACTTAAAGAGAGATTAAGATGACCTGATTCTTACTCAACTCATTCTGGCACAGCCGTGGTAGACGCAGCCAATCAGACACTTGCTCCCAGGACTTTGGATCCTGACCAAGTGGAGGCACAAGGGGAATGTCAGATAATGTCAGGATAATTCTTACCAGAGTGGCGGTGAAGGGCCATTCTGTTCCTGTGGGGTGGCCTCAGCACCAGGCGGTATCTGGCTCCCTTGTGCACTGGTTTTCAAACGCGATTCTCCAGCCTCCTGTTCTGGTGAGTCCCTGAGATCCTTTCGATACCTTATTCTCTCTTTAAGATAGCCAGCAATTTAGTCTCAATTGCTAACATCTGAGAACCCTCACAGATGTAAAAGCAATTTTAGGCCGGGTGCAGTGGCTTACACCTGTAGTCCTAGCACTTTGGGAGGCCAAGGTGGGAGGATCACTTGAGGCTAGGAGTTTGAGACCAGCCTGGGCAACCTGGTGAGTGCTGCTCCCCCCAATCATTAACCCCATCTCCACAAAAAATAGAAAACTAGCCGGGTGAGGTGGCACGTCTGTAGTCCCAGCTACTCAGGAGGCTGAGGCAGGAGGATCGCTTGAGCCCAGGAGTTTGAGGTTGCAGTGAGCTATGATGAGGCCACTGCACTGCAGCCTGGGCATCAGAGTGAGACCCTGTCTCAGAAAAAAAGCAAAACAAAACAAAACAAAACAATTTTAAACATGATCCATGATTTCTTCCTTAGGTAAAGAATTCACATCTTGAAGGCAAGGAGGATTTCTTTAAATGACAAGGTCTTCTCATGCATTTTAGAAAATCCTGTTTAAAATGAATAAGTTTTAAAGTTGTTTAATGACTAACTTGTCAATGACTGCTTGGCTTCCATTACCATAACAAGCTATACATTTGTCCTGAAAGCTCATCAGTACTGTGAAGAGGTAATTATCCATATAAAAATTAGGTGTGTTTGGCCTTAAGCAAACTCACTATGTACAAATTCAGATCTATTATTCATATAAATAAGGGAGAGAAAACAAACTCTTTAGAATAGTGAAATTAAAAATCATAGAGCTTGTGCCTGTCACCTCCTAGTAGTGTCACCTTTGGCAACTCACCTGACTAGATAAGATTTTTTTTTTTTTTTTTGAGACAAGATCTTACTCTGTTACCCAGGCTGCAGTGCAGTGGCCTCATCATAGCTCATTGCAACCTTGAACTCCTGGGCTCAAGCAATCCTCCTGCCTCAGTCTCCTGAGTAGCTGGGACTACAGGTGAGCACAACCACATCTGGCTAATTTTTCTATTTTTTATAGAGACAGGTTGCTCTTTCTCAGGCTGGTCTCGAACTCCTGGCCTCAAGTGATCCTCTCACCTCAGTCTCCAAAAGTGCTAGGATTACAGGTGTGAGCCACGGTGCCCGGCCAAGATTGTTTTTTGATTCATAAAATTGGAGTAAAAGCAGTACCTACATCACAGGTTGCTATTTGTAGTCGAAACCTTAGGGTGTGAAAGTATGTTATAAGCTATAAAATATAAATGACATTTATTTTTAAATTGCAGTAAATGAGAACTTCTGGACTTTTTAGAGCTTGTTTATTATAAAGTTTATATCAAACACCCTTGGAGTATTTAAGGTGATTCCATTTACAAGAATTCAGCTTGGAATCCATTAATTACTAAAAGCCTTTCCCTTCCGCCTCCCTTTCGCCCTTCCTTCCTTCTCTCCCTCTTTTCCTTCCTTCCTTCCTTTCTTCCTTCCCTCCTTCCCTCCTTCCATATTGTTTGTAGCAGAAGCATAAATGTGAAAGCAAAGGCCATAGTTATTTACGGTTCCTCAATTAAAACAACTGAACTCAATACATCTTGACTCAGTGCTTCTTTCCAAAACCTCTACTAAGAATTGAAAATTGAAAAATTTAATTAATCCCACAATTACTTGGCTTCCACAGTGTCCTGCTGTTGTGTTTTGTAATAGATCCTCCTGGTGCAATATGAGCTCTCGAAGTCCATGACTTAGGGCTTTACTGTACAGGTTGCCTTAGGGACAAGCAATAAGGAAAGGGTATGTAAAGGACTGTCCCTCCGCGGGGATCACCCCCACAAGCAGGTGGCCCACTGGAGAGAAGGGAGCATCTACTGTTCTCCCTGCATCCTGTCTCCAGGGTGAAGACCTCCATCTAAAAGATTCTGAGCACTGTAAGTTTCCCATATTTGTTTTTCTTGCTATCCTTGTGGTGATTTACAGTCTGACACTTAGACTCAGAAGGGGTTGTGTGTTTGTTTGGGGGGACGGAGGCAGTCTTGTGGGGACAGGCCTCTGAAGGACAGAGTGGGACTCCCCAGAGAAGAGGAAAGTCGGCTAAATCCTGGACCTATTGCACCAGGAGAGAACAGGAACCAGCCTGAGCCTGGGAATGGCCTTGGATCTGAGAGTTTCTTGGTGTGACAGGGACTGAAATGTTCACCTCCAATCTGAAAGTCCTGGCAAGATTCAGACGTTGCTTGAGACAGGACAAAGGCTTGTTCTCTTGACTGCACACTCCTTTCCCTCTGCCAGAACATTCCTCTCCACTCACCTGGCCACACTAACTCCCATCCATTAGTCATCAAAATTCTTTTACAGCCACTTCCTTTTGGAAATCTTTCTTCCCTTGCCCTTATTATTTCTCCTTTCCTGGGTAGGAGTGGATTCAGTTTCTTGAATGATGGCCTTCTGTTCCATAATTCATTCCTTCATTCAGTCAGTAAGTCACTCATTTGTTCTCTTACTATCTTTGGGTAAAAGGGCTCTGGCACAAAATAGCCTGATAAATGTTTGCTGGGTGAATTAAATATAACAATATTAAGAAACTAATTGAAATAGAATGCTAGGGTGGTTGATAAACAACTATATTAGAAGGGAAGTCATAAAGTAAAAAGAAGCAGAAAGAATCACCAGTGAAGTAATGACGTATTGATTTTAATGCAATGAGGATGATTATAAAATAATTAAACTTCAATTATCTAGCATCATAAGGCTATATGAGTTTAAAAATTCTCAAGAGGATCTCAAAGAATATAGGAAATGACAATTACATTTCAGAAAATGACAACTTACAAAAATATCAATTATTTTTAAATAAAAATATCAGTTAAATCTTGCTTTCCATAATTACCAAATATTAAACAGAAGAAATCACATTTGACTGAATCATAAATCCTGGTCATTAAAGAGAGGAGAGAGGAAAATCTAATAACCACACCAATATCCAAGCAAAATTTTATTATTTCTTTATGTAAAAGGGCCAAAAATAAAATGCATCTTTTCTTTAAAAGAAGCACAGTCAGGGGAGAAAAATAGTGAATGTTGGAGCCACTTATTAGAAAAAAAATTTAAAAATGTTCCCTATATTCCACAGGCTAGTGAATGAATGGATTAGAATTGTAATATTTTTGCATTAAGGACCAAAACTTTGGGAAAAACTTTGGAGAAAACAGCAACCTTTTTTCTGAGGAGGTAACCTTGCCCATTTAATTGGTATATTTCTCATCCCAAACTACTGTGTTTTAGGATTATACCTAAACCAGCAGACATGAAGATCAGTCTTGTTTTTACTTAAAGCAGGCACATTGCAGCAACATAAACACTCCAGTCTGAGTCAGGAAATTTGTCTTTATATTTCACCTAGATCTTTTACATTGTAACCATAGGCTGTTTGTTTTGCTAAGGGATTAAGCCTCCAACATACAGTTTCTCTCTAAAATATCTCTTGAATCAACTTCTTTCCATTCTTACTGTCCATGCCATTGGTTGGATTTTTGTACCATCTTCCTCTGTTGTAACCCTGGTCCCTAACTGTCTTTCCTGCTCCCGTCTCTTCTCCCTTCCAATTCAGCTTTCATATACACAGGGTAGAATGTTAGTATGTCTCAAGTACAGCATAATATTTACGTGTTTATTGACTATCTCCCTTCCATCTTAAGGTATAAGCAGGGACTTAGTTTTGTAAGCTGCTGTATCCCTAACACCTAGAACAGTGCTTGGCACATAGTAGGTGCTCAGGAATGAATGAACACCTTTGTGAGGAATGACCATTCCCTTTTCTATCATTTATTAAAATCTTACTTGTTTTTCAAGGCATAGCTAAACCTTCCTTAATCATTTCATTCTCTCACCATTTTCATTCACATCATAGCACTCGTCAAATTCTGCTTTGTATTAAATTATGTCTATACAAATCTGTTACCCCCACTAGACTGCAGTTACCTCAAATGCTGTTCTGTTCTGCTCACCAGTTTTTGCTACAATGCCTAACACCTTAAATATGGGAGTAGCAATTAGCATCACACTGGTGAATAGTCTTAATTTCTGCACCAGGTGACTATGATTATCCTACATGGTAAATTCCAGTGACCTCACTCATTTTTAAATGGGGCTGATTTCAATCAACATGCAGATTGAGCGTTCATATCAATCACATAGTTAGAATCTATGGGGGATACAGAAGGCATATAAGATATGCTGTTGCCCCTTAAAGGGCTTACTGTTTAATTTAGGAACATAAGATGATCCCATTGACCACAGCATCAGAGCCACCTGAGTACTTGTCAAAAATTTCTGTGCCCTATCCAAGACCTTCTGAATCAGAATTTCTAGGGGAGATGGCTGAGAATCATAATTAGGAAGCTCCCTTGATAACTCTTATTGTCAGTAAACTTTTGAGTTAATGAAAGCCCCAGTCAGCTTCATTCTTCCTTCCATCCCCAAGATGGTACATTTGATCCCTAATTATAGACCAAGTCATCTCCCAGTTCCTAGGAATAATACTAAGTTCTGTTAGATCAACATGCCGTGGCTACATAAGTCTGATATCTCATTCATTGATTCATTCATCAAGATTTATTGAAAACTTGCTGGATTTTTGTTTTATACCTTTGAGTTGTGGGTTGTATTTGTAGATTTCTACGTTGGTCCTGATTCCCAAATACTCAGCTGTTAATCTTCCAATTGCAGATGTTTCTCTTTAGTCTAAACTCTCATCATACCCTTGTTCTTCCTCCCCCCGAGAGAGCTCTGTCTTGAGCTCTAAACCAGTTGCTGGGGCCCAGCTGTTTGTTGATAAAGCTCCTAGACGCCGAATGCTTACATCTGGTCTCTGGCTTTTCATCTGGCCCACTGAATGCCACGTCTAGAGCTTCCCCATATGTGCTGGCTCATTTTAAGTAAATGGGTACAATCTTTATGTGGATAGCAAGGTTCAAAAGATATAATATGTGAATAGGTGGCTTTTCCAATTATAAATTGTTACACAAGTGCTAATTATTATCATGAAAGTATAGAGACCCAAGTATAAATGTGATAAGCTATCAGCACGGAGATACCGGAATCCATCTCTGTGTGTTCAGCCCATTGAAAACACAGGAGACCCCTCGGACCTCTGAGCCCACTGGGCTCGGGTGGGCCTGGGGGAGGGGGAAAAATAAAAAATTAATAGAAAAGAAGAAAACACAGGAGAACACTAACAAACATCCTCCTTACAGTTGCAAAGTTAAGTAGAAACATAAATATACCATATTCAGAAACACATGAATTACAACTGATAGCCTTACTTAATGTTTACTTGGAGCTACATAAAATGCCCAATCCATCTTCCCCTATTTCTTTCTTGCTGGAAGCACCAATTCTCATTTCAGAGGCTGAATGTCAGAAAGGCACTTTCCCAGCTTTCTTGCAGCTAAAGCATTGGCATGAGACCCAGTAAGTCTTTGCCAATGGACTTGAGGGGAAGTCTGCTGGTAAGATACTCTGAAAAGTTTTCCTCCCTAATAAAAAGAGAAACATATAAGGAAACGTTGCCCTTTCTGCCTTTGGCCATGCCTGGGTGATAACTTGGTGTCTGCAGCAGTAGCGACCACCTTGCTACAATGAGGGGATGAGCCTGAGGATGACAGACAACACACTGAAGACCACGGAGCAATTAAGATAGAAAGAACCTAGAAGGTCTTTGAGGCTGTTGTTCACCTGCTGAATTAACTTCCTTGTAGCCCTCCTGCAGCTGCTCACTTGAAACCTCTTTTTATGTGAGATAGTAAATATTCTTTTTTTTTTTTGAGTCATTTTCAGTTAGGTTTTCTATATTTGAAACTAAAATAACCCTAAATTTAAACATAATCTTTAAATTCAACTATCTTAATTTGCTATTGGCCTGGTATTGGTAAGACCAACTTTTATTTACCTAGCATCTTTTTCTGATTGAGACTTTGGCTTAAGGAGTAGCTACAGTGTAATAGAGGTATTATTGAGTTATGATCCTATATATATTATTAAATTTAATTTTTACAAGTCAAGCTCAACTGGTTCTTCCACCACACAAGGTAGTATTGATTCTGTTTTGTAGATCTGATAAGTAAGGTAGAGTGTGCTATGGAAGTGAGTATTAGAATTCTACATCTCTGACCCATTCTGCTGGCAAAATTTCTGACCTCGTGATATAAAGTTCTGACTTATATAGTCAAAAATATCTACCAAAATATAATGACATGATTAAAGAATATCCTCTTCACTTAAAACATGCTGGGAATTCCTGTTTCAGTTAATTGGAGATATGTACATATATCCAGGTTTGAATAGATTGCCAAGGCCCACTATTCATTTTCTTTTCAGCTAAACTGACCCAGGGGATGTTTTTTAAAAGTTTACATGCAAAAAAGTGCACTTACTGTATAGTTTCAATGCTGCATTCTATGCATTCAGGGTACAATGACCATAATTGCAAGTTTACTTGTCAGAATCTGCTGAGGAATCTCAGGTGATATGCAAAAATCATTTTCAAGCCCAGGTCAATATATAAGTGCTTTGTCTTTGCAGATGATGAGAATGTTGAACACATTTCATCTCAATAACAATTTAACAAGAGTTTCAAATTCTTTTAGCAAGAGTTTTCTAGACAAAAGATATTGCATACACTGGCAACATTGCTAATTATTTCAGTCTTGTTAGTATTTGTAAGTATTCTTTAAAATAAAGTTTATAATCCTAACATGATCTTGAACAAATTAAGAAAAGCAATAAAAAGATGTTGAAACCCACAGTAGAAAAAGGCAATTATTTTTAGCAGTTTTAGATAAACAGTAATTAGAATAGTTAATCTATTTTAAAAGTTCTATTGTAAAATTAGGAAGGAAGTGATTCAATTACAGTAGATTTTTTTTTCCGGGAATACAACCAATGAGCAATAGGTAATATAAAAAGCAGAAAAGTGGGCCAGGTGTGGTGGCTCACGCCTGTAATCCTAGCACTCTGGGAGGCTGAGGCAAGAGGATCGCTCAAGGTCAGGAGTTCGAGAACAGCCTGAGCAAGAGCGATGAGACCCCATCTCTACTAAAAAAAAATAGAAAGAAAGTAACCAGACATCTAAAAATATATAGAAAAAATTAGCCAGGCATGGTGCCACATGCCTGTAGTCCCAGCTACTTGGGAGGCTAAGGCAGTAGGATTGCTTGAGCCCAGGAGTTTGAGGTTGCTGTGAGCTAGGCTGATGCCATGGCACTCACTCTAGCCCGGGCAACAAAGCGAGACTCTGTCTCAAAGAAAAAAAAAAAAAAGCAGAAAAGATAAATAGCTTTTCCCAAATATGACCATTTTTCACATTTTAGAAATGGAAAGCAATCTTACAGTGATTTGGAAGTACAATATATATTGTGGAAGTTAACTGAATTATAGATGAAACAATTATGCTTTATAATATAATCTTACCATTTTAAGGCTGAAAATTACTAAAATGCATGAACATATATTAAAAAACAAAAATAATTTTTTTTGCATTGCAAAGTGAATATACATCCACTTTTAACAATTAAAAAATATGGATAAATAAAAACATACACAAAACCCAAAATGTAAATGAACATAGTTCTCATTACTTGGAGATAACCACAGTTTGATCTATATTCTTTGATTTTCCTTTATATATCATATATATTGTGATATACAAATTCTACAAAGTGGAATTATGGTTTACACACTGCTTTACACTCTGATTTTTTATTTTGAAATAATTTCAAACTTACAGAAATGATGTATGTGTAGTACAAAGAAGTTCCTAAACCCATCATCCAAAAACCCTTCCCCAGCTGCTCAATCTGCCTCTATGTAACCAATCTCCCAATCCTTTAAAAATTTAAAGAGCATTTTAAAAAAGTCTATAGTTGAGACTTTCAGTAATTCAGAACAGTCTCTCTTTTATATCTTGTAGTACATTTTTCTTATCAGAACACTTTATAACACATTTTTATTATTAAAAAAAGATTTGGCCTTACAGAATAATTGTGAATCAAGATACTAAAAATTGATTTTTCAAATTCTGGGACAGTCTGGTCACTTTTCTCTTTAAGGACACATAGACTTATTATAGTATAAATTCACACTTTGGCCTAGATGCAGAAATTGGCCTACTTAAGGTACATTAAGCTTAAAAATTCAGACAGTAGCCTAATTTACAGCTTCTCTGTGAAGGGGGCATTGCTGAATGATGTATTTACTGGTGATGCTGGACTAGGTGTCCACTACCCCTGAGGCACCACGCCAGGCTCTGAAGACACCAAGATACATGAGAATGACTTTGCCTTTAAGGAAGTGGAAAACGAGAAGGTGAACAAGTTAATAAAAAACAAAGACCTACTTTCACTAAATTAAGAAAATGAGAATTTAGGCTTTTTTTTTTTTTTTTTTTTTTATCTCCAAGCAAGTGCTGAGTCCTAATGCCTCAGGAATCTAGTACTCAGGGGCTCTCCAGTCTGATAAACAAAGCAACAGGCCAGGGAGAGGAGCCAAGTTCCATGTTCTACAGCAGATCTTAAAAAGCCTGAGGTCACTGGCGAATGGCTTGGTTTCTTTATGTGTCTCTGCCATAACGTAAGCATGAAGTCACTTTGAAGTTAGCATTCTTCTAATGCTACTTCTTTCCCTTATCCCCCTTCCAACTTTCTAAGAGTTTCTATAACGATTGGCTCTGAGGGGCTCTTGTAGGCACGCTGATTCAGATGCATGAGTCGTGCTGACTGTTGGCCTGGGGATAAGAGGATCCAATCCTTTGAAAAAGTCTTCTCATTTCTCCAATGAATAGCACAGTGTCCTGTTTCTGCCGGGCCTCATTTATCATTCCTAAGAAAAATCTCGCGCAGACAGACAGATTGTCTTTGAGGGACCCTATCATATTCTCTGTTTTTCACAGGCTCTACAACTGAAGGCACCCCTCTAATTGCCTTTCTGGAAACTTTTAGAGGACGCACCATATTCCCTTTGAATGTTTGAAGGCAGATTTCCAGATTTGAAGGACTTAGTGAGAGGGTGGCAAATTCTTTTTATTCTGAGTGCCTGGAACACTGGATTGAGATTCTGAGCTTCATCTGGGCTCACTGGGAAAAGGGTACTGAGGCCGATGGCTGGCGTTTGACAGAGGCTTGGAAGGTGGTGGCTGCCCTTGTGCCACACATTTTCCATTGATGACTTAGGGACCTCGCAATGCTGTTTCCAATCCTTTTTTGGACTAAGGATAGGGCATGAATAATTCACTGTAACAGCCAGTAGTTTCTCAGTTCTACATCTGATTCCTGTGTCACTCTGACTGCAGCAGGGTGGTGCTGTGGTATGTGCATTTCTCTGGAGAGCTCTGTCAACCAAACTCAGTCCTTAAAGTTCAATCTCAGTGGCTCCCTATGAGACTGTACCTGGTGTCCCTTTTGCGCACGTGGACCTCATACAATGGGGGCTGGGGAGTGGGGAGGAGAGGATATCTACTTTCCTGTGATCTGCACAGGACATTAACAGAGGAAAAATGTCCCATCACTGTCAATGGAATGAATATTCTATCAAAATGGCTCTCTCATTCTCCAGGATTGAGATTAACTTTACCTGCTGAACGTGGTAAAATTTATTTCGGTGGCCTATGACCACCATTTATCAGCATCCGACCCCTATCTATATAAAACAATAAGCATGATCTTAAGGCACTCTTAGGGGCTGTCTAAGAGATGTATATTTGCTGACATACAACCTGACTGAAGCCAAACACCATTACCCCTGTGACTGATTGGAGGGCGGCCGTAACCGAACAGTTTTATTTCCCTCCAGCAGCTGAGCTCCCTGACCATGCGAGCTGAGCTGACATGGCATTTCAAGTCCTGTTACCAGCTCAATGGTTCTCTTGTAAAAAAAAGCACCTCTTCATTTAGCCTCTCCATCTTGATCATTGCTGATGGGCTATCAATAATTTCAACTTGGTTGAGCAGTTGGCTGAAGGTTAAATAAATTCTGCTGGCTGTTTGCATGATTGTACCCGAGCGGAAGGATTCCAGTTGGAAGCAGTTTTCTTGCAAGTGCTCCTTGGAAATGTTTCTAGAGTCAAAAAAAGAAAGTCAGTTTTGAAGGCTCAAGAACATTTGAAAGGGAAACACAATCAGATACTATAAGAACCCTGACATTTAAAAAAAATAGTTTTTTCTCTATTTCAGATTTTTCTCAAGAGTAATTTAGAATACAAAGAATCCATGGGATTAATTATTAGCCTGGGAAATTCTCAATATATTAAGGTGCTATTTTAGATATTGGCATTTGCTTTTTAAAAATGAGCAGAAGTTTATTTTCAGGAAATTCAGCCAATAGCAATAAGAGTAGGAAGGTCTATCATGAATTGTAGTCATATCAAATAAGGTTTCCAGTTGCTAACTAGTAAACTTTTAAGTACTTTATCCACAGTCAGGAGATAATTCTTTTTTAAAAGTAACATTTGTTTTTGGTCTCCCTCATATTACAAAAATAATATACATTGATTACGGAGTATGGACAAAGTACAGTTAAGCAAAAAGAAAATAAAAATCACCCATAAGAGTAAACCATTCTCAACGTTTTATTATATACCTTCCTATTAATAGTTTCCTCCAGGCATATATATTTATAACTTTTTGTTTTACTAAGATGTGATTTTACTGAATATAAAATGTTATAGTTTTACATACACAGTGCTATGCTGTGAATGTGTCCTGCCAAATTCATGTGTTGGAAACTTAATCCCCAGTGCAACAGTGTGTGGAGGTGGGGCCTTTTGGGAGGTGTTTAGGTCATGAGGGCTTTGCCCTCATGAATGGATTAATGCCATTATGAAAGGGCTTGACAGGGAGAATTTGTCCCTTTTTGCTGTTCTGCCTTCTGCCATGTGAGGAAACAGTATTCTTCCCCTCTAGAGGGTGTGGTGTTCAAGGTGCCATCTTGGAAGCACAGAACAGCCCTCACCAAGTGACTGGACCTACTGGCAACTTGATCTTGGACTTCCCAGCCTTCAGAACCATGAGGAAATAAATTTTTGCTGCTTATAAATTTCCTGGTCTCAGTTATTCTGTTACACCAGCACAAAAGAGACAAAGACACAATTTTTAAAAAAGTACATAGATACTGTTAAGAATATATTTCTAACATATGGAAAGTAAACTGTTTGTGGCATGAGTTGATGCTGTCAGAAGCTCACAATAGGTTACCCATGAAACTCCCAACTTCTGGGGTCTTTTCCGTGACACCACATTTCTTTTTTCCTTTCCTTTCCTTTCCTTTCCTTTCCTTCCCTTCCCTTCCCTTCCCTCCCCTCCCCTCCCCCTCCCCTCCCCCTCCCCTTCCCCTCACCCTCCCTCCCCTTCCCTTCCCTTCCCTTCCTTATTCTGTTGCCCAGGCTGGAGTGCAGTGGTGTGATCACAGCTCACTGCAACCTCTAGCTCCTAGGTTCAAGCCTCAGCCTCAGCCTGCCCAGTAGCTGGGACTCCAGGCACGTGCCATCACACTGGGCTAATTTTTATTTTTTCTAGATTCAAGGTCTCGCTATGTTGCCCAGGTTGCTCTTGAACTTCTGGCCTCAAGTGATCCTTACACTGTGGCCTCCCGAAGTGCTGGGATTACAGGCATGAGCCACTGTGCCTAGCCAATTTGTAATTTTCTGGTCTCTGATTCTGATGATAAAAATGCACCTTTGTTTTCTGGGTCATAGCTAATTGACCCATAGACAAGTTTATGCAGATTTCTCAAGAGATTTTTTAAGTTATGATTCATTTGGCATTGCTTTACAAATAACAACCCCCTTCATTTACTTTTGAGGCATGTAGAAAGCACTTTCATGTATGTCTCATGTGATGTCACACCCTTGGTGGTCTCCAGGGTTGATAGCATCCTGGTTTTATATGTCAGTGGCCTCTGCATTGTTCCTTCTGCTTTTCACGTATTAATATAAAGCATTTCTACATAAATATGAGTTACACTCTTTCCAATTCTCTGGAAATTCTGGCATGGTATTATAGAACACAAGAACAGTGATAAACCTTAGTCTTCATGTACTTTCCAGTTCTGTTTAGGCATTTATCCTTTCCTTACATTTTCAGTCATTGCCTTCATGAAAGATGATGTAAATTGTCTAGAAAATGTGAGGACTACACATGGTATTATCTTGGTTCCTATGGCTTTTCTCTGACTTGTAATTAACTTACCATGTTCTGTTGAATGCTGGGGAAAACAATAATAAAATGGAAATGGATTTCAGTGATTCAGAGCTACTCAAAGTGTGCTCTGTAGATCAACAGCATTTGGGATTACTTGGGAGCTTGCAAGGCATACAGAAATCTCCGGAACCACCCAGATCGATGGAATCTGCTAAAGTTTAACATGCACATATCGATAAAAATTAATTTCACAGGTATAGTCAAAATGTTGAAGGTCAGCCATTTATAATTGAGCATTTAAGTGGTGCGATATGGCACAAAGACATTGAAGTTATTTTGATTTGTTTTAAAACAATTGTCTCAAAATATAGTACTAGTTTTTAAATGGTAGAATGTAAGTGCTGTCTATTTTCTTAGCTTGGTCCCTGAAGTTGAGCTCTCATGAGTTGGTTTATACTGTACACTGAATGGACTTAGAAGGGATCATATGACTTATCAAAGTCTCTTTAAGCTTAACAATAGAAAAACAACTTAAAAAAACCTTCTAGATGACTTCCTCTGTGCCAGGCACTGTTCTAAGTGTTTCCTATGAGTTAAACTCACTTAATTGTCATAACAATCCATTAGGATAAGTTCTGTTACTGCCCCCGTCTACAGATGAGACAACTGAGACTTGGAAACATTGAGTAATGTGCTTAAGATTATATAGAAAGTAAGTGGCAGAGCTGGGATTCGAACCCATGGTCACTAGCTCCGAAGTGCATTCTCTGAACACTGTACATACTGCTATACAAAAACACAGCACGTTCATATTTTATGAGTATTTGGAATATACTAATTTGAAATAACAAAATACAAATATAAATTGAATCTCTCCTTATGCACAAAATTTGAAATAATGCAAGTATTCCCAAATGAAAAAAAGTATGTCAAAAATCTCATAATTTTGAAGCCACCCGGTTGAGTGAATTGTAAAGTGTTATGCTATTGCCACATGGTGGCGCCACTTCAACTAGGAAACAAATACCAACTCTCCTTTGTCAGCTCTATGGGAAAACCAGTCTTTAACTATGTTACACCTTTGGGAATAGTCTTTACAATGTAACCCCTGTGATTCTGACTGACCTACTGTAGCCTAAATCAGACTGTTTCAGGTTCACTTCAGATGAAAAATTTTAGCTCCATATATTAACCCCATTGTCACTTTGAGTTGTCACATTAATTTCAAAGTTTACCTTTCAAAAAAGCAGTGAATTTGGGAAGAAAGGGCTGGAAAATGTAATTCAGTAGTAACTCAGTACTTCTTGCTTCTATCACCACATCTCAACCAGACCTCGTCTGCGAAATGCACAGATAAAAACCATGGCACATCTAGTGGGAAAAGGATGCAAATAGTTTCCAGTTGGACAGTAGACTTTGTTGTTATAAGACTCACATTGTGTATTTCATTACTATCCTATCTTACTCTGAATGTTCTATATGTATTTTATTAAAAGTTAAAGAGAGCCAGACGTGGTGGCTCACACCTGTAATCCTAGCACTCTGGGGAGCCGAGGCGGGAGGATGGTTCGAGGTCAGGAGTTCGAGACCAGCCTAAGCAAGAGCGAGACCCCGTCTCTACTAAAAAATAGAAAGAAATTATATGGACAACTAAAAATATATAGAAAAAATTAGCCAGGCATGGTGGCGCATGCCTGTAGTCCCAGCTACTTGGGAGGCTGAGGCAGTAGGATCGCTTGAGCCCAGGAGTTTGAGGTTGCTGTGAGCTAGGCTGACACCACGGTACTCTAGCCAGGGCAAAAGAGTGAGACTCTATCTCAAAAAAAAATAATAATAAAAGTTAAAGAGAATTCAAATTAATTTTGCTTTGACATATGTGTGTTTGTGTATGTGTGTGTACACACACACACACACACACACACACACATATTTAACACATCCTTTAAGTTATTAGAAAATACTTTGTAGTGTTGTTTAACCAGAGGCAGATATTACTATGAAGCCAACAGTCCTACCTGCTAGAGCATGAGATTAACCAAAAAGACTTGTCCAAAGTAGAGTTTCATCAGGAAATGAGATTCAGACAGTCTTGTCTGAATGGCTATGGCTAAGGAATCAAAGAACACTGGAGTCATAATTTACTGACTAATAATCGTTTTACTATAAGTTCAAGGCAAAAGTGAATTCCCCATAAGAAAACAAGTTTATCTGGTATCATTTAAAAGCTGTCAGTTTATTCACAGGCCAGTATTAATATACGTGCCAATGTACTAGATATATAGACCTCATAAAACTGGAGGTTATAGTGAGTCATTAATTAAGACTGGTGGCTTTGGCAAACTGTCTGAATCAATTTTACAGACTCATGTCAAAAGTGTTCTATAACAGTTGGAAGGGTTTCTTTCAAAGGGTAGCTCACAAAATTAAAAACAAAATCATTGACCAAAATCTCTATATAAATATAAAAACGTGTATATTTAAATGTCTTCACTAAAGCCCTGGGATCTGTTGGTGTTGTTGGCACCATTTCACATACTGTAAATGCAAGGTGAATGCCCACTAAAGAGAATAAATGAAAAGTGAGCACTCCTTGTTCTTTTCCTTGACCTCCAGCAGGTGCTTCAAGGTAGACAGATGATGGGATGATGCTAAAAAGGTACCTGATATTGAGAGATGAGAGACAGTGGGATGTTAGGTCAGCACCAGCATTTACTGAGGACATACCATGAGCTGCATACTGGGCACAGTGCCCAGGAGAGGAAACTTGGCAGAGTGATTTTGAGCATAAATGCTAGAGCTAGACTGCTTAGGATTTTATCCTGCTCCACTACTTCTTTGCTGTGTGACCTCCCACAGGTTACTTAACCTCTCTGTGCCTCAGTTACCTCATCTGTAAAATGGGGAGAATATTAGTACCAACCTCAGAGGTTGTTGTGAGGATTCAATGAGTTTATGTGTATAAAGCACTTAGAACCGTATTTGTCACAATTTTTTTCTTTTTTTTTATTATTTCAGCATATTGTGGGGGTACAAAAGTTTAGGTTACGTATATTGCCCTTGCCCCCCCATCCCTCCGGCGCAATTGATTTATAAAAAATGAAGATAGGTTTACCTCCATCTTCTCCAATTCCCTTAAAGCCTGCAGTGAAGCCCGTCTCCTGACTGCGCATGTATGAAGTTATCTTTTAAAACTATAAGCGAGCTCTTTGTCAACCTCCTTACTGCCTGTAGGATCATGTTCAAACTCCTTGGCCAAGTACAGAGATCTTTTACAACCCCTTCCTTCCACCCTCCTAATTCCTGAACCCTAACTCCACAGCCCCCACATTCCAGACACACAAAACTATTTGCTCTTCCTCAAATCTGGCGGGTTCCATGCCTCCAAGCTTGGCTTATGCTGCTCCTTCTGCATGAAATATCCTTTCCTCTTTGTCCAGCTGGTGAACTCCATCTAGGGCTGGCTCAAAAGCTACATCCTCTAAAAAGCCTCCCCTGACCATGCCTCTCTTTTCATGTCCACCCCCCGCCCCGACATCATCTAGTGATGAATTAATCATTGTCCATCCATCCTCTCATTGAAACTGTTATATATGTCATCACATTACATGTAGCTCAGGATTATAAATGTCTAGAGATCATCTGTTTCTCCAAACATCTCATTGAAACTGAGATGTAATTTTTTAGTACATAGAATTGCATCACCTTCCATCTTCAGCTATTCCCATCCTGGGTTTTGATCTCCCGAAGAGACCGAGATTTTTTAGTTAAGGAAGAACTTCCATGGCACTTGCCTAAGAGCTTTCTCTTTCCCTAAGACAAAGAGAAGGAATCATAGGTAGTGATTAAATCTGAGATCACATGAATTTGACAAAGCACCATGGCCAGAGCAGCTCAAACTCCTTCCTGATAATTAGGAGGAGGTGGAACTTGAGCTTGGGCTGGATTCCAGCCCAATCTCTCCTGGACCCAGTGCTGGGTGCAGTGTACTTACCACTGTACTTCACGGTCTTGCAAACACTTCTCATTTGAAGAGGGCTGTCTACCTATTACAGACTTTAGTTCCCTGGAAACAAACAGGAATACGCACAAATCACTGTATTTTGGATTTGAATATTATATTTAAGAGGCATATTTTAATACAGAACACAAGAGCTTCCCCGACGTCTATATTAATCACTACCTATGATTCCTTCTCTTTGTCTTAGGGAAAGAGAAAGCTCTTAGGCAAGTGCCGTGGAAGTTCTTCCTTCACGGCTCTGTGTTGAGGTTAATAATTAAACAAACATCTGAATCCCACCGTGGGTTTGTCTTTGAGATTGCTAACTGGCTGCCACTGGGTTACATTGCATGGTGATACGTGTTTTGGTATCAACATCAACATTTTTTTCATGCTTTAAATGATTTTAGAAAGGGAAATTCCTGATCATGACCACCTTACCGGAGATTTCAGCTCTATATTTTTGCTTCTCTGGCTTTCATGAAACATGACATTGGTCCAGGTGGGATCATGGCATGTGAAGTGCCACTCAGAGTGGGTAGAGTGTTTTTTTTTTTCTCTTTTGAAGCTGTAACACTTTGAATCTAAGTATCTCCAATCAGCAGAAACCCTGAGTAGCAATATAAAAAATTTCTTAGACATGAAGACAGAAACTAATGAAGTGCCCTGGGCAGCCAATGCATTCTGAACTCACAACTACTTCTTTGGAAGGTGAACAGATGACGGGCTGATATATCTTGATCATTTGTAAAGTGCCTCTCCCGTTGTTTACTATTAGGAATGAGGCATAGGACAACAGACATCACTGTGAACAGAAGGAAAGAAAAGAGAAATCGAAGATGTCTCGATGTTAACATGAAAACATGGTGATACCCTTTACATACTTTTCGTAGAGACAGTGTGTGAATCACACCATGTGGCCCACTCCCAGCAAATGGACTCATGGGCTATCCTACACTAAAGTGTTGGGGGCCAGCGTTGGAGCCTTCGGTTCTGAATGACTTTGTATCATACGATACATTCAACATGAACCTTATTAGATAGACTGTATTTGTTTTAAGCTAAAGGCAGAGTAGAGTGTGTGTTTTCAAAGCATTCTATGGTCATCGCCATCCCTGGAGCAGTGAAATTAAAGGCCCTCACCCAGGTCATTGTACCTCTCTTCACCCTACTTCATACCCTGCCCTGCAGATTCTATATTTATTTATTTATTTATTTATTTTGAGACAGAGTCTCACTCTGTGGCCCGGGCTAGAGTGCCGTGGCATCAGCCGAGCTCACAGCAAACTCAAACTCCAGGGCTCAAGCAATCCTCCTGCCTCAGCCTCCCGGGTAGCTGGGACTACAGGCACGTGCCACCATGCCCAGCTAATTTATTCTATTTTTAGTTGTTTGGCTAATTTCTTTCTATTTTTAGTAGAGACGGGGTCTCACTCTTGCTCAGGCTGGTCTCCAACTCCTGAGCTCAAGCAATCCTCCCGCCTCGGCCTCCCAGAGTGCTAGGATTACAGGCGTGAGCCACCGCGCCCGGCCCAGATTCTATTTTTAGCTATAAAATGGTTTTACTGTGGACAAGTTTTGGCCTTAGAATTTAGTCTGTTTTTAAATCTTGCTTTATTTAACGCACAATTTTTTTTTTCCGAGTTGTGGTACAAAAAGAAAGGAGGCAGGAAACAACTGATGAATGTGTGCGCTGTCTTGTGAGATGCACTTTTGCACACAAACCTTCAAGAGAGGTGTCAATCTTCCCATTGTGCCTGCAAGGAAACCACGTCTCCCAGGGTTATGCAGCAATACTCAGTGCAGCAAGGATTCAGACCTTCCTCTGTCTGTCCCCCAAAGCCCAGACTCTTGCCTCTACACCAGGGATGGGCAAATTGCGACTTGTGGGCTGCCTCTTGTTTTTGTAAAGTTTTACTGGGACATAGTCATATACATTCTTTGACCCATTGTCTATGGATGCCTTTGTGATATAATAGCAAAGCTGAATGGCTGCGAAAGAGATGTACAGCCCACGAGATTAAAATATTTACCATCTAGCCCTTGACAAAGAAAGTGTGTTGATTCCTGGTAGACTTCTATTTCTAAGAAGCTGTCATTTGTTTATTTTAAAAATAATAAATGAGAGCAAGAAACTAGTGAGGTTTTCTTTTTCTAAAATTGCTTTCTCCCCCCGATTTCAATATTAGTGTAAACATTCCCTAAAAATTTCAGACCATAAGAAGGCAACAAAGAAGAAAAAGATAATCATTTATAATCCTGCTATGCAGAGAAAGCTATGGCTCTCCTTCAAGACATTTTTCTATGTGAGTACATGTACATGTGACTTTTTTCCAAAAATGAAATAATAATATATATGCTGTTTTGTTATTTGATTTTCCACTTGATATATTTTGAACATTTCTCCATGCCAACAACTATATATTCATATCATTGTTTCAATGGCTATAGAATATTTGATGCTATGATTTTGCCATAATTTATTTAGCTGATGTTTATTTAGTTGTAGAAAGGAGCAAAAACTCAACAAATTGCTTACTACTAGAATAAGTTATAACTAAAAGAACTCCATCCAAAGTTATAAATATTTCTTAATTACAGTAAAATTACAGGTTTATTTGCAACTTTACATAGAATTAGACTCACTTGAATGCAGACAAATCTTGAGAAATGTCTGGTATTTCACCTTGTACTCTAGAAACTGTGAGGACTATTTGAATACTTTCCAGTGATCCATGTTAAAGTGAGCATTTTATATCTGAGGCCAGCACTATTGATATATTGCTGGTTCTACGCCTGGATGTTTTACTTCCTTTGATACATTAAAAGGGAGGCAAGCATGCTGTTTGATAACATGGCATAATTAGATTGTTATGCCAAATAATAGCCATGTCTACACTAGCATTTTAGCTTGGAGTAAAACAGTACAAATTGTGGCATAGGTGAATGCTAGAACTGTGAAACATAGACTCTTCATTTTATAAATGAGGAAATGGGGCACAGAGAGCTGACTTCTAGAACAGTGGTATTTTCGCTATTAAGCATTTTTGCAAAGTTTTAAAAATAGTTCATGTTTTTAAATGGACATTAACATTAAACATGGAAAAAAGGAGAGCTGCTTTGGCTGGAGCAGGTGGAGGGCTGCAGGTACTTACTTGGCCTTCTCTTTGTCTGCAGATGTGGGCCCCTGGGTTCAAGATCACTGGTACTATTAATATATCCTTGTACTTGGCTGGGTCTTGAACTCTAAATTGGATTCATTTCATGTGTCTCCTTTGTGCTTTCCTTCCCTCTCCCCAACCTTGCTATTTTAAGAAGAGTTTTCTATCTGGAAAGCTCTTGATTGGGAGTTATTTTCTCCCTTATCCATCAACCCTCTCTAGCCAGGAGGGGAGGAATGACATTTGGGATCAAATTCATAAAAACCTTTGTTTCATTTAGACCTACTCTTAAAGTTCAGAAAAAAGACATTTTCCAGTGATATTTTTCCAGGATCAGAGAAGCATTCTGGCCATGAACATTATGCTAATGGTCAAATATATTCAGTAAAACATTGATTTTTGCTATTCAATGGCATTTTGCCACAGGAGTGATTATAGAGCCAGCAGATCACAAAAAATTTACTATAATTTTAGGGACATTTTTATTCCAACATTTTATGAAAGGTGAACCACTCTATTACCTAATTCAGTGGCATAAATAAGAATTATTAAAACCCATCTACATTATTACTTTATTGATGTTTCTCACCTGCACATTCTATAATATACAATGTTTATCTTGGAATGACAATACCTTGCAGCGGAAAAAGAAAATTGAAAACCAGATTTTCTCTAAGAGAAAAGCAAGATCATTATGTAAACAGCAGCCAAGTCTCATCCAGAATATGTCACATAAATATCACACCATCAAACAAGAAATGTAAATTATTGTACATATGCTGTAATTGAAAATTGTATTATACATTAGTGGAGTCACCCATTTATCTAATCACAATCAGTTCCCATAAAATCTCATTTAGGAAAGTTGAGTGCCATTCAGGGGAGGTGGCTATGAGAATTTCAATCATGGAAATCTAAGTTTGGACTGAGATCTCAGCAAGGTCTGCAAGTCAGTTTTCATTGCTCCTCAGGCATGCCTTTCAAATCTTTGAAGTCATCTCTACGTGAACTGACCAGCCCAGCTTCTCATCTGGGGAGAAGAGATGAGATCAGGCAGCATTCAAAGACAGCGTCTGACACATGATGCCATCTTAAATGTTTTCTGAGATTTCTCACCCCTCTCTCACCAGAATGTGGTCATTTCCATTCATTCATTTGTTCATAGATTCTTTTATTCAACAAGTATTTACTCAGCACCTGATATGTCTAGGCTTTGTGCTATGAGCTAAGGAGGCAAAGGGAGTGGAAACTGAGTCTCTGTTCCAAGGTGCTGCCAGTCTAGGGGGCTAATAGAGGAAGAACAATCACACCAATATATATATGTGCAATTCCAAACAGTGATGGTTGCAAAGCAGGAACGATAGGGAGTGCTTTGAGAGCATAGGACAGCTCTAGTGCTGTGGTTTGAGTGTGCCCTGCAAAATTCATGGGTTTGAAACTTAATTCCTAATGCAACAGTGTTGAGAGTTGGGAACTGTAAGAGGTCATTAGGTTATGAGGGTTCATTATTGAGTGAGTGGGTTTGTTATAAAAGTCAGTTTGGCTCCCTCTTGCTCTCTTGCCCTCTGCCTTCCACCATAGGATGATGCAGCATGAAGGACCTTGACAGATGCCAGCCCCTTCACCTTGGAATTCCCAGCCCCCCAAACTGTAAGAAATAAATTTCTGTTCTTTATAAATCACCCAGTCTCAGTATTCTGTTATAGCAGCTTAAAATGAACTAAGATGTCTAGTTTGAGGGGAAGCATTTCCCAAGAATGAGTGTGGGTGAGGAAGGAACAAATACTAAGCAGAGGTGGTACAGACATGAAAAGGAGTGGAGGGGAGAAGGAACTTGAAGCATAAGAAACACTGAGACAAAGCTTGTATAGCTGGAGCCCTGAACCAGGAGTGCTGGACGGGGCTGGGAAGCAGGTGAGGTGGGGAGGAGCTACAGCCTACAAAGCCATATGGGCTGTGCTAAGATTTTGGATTGTATTGTAAATGCAATCGGAAACTGTTGAAAATATTTTCAGGGTGGTGGGGGGTAGGGAGACAAGAGCAGAGGAATACCCAATCTGATTTGCACTTACAAAGGTCCCTCAAGCTGAAGAAGAGCAAATGAAAGTGGGGCAGGAGTGTCAGAGGAGGCCAACTGGAGGTTGTTGCAATGCAGAGGAAATATGGTAGCTCAGGTGAGGATTGGCAGTGAGGAAATGGAGAGACGTGAATGGATTTAAGAGATATTTTAGAGTTAAAATCGACAAGACTAGAGATGCATTGGGTGTTGGGGGTGGTGATGGAGAGAAAGGTATCAGGGATGCCGCCTAGATTTGTGGCTTGAATATCTGGCTCTATGCCGTTGCAACCCCCTCAGGCAGGGAACTTGAAGGAGAGCCAACAGCCTTACTGTGCCACCCCATGTGCCTCCCTTGCTGTATTTACTACCACAAACAAATGATAAGTTGTGGGCCATAGCTCTTCCCTATAATGATGACAAATGAAGGGGTCAAAGCTACTTCCCAGCAGTCTCCGAGAGAACACCATGAATTCCCTTTCTGAATTTATCAATATAAAATGTGCTAATGGATATTAATATTCAGTCATGGCAAATATGAATTAAGTTGTATCTGAATCTTTCACCAAATGCTAGGAGAGCTTCACTATCATCCTCTCAGATTTTCAATGGATGAAACATACTGTGTTTTGTTTTGTTTTTTAATTTCCCTGTTCAATGTCTTGATTATGCACTCTGACAAAAGAGAACATATTTTTGAAACATCATGAACAATAACAATCATAATATATTTCAATTTATGGAGATCCGTGCCTGGAGGCCTCCCAGCATTTTAACAGAAAACAACTAAGAGAGTACCTTGTAATCAAACAAGGCAATATGCCCAAATAAATAAATCCCGGAGTTGGTCCATAAATAAACTTTTATATCCAGGAGTCAACATTAAAGAAATACCATATATGAAGCAGGGGAAGATTAAAAAAAAGTCAAAGTTATTTTTCTTATCTTGAAGTATGCTGTAGTCATACAAACTTGGTACTAAGGTACAGCTGGATCCTTCACTATTTCACATACATGCTTTTTCTATGTGACTGACACTGATCATATTGAAGGCTACTGGTCATCCTTTGTTAGCCTCACCAAGAGAAGTATCAATATGCCCATTCCCAGCCTACCTTGCAGCAAGGATACAGGCCTGAGAACTAGGTTCCATCACTCAGATGGACCAGTGCGAGCCTTCGATTCATCTGAGCCACCTGAGAAAAGGCTCTGTGCAGGGAGGTGCTGGTGCAGAGGGCGACACAAGTGCCTAGCTTTTGGTGCAGCAGAGGTAATAGGGGATTTACTCCAGTGGTTTCAAGGGTAAATTCCTGGTGCAAAAGTGGCACTGGGGACAAAGAACAGGCAGCATCCTCTGGTGGTCAGGGAAGCGATGAAGAGTTGTCATCTGGCCAGCTGTGTGGTGTGATTTAGGCCCTGCTCCTGGAAGCCCAGCCTCAGTACTGGTCCTCCAACCCTTTGCCCTGTTCTGTGAGCTCTCCTTCCCCACCCCATCTGATGCACACTTGTGTTATCTCCACCCAGCTTCAACAACTGGAGACCTTTTACTATGTTTACTGTATCCTTCTCTCCGTGTGTGTACAGTTTTTATTTTATTCTTACTTTTCCTATACCCACTTGAAAATTGTGACTCAAAAGTTGTTGACCTCCTGACACTTTACTCCTAAATACTTCAGAGTGCATCTCCTAAGAATAAGTGTAATCTCCCCAAAAATTACAATACTGTTACCAAACTTAAGAAAATTACCAATATCATAATAGCATCTGGAGTACAGTCTGTTATTTAAATTTTTCCAGAGAACATCTTTTATAACTACTTTTTTTTCAAAACAGGCTCCAATCCAGTTTCGATATTGTAGTTTAGTCTCTTTTAGTCTAGAGTGTTTCTAACTCTTGACAATTTATTTATGACATTGACTTGTTTGAAGGGTAAAACAGCCGTCTCATAGCCTGTTCTACATTCCTGATTAGTCTAACAGTTTCCTCTCAGTGTTGTTTAATTTATTCATCTCTCTCCTTGTATTCCCTGTAAATCTTAAATTAGGGCTAGAAGGCTGATTAGATTCAAGTTAATCTTTTTTTTTGACAAGCATATTTCATAGGTGGAGTTGTATACATTACATACTGACAGAGTGTTTTTGCTATTGGTGGTATTACGTTTGGTCACTTGGCTAGGATGATCACTGCAGATTTCTCCACTGGAAATGTATGCTCTTCCCTTTTTCATGTCATCTTGTGGTAAGTAATCTGTGCTTTCCCACCTGTGAATACCTTGCTCTTCAAAAACTTTCCACCATATGAGTTTAGCATCCACTGGTGATTTTTGACTGGCAATATCTTTTTACAAACTCCTTTTCTCCTTTATCAGCCAAAATTGGTCTCTGTTGCTTGTGACTAAAAACTCTGATTTAGTAAGCCACCTGCTGTTAGTAAGGAACAGCAAGGCACTAGAAGACCTGAGTGCCAGTTTGGGACCTTTAACTGGCCGTGTTACCTGAGCAGGTGCCTGACTCTGAGTATGGTGCGGATAGAACCCGTCCAAATGCACCGTCCTGAACTTAGCAAGCCTTTTACCCCTACCTGCCTTTTACCCCTACTCTTCCCATTTATGTCCTTTTTGTCTGCTCGATTTTCCTATTCATGGAGTAGTAACAGGGAAAGGGGAAAGGGAACAAGGTGGGGTGAGGGCTGAGGAGTTCCACTGTACCTCCCACAAGGCTGCCCCTGACAAGACTAAGAAATCTGATTGTTCCAGTTTTCGAGTGCCAACTGCTCCACGGGATCCCAAGAGCAAGGCAATGCGAGCTTCTCTCCGGGGACCTCCCGGCCTGCTGGAAGATAATGGACTATAATGGATGTAGCTTTTGTGGGATGCCTCCATGTCCAGCTCAGTCCTGTCTTCTCTTCTCCGTCGTGAAGTCCTTGCCTGAAATGAAGCCCTTCCACATAGTGGAAACATTTCATGTTTGTTGAGTGGATGATGAATAAATATCAACTCCTCTATAAATACAATCACCCATAAATCTATACCTTTCTTAACACAGACACACACATATGTTATAAGATGATGCCTTCGTGAGGTGGTAAGGCATGCGTCACAATCCTCTTGTAGCAGAGGAGGAAGCTGAGACACCACGTGGTCAACTCAGTTGCCCAAGTTTCTAGTTAGTCAATGGCAGAGGTAGAAGTGAGTCTCTAATTTCTGGATCATTTCTCTGCATCATAACTACGTTCTGTGAAAAACCATCACCCAGAGGTGGCTTAAAGAAGCAAACACCAGGCAGAGCCCACGTAGACCTTAGAGTCTTCACTCAGACCACGACCAGCAGGAAACAGTTCAACGCTGCGGCCACCTGCTTGCCTCCGAGCCCGAACCCCACAGCTGGGCCAACACACCGCGGAGCGTCCAGGCCTCAGGGCTCACTGGCTGGGTGGAGGTGACCCTGCAGGTCTCGTGCCTGCTGGCCAATTCCCGTAGATGCCCTCAGTTTTTAGTGTAATTGATGTGTCATGGGCTTCCTCCTGTGATTTGTTATGGCTTCATTGATTAACGGGGGTTTGGCAGAGCCCGGTGTTTTTCTGCTGTTCTCTCTGGCAGGAATGTTTGTTCAGCAAACAAGAAGGAAGGGGGTAGGGAAGAAAGCACAGGGACTCTGTTTTCCCTTGTGTCCCTCTTCCCCTCTGGGCATCACTAAATCAGCCAGGGCTGGATTAACCTGACACGGCTTGGGGATGTGAGCTCCATCACGACTGACTCCTTCAGTTTCCTTGGGCACTTTCAGTGGTCCCTTTCAATTTTATAAGTAACTAGAGGCTTACAAGAATTTGTGAAAAGTTGCTGGTATAGAAGACCTGATGGGATTTCCTAGAAAAAACCAAAATGCTATAAAATATAATGCAGCCTGTTGACAAAATGAATCGATGGTGATCAAAGTCAGAGCAGTTATCTCTGGAGGTGTGTATTGACAGGGAGGGGCTAGGGATAGACCTTCAGTGATGGAAATGTTGTATATCTTGAGCTGGGTGGTGGTTATGTGTGTGTGTCTATATACTTATATATATGAAAATTCATGGAGATATACACTTAAGATCTAGGCATTCTACTCTGTGCATGTTATAATCTTATTAAGTTTCTTGTTATTAAAATACAGCCCATTGTAATGGCAAGAACACTGTATTCAGGGCCACTTTCTTCTCACTGTTCACCTTTTAGTTCTCTTCCCTTCTTCAAAGAGGCCTTTACTGACCACAGCGAGAGTAGCCACCCTCCCCTCTGCATGCTATCCAATTACCTATTTTCTTCATCGTACTCATCATCATCTGAAAACAGCTTATTTATTAATGTACTTGCTGGCTGTCTCTCAGCACTAGAATGCAAATTCTGTGACGGCGGTGCTTCCGACTGCCTTGTTTCCTGTGCAGTCCCCAGCAGGAAACATGTGCTGACTGTCTGATTGACGGAGGCAGAGACCTTTAAGCTGGTGTTAGGATTCTGTTATAGGACAAGGTCAGGAGATCACATGATGCTCGTGGCCAAGACTGGAGACTGTGGTCAAAGCCAGGAGTTAGAGTTAACCAGGCCAAGGTCCAACATACAAACATCACTACAACACAGCAGCGGCTGACATCAGGCACGAGTGGTCATCAGGCCGACACTGCCTGCTCCGGCCAGTGGACAGCCCTGTTGGCAGATCTGTTTAGAAGGTTGAACCTGCCTCCGGAGGTTAGAATAGACCAGAGATTCTCACCCAGGAGCAACTGTGCTTTCCGGGGGATATCTGGTAAAGTCTGGAGACATTTTCAGTTGTCACAATTGGGGGAGGGGACTACTGGCATTTAGTGACTAGAGGACAGAGACGCTGCTCAGCACCCTGCAATACAAAGGACAGCCCCCACAACAAAGAATTATCCAGTCTAAAATATCCAGTGGTGCCCAGGCTGAGGAATCTGGGACTAGAGGGTAGGGCAGGCCCTATCTAAAGTGGGGAGAAATTGGGATCTGTACTTTGAAAATGTATAAATATTGTGCTCTTACACCATTGGAGGCAAAGGATACGGATTTTCTGAGAAAAAGAATTTCTATCCACGAGACAGTTTTTGTGGATATTCCTTTTTTCACAAACAAAGGCTGATCAGTATTTAAACATACTTTACTGTGGTATTCTGGAATTTGAAATCTGAAACCAAGCTTGCGTTTCCCTCACTGGGTGAGCTCCTAGCTACTGGCAGCTCTGTCTGACAATCAGTTATTCTTGGGCTCTGGGCCAATTTCTTTAATGAATCTCTCTAATTTAATTCATATTTTCCCACCTCTCTATTAAGTACCACCCAGGCTCATCGAGCCTAATATTTGAACCAAACACATTTAATGACTGTCCCTTCATTAAACATTACAAGCTCTTTAAGGCCTTGGCAGACGGGTGCTCCCTTTGATAACCTGGCCCCAGCAAAGTCAACAGTCAGTGCCAAGTTCGTCCGTCTGCTTCCCTCCGTGCAGCCGGGTGTGAGCCTCCTGGGTGAGACAGGCTTTATCACTGGGGAAGCATAAGCTTTCCAGGCGAATGGACTCAGCACTTCGGCTATATCTCATGCCTTGACACTAGATGTCAGCGAAGGGTAATTGTTGTCTCAATTTAGAGGCCAGCTTAGGTAGCTGCTGGCACCCTTGGTTCATGTTTTATAGCAAAGGTGAAGTATGGCTCCATTCCCACCGCACACATATATTACAATAAAAGGGGGTATCGGTGCCTAGTGTTTTTAAAGGCTAGTCATAAAAGATGAATAACGAGGCAGTTTAAAGCTAAAAGACAGCTGCCAAGCTCAATGGCCATGATGGATGCCAAACACCCCGGGTGGAGAAAACCCGTTCCTTCGAGACCACCATCCAAAAAATTAATTACTACAATTCAGCATCTTTAAATGTGCCACTTAATATACTGCTACCATAATTAAATTTCCAGCCCTGTGACCTTGAGACCATTTCCTGAGATAATAAATGAGATCAAGGTTTAATCGATGCAGATGCCAGTAGAAACTGTCCAAGGATGCAAAGAGCCATTGCACCATGTGTCAAGGTTGGGGGGCGGGGTGGCCAAGGTGGAACAGAGCTCTGCCACAGTGTTGAATCCAGCTCGTCCTTCTTTTAGAAGGGTGTCTTTTAAAGTTGCTGCATCTGCCAAGTAGGACAGCACGGCGAGGTGGAGATAGTGCTGAACTGAGAGCCTAGAGGTTACTGTTCTTGTCGGAGCTGTGTTGCTCCAATTCTGTTTGACCTCAGATGAGTCACTCCTCCCTGGGCATTGGAGCCTCTTCTCATCTGCGGGAAGAAGGGTTACAGAACACACTGTCCACGGTTCTTTCTAGCCCTAATGGTCTATGATTGTCTTTTCTTGGTCAAGCTTTATAAGAGCACATGGTAGCTGCCCCCTTCCTTCCTTTTTCCTTCCCAGCAACAGCTCCCTGTCCCTTGCCCTCCAGCTGTTCTTTAGAAACTGCATGGTATGCAATCAGGTTTCTCTGCCAACTACCAGGGGTTGTGAGTGATGCTGGTGTGTGAATGGGTTTTGCTAGTATCTTCCCCTGTAGAATGTCACTGCTTTGATAGCTAGATTCAGAGGGCTATGGACACTTCCTTGTCCACGCAGCCTTAGGGTGCACTTAGGGCATACTTGGTTCCTTGGCAAGTGAAGGGTTAATTTTCAAATGGAAGAGCATAGAAAATGAAAGGTCTTTATAAAGCATCTAGCTAAAATGAAAGCCAAAGGGAGGTTTAAAGTTCAGGGCTACATAGAGTCAGGGAGATATGTGTGGAAGGAAAAGTAGGGGACCCTGACTTTATGCCTTGGGCTTGGGGTAGAGTGGTGCCCACGTTCAATGTCAATTAAAAATTACTGAACACCAGCCAGGCTCTAGGAACTGTGCTAGAGGCTTGTCCTTGCCCTCGATTTGCTCACAGTATTTTAAGGAAATAGGAAGAAGTCATTTCACAACAGTGTCATAGTATGATAATATAGGTATGTCAAAGGCACTTGCTGCTCTGAGTGGAGACTTGTTAGCTTTGCCTTTTATTTGTCCCCTATTTCCAGCTGCCTTTTTGAAGACTGCCAGTTGATTGGTCTTTGTAGCAGTGACGCACCCCT
>CM052442.1:80758178-80797524 GCA_028533085.1 Varecia variegata
ACTGGGAATAATTTTTGGCAACATGAAAAGACATGTTGATGATCACAACTGGGGGGTGAGTAACCACTGGCATCTAGGGCTACTGGCACCTAGTGGGGAGAGGCCAGGGGTGCTGCTGAACATCCCATGACACACAGGATGGCCCTCAAGGAAATCCTGGCCTAAGGTAGGAATGATTGTTTTTGTCCCCCTAAAATCCTAACCCCCAATATTATGGTATTAGGAGGTGGGGCCTTCAGGAGCTAATTAGGTCATGACAGTGGAGCTCTCATGAATGGGATTAGTGTTCCTGTGAAAAGACACAAGAGAGCTTTCTCTCTCTCTCTCTCTCTCTGCCATGTGAGGATACAATGAGGAGGTTGCCATCTGCAAACCAGGAAGTGAACCCTCACCAGACACCAGCTCTGCTGGCACCTTTACCTTGCACTTCTCACCCTCCAGAACTGTGAGAAATAAATTTCTGTTGTTTAAGCCACCCGCTTTATGGTATTTTTGTTATAGCAGGATGAACTAGCTGAGACTATCTAACATCAACTCAATCAGTTGAAAAATAATAAAAACAATACCACATCTGTTGTGACTTTGGTCTTAATGTATCAAAATAACTGGTTTCACTGATTTTTTTTTTTAGTAGCGACTTTCTTTGCTGTGGATTGGTGAGGCACAGACTAAGCATGCTGCCAGTTGGTTAATGCAGGCATTGAGTGCGCCCAGAATCCTGAACCTATGCAGAGGTCAGGGGCAATATAGAGTCAAGAGTCATTGGAGAGGGTGGGGGTAATACAGACAGGCATCTTGGGAAAGAATATCGACCCCAGGACTGAGCCCTGGAGCACTCTAAGGGGTCAAGAAGATAAAGAGGAACTAGCAAAGAAACCCGGGAAGGAATGACTGGAAGATTAGGAGAGCCAAAACAGAGGGATGTCCCAGAAAGCAAGTGTTTCACAGAGGAGGGAGTGATCAGTGATGCCAAATGCTGCTGAGAGATCAAAGCAAATGAGAACCCTGGATTTGGTGTTGAGATCTTCCAAGGCTGTGACAAGAACTTTTTCAGTGGAGTGGAGGGGGAGTGTCTGATTTGGGGAAGTTCAGTAGAGAGTGAAAGAAGAGAAAACAGAGAGTATAAATTCTTATCTGAGGAATTTCGCTACGAAGAGGCATAGAGAAACAGGGCTGAAGCTAGAAGGCAGTTGTGAGACCAAGAGATGTGTGCTATTTGTGTATCTGATGGGCAATATTATAGCATGTTGGCATGCTGATGGGAAGGAGCCACTATAGAGGAAAATATTGGTGATGCAGGCGTGAAAGGGAACAATTGCTTGAACAATGTTTTTGAGTTGGTGAGAGGGGATGCACCTTGTGCACAGAGGAAGTGTGTGCCTAAGATGGAATCACAGACGGTTCATCCATAGTGTGTTAGCTATCCACTGCTGTGTAACAAATTGCCCCAAAATTTAGTGGCTTAAGACAACAAGGGAAACCCACATTTATTATTTCACACAATGCCCATTGGTCAGGAATTTAGCAGCATCTATGCCGGTGGCTCAAGGTCTCCCATGAGGTTGTAGTGGAGATGCTGGCCAAGGCTGCGGGCATCGGAAGGCTTGACTGGGGCCTGAGGACCCACTTCCCATGTGGCTCACTCACATGACTGGCAAGTTCCTGTGGGCTGTTGGCAGGAAGCCTCACTTCCTCACCAGTTGGACCTCTCCACAGGGCTGCTTAAATGTACTCACAATGTAGCAGTTTCCCCCAGAGCAAGTGATCCAGGAAAGAACAAGGCAGAAGCCTCAGTGCTTTTGTAACCTAGTCTGGGAAGTCACACACGTTCAGTGCCTCCACGTTCTGTCTGTTAGGAACGGGTCATTAAGTCCTCAGTCGAGGGGAGGGGTTTAGGCTCCACGTTTGGAAAGAAGTAATGTCAAAGAGCTTGTGGCTATATTCTTAAACCACCACATATAGCAACAGGAAGGAAGCCAGTGGATGTGGGCCGCAGATGCTGTAGGCTGGTGGATACGGTAATGGCAGTTGGTGAACTTTTCTGAGTATGTCTATGATTTTTTTTTTTTTCCCAGAGGCAGGGTTGCCCTATTTCCCAGGCTGGAGTGCAGAGATGCGATCACAGCTCACTGCAGCCTCGAACTCCTGGACTCAAGTGATCCTCTCACCTTAGCCTCCCACAGTGCTGGGATGACAGGCGTGAGCCACTGCGCCCAGCTCTGAGTACGTTTCTACTGGCATAGGAAGCACGGTCAGCCACTGAGAGTGGCCCTGGGGAGAAGGTCTTGGAGCTTTGAGGAGCGGGAACATAGGACAGAGTTGATGAGGAGAAGGGGAGAGTGAGTGCACTGCTGGGACTTTCAGGCCAACTAAGGGCCTGGACCAGGCAAGGGTCGCAGTTCGCGAATTTTTCTCCAACTAGGTTCAATTGAGAGCGTAGAGTATGAGAAAAGAAACCCTGGTCCATGAAGCCAGACTGTAGTTTTTTCCTTTTTATTGCAAGTGTTAACAAAGAGTTCTTTCCTTTTTTTTAAGAACATATTTGTTAGTTTGTATTAACACAAGAACTGTGCTTCAGGTGTCTTTACAATTTATTTCATTCTGTCAAGTTTTCCAAAATTAGCTGAATGTAGGATTTCTCCTCCCTGTTCACTTAACATGAGCACGTGTGTGTGTGTGTGTGTGTGTGTGTGTGTGTGTATGTGTGTGTGTGTGTGAATCAGAGCTGCACTGCACCCAGAGCTGGTCGGCCCCATCATGCTGTTGGGGGCTGAACTGGGACTGAAGGTAGCAGCTACCGCAGGACAGAGTCCTCTCTGCAGGACAGGAAAGCGTCCTCGTCTGTAGAGATACTTGAACACGGAAGGGACTCCCTCACAAGCAGTGGTGAGCCCCCCTTTGGGGTACGTGTGGAAGCATCTGCAGGCTCCTTCAGAAGAAAAACCTACACCAGGTGGGAGGGTGGAGGAGCTGACTTCCGAGGCCTCCTCTAATTCTCTGATTCTGTGATCCAGTCACCTGGGGTCTTCTCAGTGAACAAATATCGAGTCCTTCCTGTGTGACACGCACTGCGTGTTGAACACCTCTTGTGCACTACTTCAGGTCTTCTCAGACTTGCCTTTCTTGCCAGCCACAGCTGCGGCACCCAGGTCCCTGCAGACTTCATCCAACTCTGCACACGCAGCCCCACTGGGTTTGCCTCAGGCCTGTGTCGTGGCCTCTTTGCTTCCTGCCCCTGGCTTCTCTGAAGCTGTGTCACTGGATCCCCGGGGCAATCTGCTTGGCACTCAGGCCTGTGTAACCCGGAAGAATGGGAGAGTTAAAGCTCTATGAGAACCCTTGACCAGAGGGGGATAGGGCTCCCCTTTCTTCACTGAGCAGAAGAGCCCAAGACGCATGTCACGAGCTCCTCGGAAGGTCCTGAGGGGTCCACCAGTTACTCGCAACAGCCACCAACCTAATAAACATGGCCTTGTGCTGGCTCTCTCTCCTTCCTGTTCACTCTCCCTGTCCTTCACGCTTGCCCACTGGGGTCATGCCCCCAAATAACTACTTGAATATAGCCTTTGCTGGGGCTCTGCTTTTGGGGAAACACAGGCTAAGATAATTGTAATAAGTGATGGGAATACAGTATTGATCAAAACAAATGTGGCCTCTGCCAGTACGGGGCTTACGGTCTTATGACCCATGTTACTATGAAAGTCTATGTTTCTATTTCGTCACTGGCAGAAAGAAATACAGGTGCTCGGTCATTGCATGTTCACGGGGTATTTGATATTTATAAAGTCCTTCAGAAGCACCTTTATCAGACAATTTTGGCTGAAATTTATTGGCATTGTTTATAGTTCATCTTCACAGACCCTGAGTCACAGAGATGTGAACCAGTTGTTGAAGTCCACATTCATTGGATATGCAATACAGTTTAAGAAATTGGAAAATAGGTTTTCCAGAGTCCTTTTCAGCTCAATATATATGATGAAAGCCTTTGAGGTTTTTTCCTTCTTTATAATTTCTTTTGTGGGGGATACCTTCCTACATGCGGTTATTTGATACTAAGTTGCTGGTTTGGACATTTTTGTTTGGCATAAAAAGAATGTTATAGAGTTTCTTATAAAATATGACTTTTTGTAGTTTAATTTTTTGAATACATAATATGAAATATAGTCACATGGGTTAAAACTTCCATCTCCTGCCCTCCATCTCCTTCAGTTCACATTCTCTCGAAGAGATGACCAGTTACTAGTTTCTTGTTTAGTCCTCAGAGAACAAACTTTTTTCTTTATGCTTATTCAAATAAACACACCTACATATTTTTCTTCCTGTTTTTATTTTGTTTTTAAAAAACAGTAGTGTACTATATATGCTGTGGATCTTGCTGTTTTCTCTTAATACATCTTTGAGATCTTTCCATTTTAATGTATAAATAATCATGCATTTTGTAACCATATAGTATTTCATTGTATGTATACTGTAATGAGCAATCTTGTACAAATGTCATATTCACATGTGCAAATATATCTGTAGGGTAAATTTTCTAAAAGAGAAAATGCTACATTAAAGACATATGCACTTATAATTTTGATAGCCTTTGACACATTGCTCTTCGTTGGCATGGTAGCAGTTTGCATGCCCACCAGCAATATATTAAAATACCTGTTTAGGCATTAAAATGATTTTTACTTTTTAAAATTTAATAAATGATTATAATATTTTTAATGGAAGTCAAACAAGTGATTGAAATCTACTTTTACCTATGGTAAAGCTTATATTTTCAAGAAAAAAACTGGAATCAATATCACTCTAAAGTAAAAGTCTACAGAGTTCATTTTCTGATTTGAGGAGCCCCAAGGTTAAATTTCCATTCCCATTGCCCGTGGATTCAGAGGTTTCTCCTCCAAAGACTGGAACTCCCAGGCTTCTGATCTTTCTTTTCTCTTCCTTTGTGGATCAGTTAAATGAGTTCCTCAGCTCCCATGACTGCTAGGACAGGAGGGTCTCTCTGTTGCATGTCAGAGTGAGCTGCAATTCAAATAGCTCCCCTGATATCACATGCAATGAAACCCTGACCTCTCCCTGAACTGATTTGCTTCTCTTAGGACTTTGTCTTTGCCTGGACACATTCCTATCAGGGACTACTTTTTTCAGTTCTTTCTCATTGATTTTCCTTTCATAGTTAGTTAACTCTTGAAGTTGCTGTACCCTGCATTCCCTATTTCTCCAAAGAGTTCTATTTTCATTTTTTATGCCTAACTCCTGCTTAGTTCATTTATCTGATGTTGATCTTTACAAGTCGACCTAGCAGTTCTCGCTGAATAGACATTTTAGTATTTCTCAACAAACCATATTTATGGGTAATCATTCTTTCTCCAACCAGGAGTAATACACATACATTTTGAGAGGCGGACTCCTTCCAAGGCCATAGGAGCTTGTGAGTGGTTGGTGCCCAAGGAAAGGAACCCTATTTTCTAACTGGGATGGCTAGGTGTTTGGCCTTCAGGATTTACACTTCTATAGAGCAATGGCCATTTGCCAGATACTTTACATTCATTAGGTCATTTAACTCTGAAAATGAACTCACGAAGGAGGTAGTGTTATTAATCCTATTTTACAGATGAGGAGTCTGAGGTACAGAGAGGTTAAGTTACTTACCCAAGGTCACACAGCTCACACAGAGCCCAAACTTAAACCCAGCCCCAACCCACCTCTGGGAACTTAAGACGAGACTTTGAAGATGCATTGAGATAGTCACATCTGAAGTCTCCCACCCCCTTGCCTGTTCTATACTTTCTCCTTTCTATATTTGGACAAAGACAAGAAAACTTTCCAAATTTCTGTCTTCTTTTGCTTTTAAAGAACTAGCACACTGTTCTCCATAGTAGAGAAGACAAAGGAAAGAGCAATCAGCGCTGGCCTGGAGTGGCGCTTTACTTCCTCTTTCCCCCTCACTCACCTTTCCACGTCTCACGGCTGCAGTCACAAAAATGGGTTCCAAACGAGGCGAGATAGTAAGTGTGCACTCTGAAACTTTAAGGGAAGGGAAAGACAAAGCGTAAATCCTACGTTTCAGACACACATTGCTGGATTCCTCAACTATTCACTGATCTCTAGCCCCAGGCGAGATAGACAATGGCCAGTCCTTATTTTAATGCATTTAAAAAAATTTACTGGGGTTGGGTGAAGATAGTCCTATAAGTGACTACGACCAAAATAAACAAGTGTTTACTTCTTGCAAATCTCTCTTGCATCTGTCATGCATAGAACTACACAGGCAACCTGATTCCAAGCAAGATTTCACTTTAAATAGCAAGAACGTGTGAAGAAAGGAAACATCCAAAATTGAGGTTTCAAATTACTTGCTACTGAATTCTTTGCAACTTTCACTGAATTTGTTTCTCTTTAGTAGATTTGGATGAAATGCTGAAAAACTAAGGAAATGTTAACCACACTGTGTTGCTTTCTTTACTGCTTTTTAAAAAAATAAAACTACAAGGGAACAATTACTCAAGTAAAAAGATAATAAAGGTGCCTTATCAAAAAATACAACTCACTTCCACCAAGGAATCCTATTACTTTATAGTCACACCTGTTGAAGCTTCAGAGCTGATTCCATAAGCCATAAACCCCACACCGCCCAAAATAAAACAAACAAAACCGGAGCAATTCTGTTACCGCTTTCTTTGAATCTATATTGAGATAAGCAGACAAGGTGAGTGAGAAAGGAACTAATCAGATGATGCCCCAAAACTCTGAGTCATCTTGTCAAGCAGGTCATGAAAAGATAAGACCATGGATGAGTAGGTGAAAGCTGAGAGTGATCTAGCTAGAAGCTCAATATATTGCAAGGCCAAACCCCAAACGGGGCGAATTCATCTGACTTAATACTTCTAAATTGTTTAATTAGAGGATTCCAACAGTTAAATTTAGCCAACAAGCAAAAGCCCTTAAGGATCTAAGCCCATTGCTGTAATGACAACATTGAACAACCTCTAGGAACACATCCCTTTTCCTATCTGCTGCTAAGGTAGGCTGTGCTGTCAGCAGAAACCCCAAGATGGCATTCTTGCCTTACTTTTCTAAATGACTCCTTTGGTTCAAAACCACAACAAAACCCTCTGAAATCCTCACAAGTTTGGGTGATTTGTTTTGGGGGGTTGCAGGGGAGAGAAGAAAGTGACATTCTTTATATTACTTAATAATCAGTGCTTTCTGAATGGTTAGAGAGGCAGTTACCCACTGGATGTGATTTCAGGTATGCTGTAGGAAAAGGTCCTTACTCAGAATGATCTCTACCTGCTGCTCACCCATGCTGCCTGCAATGGGATTTTGAGACCCTCTTTCTGTACATTTCATTGATGCTATAGGAGGTCCTCCACTGACATCTAGGAGTAGCAGTGTAGTAAGCCATGATCAGCCACGGACAAGATAACTGTGTGTGTTACCTGTTAGGGACCTGAAGGAAGAGGACATAGGAAAGGTGAGCTTTGGCTGAACCCAAGGTTGAGGAGAAATAATAATCACTACACTTGCTATTAACAGAGTCCTCATGACCCAATCACCTCTTAAAAACCCCACCTCTTAATACTGTTACATTAGGGATTAAGTTCAACATGAGTTTGGGAGGGGACAAATGTTCAAATCATAGCAACACTATTTACAGGTCCTGCATGCTTTGGGCCCTGTCAGTCTTTCCAGACTCATCTATGCCAGTTTCGCCTCCTGTCCCCCAACCCCCACTTGCACTATGTATTTCAACTCTGTTCATTCCTGCTTGTCCCCAGGTCCCCATCCTTACCTTTTCCTCTGTCACATCTCAGAGTAGAGGGCACCTTCTTGGGCAAGGCTTCCCTGACCTCCTCCTCTCTCCTATTCTAAGTCAATTTCCTTTGATATTATCCCCTTTGAAAAAATGGTTAACACCTATTTTAGTTCATTTCGTGTTGCTACAACAGCATACCTGAGGCTGGGTAATTTGTAAGAAGAGAAGCTTATTTAGCACGTGGTTCTGCAGGCTAGGGAGTGTAAGAAGCATGGTGCCCGCATCTGCTCAGCTTCCGGTGAGGGCTGTTGTGCTTTGTCACAACACAGCAGAAGGCCAAAGGGAAAGCAGACGTGTGTGATGAGGCAAAACCCTAGGAGCATCGTGGCTTTATAACAACCCACTCTCACGGGAACTAATCTATTCTTGTGACTACTAATCCGGTCTCTCCAGAGTGAAAACTCATTCACTACCTCAAGAACAGCACCAAGCCATTTATGAGCAATCCACTTCCAGGATCCAAACATCTCCCACTACGCCCACTTCCTAACACCACCACATTAGGAGTCACATTCAATGTGAGTTTTGGTGGGGACAAACCATCTTCAAACCATAGCACCACCCTTCAAAGGCTTGTCTCAGTTTGCCACTATGTGTTCTTTGACATGACTGTTTGATTAATGTATTACATATCTTCCCTGTTATTTTCTAAGCTTGGTTTCTCATCATCATTTTAATACTAACTACATAGGGCCTGGCATATAGTAAATGTTTGTTGAGAGACTAAATGGTGGAAAAGGAATAGCAAGATCAACTTCATCTATTGCTATTTTACCTAGTTTAAACCATGCTATAGATCTGCAGGGAGAGCTGATATTATCTATTTCATACTTCAGGGGGCTTAAAGAGTAAATTCCAATTTGGTTACTCTTTAATAGCCTCAAACAAATCCCATAGTTGTTTTTAAGTATAAAAACAAAATGATAGAATCCTAAAAATAAACATCTGTTCATTGGAACTCATATCTCTTTTAAGTAGTAGACAAGCAGATATATTCTGTAAGTTATCAAGTTGGGGTTTTGTTCCCAGAAAAAGACAAAAAGATTCCATAGATGGAAGCCCTTGTTGGAGAAGATGAATTTTCTGCCCAAATTTTAATCAGAGCAGAGTTGACTCAATGTCAGTTGCTGAGCGTATTCATGAAAACTTCCCTATTAAAATACAACTACTGGAAAGTGGATTGAGTAGAAGGAAACTGCATAGCAGTAGAAAAATAGCCAAGTTAGATGGGGATAAAAGTATCTGACTCATCTACCTCAGAGAATTATCATGATGATCAAAATAAAAATACTATAATGATATGAAAGTATCATAAAATATAAAAAATCCCATAGATTTTCCATAGGGCCAATCCAATAAAAAGCTCTCAAAATGAAGGAAGATAAAATTCCTAAGTATATTCTTCATGCTGAATCTAATAATTGCTAAATCCAATACTTGCACAATAAATGACATGGTTCTTCTGAAAACAAATTTGTACTTAAGAAAATGTGATATTTCGGTGTATTCTAATTTTTATTAGAAACTTGTACATGGTGTTTTTCTCCAAAAGTATTTTATGGTTATATTTATACACACCGGCTTGCTGGAAACATGCCATTTAATTTATTCAAGCTACTTGTTAGTAGCTGGATGTTTTCAAAGAATCTAGCATTTTGGCTAAGTTCAACAGCAAATTGGTGAGTTACTTCCTAAACTAATTTGTTTAGGTAGAAATTCAACTGATATTTTTTAAAGCCCTGAAATGTATAGGAAAATTAATACCTAATCATAAACATAAAACTTATGATGATAGAAAATTCATCTTTTGCATTTACTTATCATGTTTAACCACAAAGTTTCACTCATAACTAAGACAACTAAATATACTTTTCTCTCTTAAACGTGAAAGACCGGCCGGGCGCGGTGGCTCACACCTGTAATCCTAGCACTCTGGGAGGCCGAGGTGGGCGGATCCTTTGAGCTCAGGAGTTTGAGACCAGCCTGAGCAAGAATGAGACCCCGTCTCTACTAAAAATAGAAAGAAATTATCTGACCAACTAAAATATATATAGAACAAATTAGCCGGGCATGGTGGCACATGCCTGTAGTCCCAGCTACCCGGGAGGCTGAGGCAGTAGGATCACTTAAGCTCAGGAGTTTGAGGTTGCTGTGAGCTAGGCTGACGCCATGGCACTCTAGCCTGAGCAACAGAGTGAGACTCTGTCTCAAAAAAAAACAAAAAACAAAAACCGTGAAAGACCTCTACCTTTTGATTAATTTGCAAGATAAGTTGAGGACAAATGCAAAATCTCACAGATGTATTTTTAAAGGTAGAGTTTTTTTCTTCAGTCTAATTTAAGATCTCTGGGATAAACAAGATATTTTACATACGCTGCTAGGAATAATTGATAGTTCAAGCTTCTGTGTGTTATACTTGTTAAAATATTTGCATTCACAAGCAAAGTCAGAATTGTAGCTCAAGGCTATATGTATATCTTTCCTAAGGAACATAAGACACAAATAGCGTTTCAAATTGTAATTGTTTTGAAATCATACATTTAAAGATATAAACCTATATTTTTAAAAAGAGGACTTCTTCATTCAAGTTTTCTCATGGAGCGTATATATGTGCCATACACTGTGGCAGGTATTGGATATCAAGGTAAGGTTGAGCGCCTGCCCTTAAGAAGCTTGGGGTCTGGTGGGGGATACTGACTAATAGGTAACTGCAGTGCAGTGTAATAAGTACTGCAGTTGTGCTAAGTACTGGGACTGTGGAGCAAGTGGAAGGAGCTCTGTGCTTGTTCTTAGTGATCTGTAAGGAGATTCTGTTTCTTCTCTTTGGCACATGGCAAGATTGCATGTCTGCACCTCTTCAAAGTCAGATATGACTTATTTTGTTTAATGAAATATGAGTGGAAGTAACAAGTCACACCTAGGTGCAAAGCCTAGGTGACTGTTAATAGATGGTAGAGATTTCCCTGGGCAGGAACCCTGAGGGAGGAGGATATGGAGCACAGCCCCCAGCTAATCTGCAATGAATATGCAGTGTGTGTGAGAGATAAACCTTTATTTTTTTAAGTCACAGAGATTTAGAGGATGTTTGTTATTGCAACATAGCCTAATCTATACAGACTACTACAGGCTTCATTCCAGACTTGGAGAATTATTATAGAAAATGTTCCCAGTGGGCAAGATGCCAAGCTGAAACCTGGAGGATGAATAAGAGTTGTTCAGGTAAGGAGTTGAAGGGAACAGTGTCCCAGAGGTAAGACATACATGCAAAGGCTTGGAGTAGGATGACGATTCAGCATGTTTTGGGAACGGGTTTGGTTTTTGTTTTTTACAATCAGTGTAGCAGTCCAATAAAGATGATTGTCATTGGAGAATAGTCTGCAAAGTATAAAGTAGTGCTCCTCTTTCCAGAAGGGATGGCTATATTCCTTATCCTTAAGTCATTGCCTCAGTTTGTGTTTACTTCTGTACACATAGACTCTAGTGAATTTTTCATCTTGTACATGTCAGTTATGTCTATGTCTTTGCATGTGTGCTGCTTTGTAAGTTCCTTGAAGGCAGGACCCATGTCATTTTCAATTTTATGCATTGTAAGCATTCAATAAATTCCTATTCAGCATTATTTCAGGAATATAAAAGCAGATCAAGGCCTTGTCTAGCTTCTAAATAACTACTTTAAAGTGGAGATAAATCTCTCTGGGCACAGCTGGGGACATGTGCATCTAAAAATGCTCCAAAAACATGCTGAGGTCTTTTGATGACAGTGAAGGCTGTGGACTCATGGAATTTTCTGCCCAGATTTTAGGGCTACCACTTCCTGGTGGGGAGCCCTTGGATTTAACTTTCACAGTCTTGGTTTCTTCACTTGGGAACAGCACGGGAAGTCTGCCCTACTAGCCTCCCAGCCATATTGTGGGGCCAAAATGACAACTCCGAGAACTTTAAAGTGCTGTACAAAAATGATGTGATATTCATGTTACTGCTGTTAGCAGCATGATTCTTGGATCATTAGAGGAAGTAGGTGTAATGCAAAGCCTTTGCAGTCAATTAGACCTAGGTTGAATTCTATCTCCATTACTTAATAGTTGCATAATTTTGATCAAGCAACAAAATCTCAGCATATTACTGATCTCCTACCAATTTAAGCTATTACTTCTAAGGAATATTTTTCTTTTAGAAGTGTTCTTAGAGAAGAAACCTGGCATATTAGAAGGCTGTTGAGCTTTGAAGCCATGCAGGTAGAGTTCAAATCCCACCTCCACCACTTACTAGCTGTGCAACCTTGGGTAAGTTAATTACCTTCTTGGAGCCTCAATTACCAGACCAATTTAATGGGGACAGTGTTACCCAGTTTTCCAAGGTTGAGACCACATGAAGTAGAAAGTGCTGACTTATTACACCTTGGAAATGTTAATGTATCTGCTTACCACAGGAAAAACTTCATCCCTAAAAATTCTGAATCCAAGCTATTCATGGAAGAGGCCCACCAACACTGAGCTTAGAAAAGGACCCCTTCCCCTATCCCAGCATAGAGAAAATGACTAAATAAACTTGAACCTAAACCTCAGGTCTATTTGTGACTCCCCAGACCAGACCAGACTCCTATTTATCTGGAGGTATCCAAGGCAGCTCATGGGACCCCAAGTGTCCTCATCTTCCCTTTCTCCTTTCTTTCCATGGAACAACAATGGTTCATGTTCCCCGGGGTTACACAAGGAATTTTAGGAACAAAATAAAAGAGATATGGGTCACATTCCAATAGAGATCATAGCACTACATAGACAAGATACTCAGATTTTTGGCCCTTTTCTTAAACATATAATCCTGGCCCAATAAAAGTGTTCCTTGTGGTTATTGTCATGTTCCACCCATGGGCTACGGGATTAACTCCACTCTAGAGCGGGTGGATGGCCCATGGGCCAGGCCCCCAGGCTCACCAGTCAGCTAAGCCTCTCCTCACACACAAGCTCTATGACCTGTTCTTGACAAAACAGGAAAGTAGCTGTTTGTAGACCCTTGCTTTCATCTTGAGTGTGGTTTGTGTGGTTTGTGCACTGGCAGCATCGGCATTGCCTGGGAACTTGCAGACACTCAGGGCCCACCCAGACCTACTCGAGCAGAGCTACCTTTTAACAAGACCCCCTGGTGATTCACGTGCACTTTAAAGTTTGCAAAGAGCTGGGCTAGAAAGTCTAAAGAATGCCTGACACCTGCTACCAAAGGGAGTTATTTTTCAGGATTTATTGGGGGAAAAAAATCCCTAAATCTTTTCGCCAAAATTCTTAAACCAGATAAAATATTCAAAGCACTGGTCTCTTTGCCCCACTACACGTGCGTACCACTCCAAGTATAATAAAGATATTATTCACTTTCTCACAAAGGAGTTTCGAATTTCAAGAGTTGCACAAAATCATACAGCTAGGCAGTTGCTAAAATGTAAAAAACCTTCTTTTTCTGTAACTATTGGTTTTGGCTGATAGAAGTCATGCATATAGTCATATTTCAGAGAAATTACCATGCCTTAATGAGAACTTTAGGTTGAAGGAAGACATTTCAGTCAAATGATAGTGAAATTGATATGATCAAAATGAAATATGTGGCATATTTATCTAATCAGCTAGAGCTGCAATCTCTAACCATGGTCATTTACAGCTCAATCAACTCATCTAGTCATTATCAGCTAATGATACAATGAATGATTACCCCCACATTGAGATAATAAGTGAGTTCATGGAAATCAGCACTTCTATTATAAAGTGTGACAGGTAGGACTGAAAATAAGGTCTTTGAATACAGTTAGTGCCTGGCTTACACGACAAAAATTTAATAGGAAAAGATGGAAGTGCATAGATGAAGTATAACCCTTTGGGAAAGCAACTTAGCAATTTGTATCAAGAATCATTAAAATTTTCATGCCTTTATACCATGTAAAATTTTTTTTTTCCAAAAACAATATCAAACTTTCAAAAATTGCAACTGGAGTACAAAGAACTTTTCCTGTGACATTTAAGAGTAAGTTGCTGATATCATGCCTTTATCCTTGAATAATGTGGGGTATATTTCTTATAAATAAATACATTCTCCTACATAATCACAACATAACCATCACAATGAGGAAATTAACATGATGCATTACTACCTTGTCCTCACACTCTATTCAATTTTCACCAATTGTCTCAGTAATGTCTTTATAGTAAAAGGATCCAGCTCAGAATTACATGTTGCATTTAGTTGTCATGGCCTTTTAGTCTCCTTCGATATGGAACAGTTCCTCCTTGTTCTCTTGCTTTTCATGATTATGCCACTTTTGAAGATTACAGACCAGTTATTTTGTAGATGGTCCCTCAATTTGGATTTGGGGTTTGTCTGATGTTCCCTTAGAATTCTATCTAGGATACACATCTTTAGTAAGAATGTCACAGAAGCGATGCTGTGTTCTTCTCATTGGATCCAATCAGGTGGCACACAAATTCGATTAGTCCCATTAGTGGTTATATTAACTTTAATCACTTCATTGAGGTGGTAACCACCAGATTTCTCTGCTGTAAAGTTATTATTTTTCCCATTGTAATTAAGAGCTTTTATGTAAGGAGTTACTTTGAGATGCTATAAATATCCTGTACTTCACCAAACTTCCAATTATCCGTTTATTTATATCATTTGTTTATTTAGAGTAGCATGAATAATTTTATTCAATAGTTTTTAATCTGTTGCCTCACTATTTATTTTGCTGCCCAGATTGTCCCAGATTTGGCCAGTGGGAACTCCTTCAAGTTGGCTTTTGTGTTTCGGTTTTGTCATGTCCCCATCATTCTTTGAGAACTTTTTCTCTTTCTGGCTCAAGATGTTTCAGGCTCATCTTGTACTTTCCCTGCACTGACACTGAAATCTTCATTTTCTTTAAGGAGCCCCCAGTTCCTTGTGGTGGAGAATGATATTTACAAAACAAAATCTGGGAGCTAGATGTGCTCGTTGTACAGTGACACTGAGTGTGATTCCCAGAGCTAGGGAATGAACATATTAATCTCTATCCCTATACACAGAGATATGCATAAAGGTATTTATATATTTTTAGCAAACCATGAGTTTAAACTGATACTTTCAGTTTGAATCCAATACCACATAGTTTATTGTAGCTTTCTTTTTTTCAGTAACTCCCTTCTCTAACAAGGAAAAACCTGATTCCCATTATTGTTAAAATATCTACTTATTGATTAACTCACTTGTGTGTAACCCATCTCTAGTCACTGCCACCACCCTCCCCTCCCAGGACACCCTCACTGTCCTTCTCTGAGCTCCTAGGGCTCCCCTACCCCATCTACTCTGGTTGGCCTCATGTCATAGCTTTTATGTCTAGCATAATTAATGTATCTGAAGTTCAAATTCCTTATTATCTGGGAATTGTAGAAATACTTGGTGTATAGGATCTTACTTACCTCTATAAGTCAATCAAAATGGTTTTTTTCACTTAAAAGACTTTATAAGCTAGTTTATTAATGCCTCCAGAGATAATAAAACATTCATACTGTGAGAGGTAAAAGCTTTCTGAATTGTAGACACATAGACGTATATACATATAGAGAATTTATAGCATCAGTTCTGCAATTTTATTCACAGGTTAAGAATAAACAAAAGCTCACAGGTCCAGAGATCATAGAGCTGTTTGCTCTCCTGGTGAGCATGAAATTCTCAGTGTATTTGAACTCCAATAGACAAACAAGACTAACAACCTGAATTCCCTATCCTTTCACCCCGTAGAGACTAGACCTCCACGGTCCATTAATCCATTTTCTTATATTACCAAATAGAATATAAAATCAAATTCCACTAATTATTTCTGCCACCATAACTTATTCTTCGTGCATAAACCAAAAACAAAAGCAAAATACAAAATTAGTGGAGAGACAAAGAAAAAAAATCTTGAGAAACATAGAGACCGAAAAGTTAAAAGTTCTGTAGCTGCCTGAGAATTGCTTCTGGAAGCCAAGAGAAGATATGCCTCATCTTAAGCCACCCCCAAGCTCACCTGGTCCCCCCAAGTAAGTGCAGTTCTCTGGCACCGCAGTTTGCCTGGCTTTGTCAGGGCACCCTGGTGGATGACCTGCAAAACTGTGAAAACATACTTAAAAGGAAGGAAAATCATTATTCCTATTCAAATCTAAAATGATCATGTGTCAAAGATTTTACTTAACTAACTAATGAGGAAACAGTAAGATATTATAAACAGTTTTTATAATGGTTTTTAGAAAAGGGAAGGGAAAGGAAAGAAAAAGAAAGAGATAGAAGAAGAAAAAGAGCTTTCTATATAATTTTAACTTTGGGACCTAATCCAAAGAAAAATCTAAATTGAGGTTGTAGTTTTATGCATAAAGACATTCATTTCAGCATTATATGTAGTAAATGCTGGAAGCAGCCTAATTTCCCATCAAAAAGGAAATGATTAAATAATGGTAAACACACAGATTATTAGGCACTCACTAACAATGTTGGTTGACGACCTTCTAGTTAAGAGAGCAGTTTGAGCAAACACATTGATTCTAACTCAGGAATGATAGCAGGAGGGCAGTATGTGCTATGATTACGGTGACCATATATTCCAGTTTACCTGGCACACTCCTAGCTTACCCTTGTTGTCCTACAGTATTAATCTCCTGTCTCAGTTTAGATGAGAAATTATTTGATAACTTTAGCGAGTGTTGGTTGTGTGGCGGGTAGAGGGATCAAATCTCATTCTCAGTTACTTCCCTGGGAAGCGTCTTAGAAGAGAAGACCACAAATAATAGGAGTTTTTCCGTAATGTTTACACCCACTTTACACTTTGATAGGTCAGAACAGTGCCTGGCTATACTACAAGCACTCAAAAATGTTAGCTACGATTGTTATTATTACATTTGAGCAATATAGGGTAGTGCTGAGGGCAACCTTGGACTTGGGGGCACTGCCTGGAGTACTCTAGGGTCCCACAACTAAGATGGAGACAAGACCTGTGGGCACAGAGGTAGAGCTCCCTTCTGCTATAGCTTGTTCATTGTTGTCCACTGACTTCCATACCTAAGTAAAACTACAGCCAATTCAAACTTTTCTTCCTTCACCATTTATATAGGCTAAAATGTTTGCATAGAGCTCTAAACAAATTTCAGACTCATCTGAACTCACAAAAGCGGACAAGCACGTATCTTGTGAAAAAACATTGCAAAGGGAGAGAGCAGTTCAAGAGCAGAAACCTCAGCAATCAAATTGTCTCGTGTTACTGAAGCAACAGGATAAAACTCTGGGAGACTTAAAATAAGTTTTCTTACCAAGATTAAAGAGGAGTTTGAATCTAAAAGCTAGAGCAGACATGAACAGAGCACTGTGCAGAAAATGAAGCCCAAGAAAGATGGTACAGAGATGAAAAATACGAGTACTGAAATAAAAACTAAAACGGAGGTAGTGCACTACAGACTGTTGTAGGAAATTGATAGCTATAAATGTTCTCCCTTGACTTAGAGGGAGTTTTTGAGGAGAGAAGAGATTAACTTTGAAGATAGATGGTAGAAATCCAAAATATGTGTACTAGGAATTCTAGAAAGAGAAGACAGAACAGACAGATAAGAATAATCAAAAATATAATAGAAAACAACTACTACCAGCTGATAGAGGATTTGAATATTCAGACCAAAAGGATTCACTGAGTGACTAGTAAATTAGTGATAAAACTCACACCTACACACATTTTGTAAGTTTTTTTTTAAAAAAGCTCCTATAAGTATCTATAAAGTGAAACAAAAGGTCAAATTTCTCCACTACAATACTACATTTGGGAAGACAATAGAGTATTAGCTACCAGAGGGTTGAATGGGAAGGATTATGACCTGAGAATCTTATATCCAATGTAAACACCTCAAAAAGAAATAATCAGAAGTGCAAGTTGTAAAAGTTATTTATTTTTAAATTGAAAAGAATTGTATATACAACATGTTATTTTGAAATATGTATATATTCTGGAATGGCTAAATCAAGCTAATTAACATGCATTACCTCATATACTTGTCATTTTTTTTGTGATGAGGACACTTAAAATCTACTCTCTTAGTGATTTTCATGAATACAATACATTGTTATTAACTTTATTAAAATAGATTTCATGAACTTATTTCCCCTAACTGAGGTTTTGTATACTTTGACCAATATCATCTTCAAACCCATCTGTCTTATTTATAATAGAGAAAAAAATAAAGGTTTGAAAATACTGAACTGGTAAATTAAATTATGATGTGTCCATGTAATAGACTACAATGCAGCCTTTAAAATATTATAGAAGAGTACGTAATGTCATGAAAACATTCATAAATTTTATAATGAAAAAATAAACTTTAAAACAGTATGATCCTACTTATTTTAAAAAAATTTATAATGGCTATTTTAGGTGGTTGAATACAATTATTTCTTTGTACTGTGCTTATTTCTATTTTTCAAATATTATTTTTTAAAACCAGGAATAATCATTATTGAGATTCTGGAAATAATTTGGAAATATGTGTAAAGCATTAAAATATTTCTATTATTGGATCTAGCATCAACCTGACCTAATACAAACATGAAATGTAGACAAATGTTTATAAGCCACAATATTGCTTAAAATATTATTTACAATAGTGAAAAACTATAAACTGAAATTTTCAACAATATGAATTTGGTTAAGTAAATCATGCTATAAAATATGAAGCAGTCATTAAAATATGTTATAAAATAATTTTTATTAGGGAAATAATAGTTATATAATGCTAAGAGACAAAAGCTGGCTATAAAATTTATATAATATTCTATAAATGTATAATATATTCTACATATACTATATAGAAATGCATTGAAAAACACTGAAAGAAAATGCACTAAAATTTGATAGTTATTACATCTAGGTGATTTTAAATTTTCTTCACTATACTTCCCTAAATTTTGCCAAACTTTTAAATAATGAGAATATTTGAAAACAATATAGTTGGAAAAAGTGAAAAGATAGTTATGAAGACTGTACAGCAACATGAAGATTATGCATGATGAATGGAAAAAGTAGAAGACAAATTTAGAGGAACACTTCATGTTATGGACTGAAAGCTTGTGTTCTCCCAAAATTCACAAGTTGAAGTTTTAATCCCCAGTGTAATTTTAGATATGGGGCCGTTGGAAGTAATTAAGGTTAAATGAGGTCATAAGGGTGGGGCCTTGATCCAGTAGGATTAGTGTCCTTATAAGAAGAGACACCAGAGAGCTTATTCTCTCTTCCTTTCTATGTGCACACACTGAAGAAAGGTCATGTGAGGACATGTCAAGAGGATAGCCATCTGTAAGCCAGTAAAGGAGCCCTTATCTAATTGGTTGGAACCTTGATCTTGGACTTCCCAGTCTCCAGAACTATGAGAAAACAAATTTCTGTTGTTTAAGCCATTCAGACTATGGTATTTTGTTATGGCAGCCTGAACAGATGAATACTCTAGGTGAAAAAAAAAATCAATCTTTTTAAAATGAAAGAAAATATTCCAAAGAGTAATATCTGCTGTGTATATTTCTCCCTCTCCTATTTTCTAAACACAATAAGAGGATAGTGTGTTAACAGGTGATTAATTGCAGGTCATGGGAATAAGTCCTAAGGCTTCTGGTGGAGCCCATGCTCAAGGTGGGCCATGGATGTGTGGCCGGCCGCCCTACTCGGGAAACATTGTGTTTGGTGTTGGTGCCTGATTTTAAAGGAGGTTGTTGGCTCAGAAAGACCTTCAGAGGGGATTTACTAGGTCTGTTCCAGAAACAATATCTGGGCTGGTAGGGTGGAGAGGGAACAGTGTCTTCAAGTAATAACACTCAATATCTTTGGCATTCTCTTCCACCTCTAAGATTCTCTTAGAAATTCTCCTAGAAACTCTCTTTAAATTACAGAAAGGCATTTTAGTGATTATATATCAAACTTCAATTTTGTTTATCCTGCTCCATTCTAAGTTAAAGAAAGAATAGCAGGTTTTATTTTCCATTTTTGTAAAAGGAGGCAGTGAAGGAGTGACAGTGTCACATATAGTCTTGTCACCAGGCACAGCATGCAAGCCAGGGCAGATTTAGAGGCTCCAAGGAGTGGGTGAGTGAGAGGGCGTGTTGGGGAGGAAAGACAGCAGATGTCTGCACACTACAGAGTGGGCTGCCTACCATGGTGTCAACATCGATGTGTCCTTCCTAAAAGTCTCAAGGCTTTCTCATTAAATGGATAAAATCCCAATAACAATATAATCTATACTTTTGCAAATTAGCCAGAAACTATCTACTTTCTCACCAATTACTAGATATTTTTATCTACCTCTAAATGTTACTGACCTAAAAAAAAAAAAAATCTGATCAAAGGCTGTGGCAATTCTAACCCCTGCAGCAAGTATTAAATTGGTCCACTCTGTGTCCTATGCTGACAAATCCTTATACTCTAGAGCCTGTTGACCCATGAGTGTCTCAATTAGAGTCACGGATGTAGCAGCAGTGTTACAAAGTTGTCTACACTTGACTTCATTCCTTTAAAACAACCACCAACCCTCCCAGCTTCCCAAAAGCTTCCAAACCTAATAAATAGAAATGTCTTCCTTTCTATACTCCAGACTGCACCTCCTGGGTAGTCATGTAAAACGAGGATATGCCCCTGTGTGGAATAAGTCTCTTATTGCCAGCTTCTTCTGCCATCAGGTCTCTCCTTATGTTGTGGACATCCCTGCCTGCACACGGAATCTTCTTTCTCCTCTGTCCCATCCCTTCCTCCACCTCACGCTGTAACAGGCCCTAGGACTCTGGACCTTATCCATTGAATTAAGGAGGGTGTGGCAGTCAGGGGCTTGGTTTTGGATGCCAAACCCTACCAAAAGGGAGAAAATTGGATCCCCTGACATCTCTCAAGCCATGGAATTGACTGCTTGAAGGAAAAATGGAAAAGTAATGTTCTGGTAATGTAATTTGGTATCTAGGAAAATTTACACCTATCTTGAGAAGTCACCTGTTTTGATATGTCTAAATGTTACCTTTCACAAAAGGTAAACTTTTCAATGTTAAAGACTATTCATGTATTCCTGCTTACATATGATAGCACCAGGCACTGTGTGGGCCATGACATAAATGCCTGTGTTACTAGTTAGGTTGAAAAGGATTTTCTGTCTGATTCAGCACAATAAATTATATTACTATTTTTGTCCAGTGAATTCAATGAGCAAACAGAAGAACTGGATGTTTTGGGACAATGAAGACTTTTTTCTTGTTTGCCTACTGTATGTTTCTTAGAATAGTGTGCTCGTGTGTGTGTGTGTGTGTGTGTGTGTGTGTGTGTGCCTGCATATGCGCACACACAAGGTAAACTTTCTGAGAGTCTAAATGACAACAGGACCATTCTGCCATCTAGTTCTTCTGACAGCTTATATCTGACACAGTCAGCTGCAATTTATCTATGTAACAGAGTTCTGACTTTTCATTGCTTTAATAACCATTAAGAGAGGCCATTTTGCTTGAACAAAAGTTAAATCATTTGCTTAATAATTATAGAGTTCCTATCTTGTTAGTGAGACCTAGTTTCCCATGCCTGAAACAGTTGTTAGTGCCTTTTCTTTTTATAGATGGGGTCTCGCTGTGTTGCCCAGGCCGGAGCACAGTGGCTATTCACAGGTATGATCATAACACACTACATCCTGGAACTCCTAGGCTCAAGCAATCCTCCTGCCTCAGCCGCTTGAGTAGCTGGGACTATACCTATATAGGTGTCATTGCACCTGGCTCTGTTAGTGCTTCTCGCAGCTTCCACCCCACCCAAGAGGCTCCCTAAAAAGCCTTCATTCAACCCTCTCATTCCATCTCCATGGAGAGTCTCTCCAGAGGGAATCTGAATTGCTTTTATGTCTCTCTGTGCTGGTTCTGAGACCCTGTTACCACCCACTTTGTACTGTCTATTTGGTACATGACCAACACTTACTTTTGGATATTGTTTCTCAGGCCACTTCTTGCCCTACCCACTCAGGGTCTCAGAACCCCTGACCAAATCAGTCCTAGGCTTCCAGCTAGCTCGGAGGGGAAGGTCAGATATCGGAAAGCATTTTAGCCATGGCTGTGTCACACAGCCTGCCAATGTGAAGATGGGCTTCCCACATCAGAGAGACCTAATCATGCAAATGAAAGATCTTTTTTTTTTTTTAAAGTATAACTGTTTTTTTACTCTTCGACATTTTAGGGGAATCATGGAAAACACAGCACCCATGATACTAAACAAACAGGTTGGGAGTCTCATTGCAGCCACACACTGAAATACAACGATCTGGGCTTCAGGTGAAAAGGGAAATGAAAGTTTTGCTCCCTATTTACCCTATTTCGCCAGTTATTCCTTCAGTGATACTTTCCACTTAAAGTGTATACTGAAAAAGGCACCAGAAAGGAAGTAGAAACAAAGCCATTTCGTTAATGTTTCTGCCTATCGAGAAGGTGGAACCTTGACTCAAGCTTGCGTGTCCTGAGCCCTTGTAAGCACCTCCTCTGCCTCGTTTAGAGATTCTCCTGGTGGCTGTGTTATCCCTGACTCCTGCTGGCTTCCTTTGCCTTGTCCGCTGCAGAGGCACGGCCAGAAGGCCCACCTGGCCCTATCTCTCGTGGAAAATACCTGACAAATCACTGGGGATAGGATTTATGACCAATAAGGACATAAATGTTGTTTTAAGGATTAAAGGTAACAGTTCTGTGAAAAACACTCAGCGCATTACTTGACACATAGTAAGGACCTAATAAATGCTATTTGTTTGTCTCTGTGTATTTGTTTATTTTCTTGTTTGTGTATGTCTCTACTGTGGTTTTGGAGAGGATTGAAGGCAGCTTACAAAAATAATCACAAAGAGGCTAATATGATGTAATATGTGATTCTGGGCCCCAGAGTGAATATAGGAAACATTCTCTCTATATTTTCCCCACACATTACCATTCAGCACCACCAGCTTTTGCGCATAAATATGCTTTGCAAGGAATTTCCTATTTAAGTGAATACATCTGTCTTTACAAGAATGGCCCTCAGAGAAGCCATCTGCACATTATAACAGTTCCAAGTAGAGCCCCATGGAGTCTGCCACTATTCCTGGGATTTAGGTCCTCAGAGACAATTACCAACACCATAGGGTAGGCAGAAGCAATAAATGTTAAAAGATTGCTGAAGGACACCTATGTCCAAGCAGACAGTATGTGCCTTGACAGATAGAATGTAAGAACTGAGATCATCCAAGCAGCCTTGCAGACAAGCAAATTGGGAGAAGGAAGCAGAACTTCCATATGTATGAGCCTGGGGACTTCACAGTGGTCCCCTGAGATGGAAGGAGATGGGGCAGTCAGCCTACTCTTAACATGGCTGGTCTATTCTCTAAGGCAGCCCTAGATACATAGTCCCAAATCAAATATGGGGGGAGATTCAGGTGCTGTTGGTCCCACCCCTACATACTCATTCCAGGACAGGCATCTTACACATAGAGCAGTAGGCCAGGTCCTTTGCAGATTCCCCACTGAGCAGTTGAGAGCAGGCACCTATTTTTAATGAGTCTTTATCTGAAGGTTCAGTGATGATAGAAGAAAAGCGTAACACAGAAAATCACTTGTAACTACTCCATAAGCTCAAACTCCCCTTAGAGTGCCATGTGGGGCTAGTTCCCGGCCTCACTCCCAGCCTGCCACGTGGCGGATGGATACCCACCCTCTAATGGGGCTGCTTCCAGATTTTTTGAGCCCTTGGGTGTGCTCCACACTACCTCCCAGCCCCAGAAAGAGGAGCATTTTTCCTCCGATGTTCATTCCCTGCCCCAGGGTTAACGTCTTCCCAGGATTACTGTTCCCAGGATAACTTGGAACATCCGTTCCCTTCAGGGGAGACTCCATGCCCAACCACATGGCTTTAGCTTCTCTAATCTTTCTAACACTGTCACAACTTAGCTGGTCATTTTCCAAAGTTGGAGTCATTTAGTGCTCTCTGTAGTCTTACTACGTTATACAAACTCTTTATTCTTCTTTTGTTTCAGAGATGAAAACTATCATTTATTTTCATTGGATTGTGTTTCATTACAAATTCTATGATAAAGTTAAAATAGAAATAAAATAGAAACATGTTTATATGACTGCCTCTAACCTCTAAAGACCAAATAAACATATAAATATTTCCAATATGACTGTTTTAAATAATATTCTTGACCTTGGAATAATTTTTGTTTAACATTTCATAATTACTTATGTTTCACAGTAAACAGAGCTTTTACAAGCATTCTAGCATGTGATCCTTTATGACAATACTGTGAGCCAGGCATTGTTACCCTCATTTCACAGATGAGCAAACTGAGACCTAGAGCAGTTGAGTGGCTTGTCCTGCTGGTCTTGAACGGGTACAGTGGGACTTCCACTTCATCACAGTTAACTACCTAGTGCCTTGTGAAGAGATGCCAGCAACAGACTTCTTCCATTTCTTTCATGATAAAAATACCATAAACTTATTAGAATAAATTACTGAAGGCCGGGCGCCGTGGCTCACGCCTGTAATCCTAGCACTCTGGGAGGACGAGGCGGGCGGATTGTTTGAGCTCAGGAGTTCGAGACCAGCCTGAGCAAGAGCGAGACCCCGTCTCTACTAAAAATAGAAAGAAATTATATGGACAGCTAAAAATATATATATAGAAAAATTAGCCGGGCATGGTGGTGCATGCCTGTAGTCCCAGCTACTTGGGAGGCTGAGGCAGAAGGATTGCTTGAGCCCAGGAGTTTGAGGTTGCTGTGAGCTAGGGTGACCCCATGGCACTCTAGCCTGGGCAACAGAGCAAGACTCTATCTCAAAAAAAAAAAAAAAAAAAAAGAATAAATTACTGAAGTATACCTAGTGAAACACCTCTTTCATCTCCCAGCTCATTTCTTCTCTCCAGAGTTGTCAGCCTTGTTAACAACTGAGAATGTGTCCATTCAGATCTTTTTCTATTCATTTAAAAACATTGAATACACATATACTGTTTTGAAAATATGTAAATGGGGATTATATTATATACATATTTATTTCTACCCATTGCTTTTTTCACTTAAAATATATCATAAAAATCATTCTTTGACATTATGGTTGGATCTACCTTTTAAAAAAGAGATCTATATGTATAGTGTAGCTATACCATGTTCAACTAATAGGTTGTTTCCAATATTTTGGAATACAAATACAAAATAAAAAAATTGCTACAATAAACAACTTTAATACAAATCATCATGCACAAGTGTACAAGAAATGGTTTGGTCAAAGGGCATGCACATTTTATTAATGTAGATACTCCCAAATTACCTTCCAACATACACTCTAACAAGCTATGTATGAGATTGCTTGTTTCAGAAACCTTTACTAACATGAGATATTATCAATCACAACATTTTATCATTCTTATAGGCAAAGAAAGCGAACTCATTATTGCAACAATATCTTTCAGTCCCATTTCTTAGACATTTGCTTGATTAGAGCATGCTTTTAGGAGCAACGACCTGGTAAAGACAGGGACTGCAGTGGTAGCTCCATATTTTCTACACAGGACAATTTCAGAAGTGGCAAGCCAGTTCGGGTGGGCTAGTGGCTAGGGGGCTGCACTGTAGCTGTGTTTGCTAGGAAGCCAGTTTGTTTTTTTATGTTGTATGTTATGTGAGTTGGCTTTTGGGACTTTGATAATGATTATGGAATGGTTCTTGCCTCTCCCAGTTCCCATCCTCCTCTCAGTTATGTAGACATGGAAGTTTTGGGAAGGGGGCGGCCACCACCCATTCAGGTCCTTAAAACAGAAGAAGTCTTGGTGTTGAGAAGAATGTTAACTTTCACATCCACCTCCATTCATACCACAGCAGCTCCCATTTCTGGGCAAAAAGGACTTAAGACTGAGTGACAAAAACCCCAAGAATTCTATTTTTCATTTTAATTCCTGTCCTGGCTGCCTAGAAGTGACTGATGCTGGAGTAGTTCCGTATCAATCAACTAAGTTTCTATTGGGGATACAATTTTGCATTTATAGAAATAACTGTGGACTCTGTTATCCCTGCACTGGTGAACATTACAGTTCCAGAAAGAGGCTTTGAAGTTTGGTGTGGCATTAACTATATTTAGGTCTGAGCAAGGATAGCCACTGGAGTGGCCTACTTCATTATTAGTTTGAGAAATTGACCACCAGCTTGAACCAAATGATTTTCAAAGAGTCAGAAAGAGGACAGCTGGGCTTTCCCTTACTGTGAAATCAAAACAACTCCCAAGTACTTCTTCTTTTAATGCTGAACACAAACTTCATTTTAATTACCCTGCTAGCCATAACTGAACAGTGTGAGATTCACTGTGAAATGAATATTACTAATGTAAAAAAAACCCCAGCATATTCATCTTTTTAAAACTTAGTATCTTAATGTGATCCACGACTTAGTCACCTTTTGTACTGCTTTCTGTTTGATTGTAATTTTATCTATTAATCATGTTAATCCAATAGAATCTGCCTTAATCAAATGTGAGTCAATTACCCAGTTCTTCAAATTATATTTTTTAATGAAAGACATTTTTTAAAATTGAATGCCAATTAGAGCCAAGCCAAACTTCTGCAGGAAAGTTTGGGTTGTCACAGAACAGTATGAGCCCTTCCCGATACCTGTGTTTCCAGCTCCTTCTGATGAGGGCGTGCTGTGTGCTTTTAGATGCAGCCATTAACCTCTCTGTGATTCCCGGGTTTCCACCTGTGAAATGAGGATAATGATACTTCTGGCTTGGGAAGTGATTTTATGACTCCGAGTTGAAAAATGCATCTAGAATACCAATTTTTTTTAAAGGCTTATGTAATTTTGCTCTTAATTTCTCACCCTAGGTGGTTTAAGTTTTTCCTTAGCACTAAACTACTTTTCCACATCATTAGAGAACCATACATAAATCCACTGAGGAGAAAGTCATCCTGGGAAGGGTCTCTCTAGAACAGAGACTTTTTTTTTTTTTAAAAAAACCATGAATGTTTATGGACAGAGTGACAAAAATGTTCTATCCACAGGCCTCCCAAAATTGAGTCTGAGTGGCTTCCAGGAGCTCTGTGCTGGGAAAGGTTTCAATGTTGCTTCCTAGTTCAGCAGAATAGGGCTCCATTAACGTGGCCTGGTACAGTCACAAGCATGGGGAGTGGTGGCCTGAGTATAGGGAGAACTGGACGATTTAAGGGGCTCCGGTGGGTGGGCTTCTGGAGGTCCTTGTGCTCCACCGATAGTCGGTGTAATGTAGCAGGTGCATGTACATAGGCAATAGGAGACTATAGTTATTGATTTTTAGTAAGATTCTAAATGGAGTCTACAAAGCACTGCTTTAGGATCAAATCAACTTTGAGGTCAGGGGCCCAAGCCTTGCACTGGGACTGATGCCAGAGGATCATCGTCACCTGTTCAGTGGGAGAGGAAAGACATCTCATCAGCAGACAAGTATCTCTGCTTCTGTCCTGCAAAGCTGGCTGCCATTACACTGTCTGAAATTGGGGATCTGGACTTCTCGGGAAGAGGGCTCTTTCATAGTTGTTGAAGTTTTAGGGAAGTAATAATAGTTATTTCATTCTCTTTCTTCTCTGCTCCAAGTGCCCTACTCCTCTGGTATTTAGCTCTGTAGTTTAGTTGAAATCACGTCAGTGTATTACAGGCTGATCCAGCTGAGTGCATTCTGCAGAGAAATGACAAGTAGCCTGGTGCTGGTAAAAGCTCTCCTAATGGCAGGTGGCAGCATGGCACATTAGTGCTCCTTGATGGACAGCTAGGGACCTGTCAGTCAGTTTCCAGGTTCTGTGGCACCATGGTTCCAGGGAAAATCATTTGTATTAATTATCACCAAGGAGGGGCTACCTGGGCAGAGAGCTGCTGTTCCATAAAGTGACCCGGACAACTGGCTGGATAAACTGAGATGTTTTGGCTCTTCTTCTAATAATCTCCTATGGCTATCTGGCTTGCATTGAAGCCTCCCATTTTCAGAGGGTTCAAGGCCACATGGAGTCAACACCCTACAGAAGTAACTATTTCTGAGTTGTAACAATACCATTAAGTGTTTGTGGGCAGAGCTCTCAATTTGTATAGGATTAGAATGAAGATTTTTTTACATTCCAACCAGTCTGATCCTCTGCAAATTTCTTCCTGAGTTTTGATCAGGTCTGGGTATGGACTACTGCTATAGGGATGCAGGGTCCCTCACAACCAATGGTTGGCATGAAAGTAAATGGCAGGCAAACGTCTGGTGTTCTTTAATTCTCTACTAATCTTTTTGTTAACTCTGAATGCCTGAATTGTGGATCCTGTGTCTCTAATTTCTCCCTAACCCTGAGCAAGGATACCAAAGAACGTCTTGAGTTAGAGAAAGAAAGACCTTACCATTTTTGAGTTAGATAAATAAAACTTTCTGCTCAAAAATTTGTGATTCTTTTAGACAGATTTTCTAGCAGTGGAATTAATAGGTGAAATAAAATAAATATTTTGAGACTTTTGGCTATCAAATTGGTTCCAAAGCATTGTGTCAGTTTTGGAGTTTATTTCTAGTTGTATTTTCTCCTTTGACAATTGTCTTTTAGGCACTTTTTCCACATTTGTATGGGTTTTAGTTTTTTTCTTTTCTATTTGTGTGAACTCTTTACATTCTAAAGATGATAGCTCTCTGGAATATTTGCTGCAGATATTTTTCTAAGGCTACTGAGAATTTTCTTGACATACAGAACATTTTACTTTTATGAAATCAAATCTTTCCTTTCTTTTGTAACTTGCTCTGTCATTTTGCTTCAATAAATATTTGTTAAGTGTGTGTGATGTGCCAGGCATTGTGGTGAGCTTAAATGCAAACTACCCAGGTCTCCATGAGCTTGCAATCTATTTGGAGACATAATGGCCCAGAAAATCTCAACATATTGGGTAGAGGGACTTCCACTTCTGGAATTATGGCTGGCTAGATACTGAAAGGAATCCTTGAACTGCAGAAGAGTGAAGGGGTTCTAGAATTAAACCCTAGAAAAGATGTACTCTCAGAGATATGTGTAGTTATACAAGAGGTAGGTGGGAGTTGAGACTACTCTTTCTCTCCCATTGCAAGCCCCTGTTGCAGTGGTCCGTGTACCTATCACCACACTCCCCTTCCCCAAATAAAGTCCACCTTCCCATCTTTAAAAGCAAGCAAACAAACAAAAAACAAGAGGCAGGAGAAATCTCTAAAGATACCTGTTTTTCAAATAGAAAAAGCAATAAAATGTGAGCTGGAGTGGGATAGAGCCAGAGTGGGCTAGCAGCGAGAAGAGGCGTGGTTATCTGAGGCCAAACGCTGACAGCAACTCTGCCTGTTATATAATATATGGCTATCTGGCAGGGATCAGAAAGCTGATCTGGCACTATGCTTAGACCCAAGCAAGAGAGGACCCTGCCTTGAATACCCTGCTTTAGAGAAGCCTCTCATATCATAAATGCATACATGCAATACACAATCACAAATATGTTAAAGATACGTGGTCAGCATCAGCATAGCAAGACCATACATAACCTACATACATGCCCTACATAACCACTCTCCTGACGACCTCTATTAAGGCCCCAGAGTAACAAACACTGCTTTTTTGTGCAGCATCTAAACACAGAATGATGAAATCTAGACGTGTTGAGGTTTGGGTTGTATAGCATTGTTGATGCTGGAGATGGATACTTCTTTGGAAAGTACACAGAATTTGAGGGGTGAACACTTTAGATAAAAAAACATAAATGAATCATCTTGTTAAATCCTAAACTTCAGAATGAATACAATGGGTTCTCACACAATAAAATATTGCTTGGTAGTCTCAAATGCCCATTTTTTTTTTTTTTTTGCTTCTCTTTGTGTTCTAATTTGCGGTTCTGGAGGAACTCACAAATTAGCACAGTATTTGTTCAGATGCCCATGCCTGTAGAGAAAATTTTCCAATGTTAAACAGTTCATATTTCTCTTTCATTGGTAGATCTGCAGGACATGTGATACCTACTGATTCTTTACATTAGAAACTGGAGAGACATTGAGCACTAGAACTACATTTGTGCATATTTAAGTTGTACAACATGATGTTATGAGATAAATATATATATTAAAATGAAACAAATTAACATATCCATAATTCCACATAGTTACCCATTTCCCCCATGTGAAGAGCAGCAATAATCTACTTATTTAGCAAAAATCGTGAATATAATACACTATTATAAATTATAGTTCTCACGTATATTAGCTCTGTAGACTTGTTCATTTGAAAACATACTTCTTAATGGGAAAATGTTGAAAACATTCTTTTAAAAATAGGAACAAGATAAATGTGTCCACTATCAGTGCTTCCAATAAATTGTACTGGGAGTCCTAGATAGTATAGAAGGACAAGGAAAAGAAACCAAAGGCACAATGATTGGGAAGGGAGAAATAAAACAACTATTACTTACAGATTATATAATTGCTTGCCCAGATTAACCCAAAGAATTGACAAATTATTAGAAGTAAGAGAATTTAGCAAGGTTGCAGGATATAATGTACAAAAATCAATTGCATTTCTATATATCAATGAATAGTTAGAAAACCTAACTTAGAAAAATGAATCTATTTATAATAGCAAAACAAAACAATGACGAGCAACCCTATACAGTATTTAGGAATAAATCTAGTAAAATATTGCCAATACCTACATGTAGATACTTAAAACATGAGGCCTAAATAAATGGTGAGCTATCCCATGTTCAAGGAGAGAAATGCTCAATATCACAAAGATATATTGAAAAGAAAAATAAAGAGAGGGACTTTCCCCATATGACAATTCATGCAGCTCTTCCCTGTCGCATGAATACAATGGTAGGCAAATTGACTAGTGGAATAGAAATAGACCCACATGCATACAGAACTTTTGCATATTACAGAAATGGCAGAGCAGATCAGTGGGGAAAGGAAGGACAAGTCGATAAACCGCTAGTTCAGTGTAATGTGATAGGTTCAGGTTGATCCCAACCTCCAGTGGCAGAGGTGAGATGGGAACCTGGGGGAGATGACGAGGACAGCTTCCTGGAGAAGATGGTGCACGAACCCAGTCTGGAAGGACAAGTAGACATTAGCTAGTCAAACAAAGGGTAAAATTGCTCCAGAGAGAAGGAATTGTGAACAGCTTAGTGTCTACAAGGTATTGTCAACTGGACTGAAAAGGACACAGTGGGGAGCAGTGGGGGAGGAGGGTGGATAAGAAGACAGAGGACAAATACAGAATGCCAGGTCCAGATGTTTCTTTCTCCTCAAGATATTCTATATATATTCAACTGTATGTTTCTGAACTTCTGTCTGATTAAAAATTTTTGATTTGAATCCATCCAGAATTTATTTAGATATGTGATGTGAGACTAATACACACACACACTCTTCCCAAATAGCTAACCTGCAGTTCTTATTCTCTCACTATATATATACTGTATTAAATACTCCATTCCCTGTAGTAAAGTTGAAGACTTTTATTATCAGGAATTTTTATTACTACATGCTGACTCAGTGACTTTGGGTGTATACCTGGTAAACACTGAAAAAACAGATTTGGTGCTGACGCTAAGAAAAAGTAAAAAGAGAGAGAGAGGCAATCATTCAATTTAAGTTAAATTTAGGTTTAAAATTAACCCACTTTATTTGAAGAGCTTGTGTCAATAACTTACTATCCACGTATCTTTTTAATGACCACAGTGACAGTTTAACTACCATGGACAATTAAAACAGTCAGTATTATTTTGAGTTTTTTATGTTACAGTAGATTATGTCACATTAAATGTTAAATACCTATCAGTTTTCATTTCCTGTTAATAAATTTCTACATTCATCAACCTCAAATACTATAACATTTTCTAACACACACACATGCACACACACACAAAAGCACACACAAGGAGAGAGAGAGAGCAAACTGTTTTAGTCCTTTGCAGGAAAACAATTCAGGCAGCTGGTGTCCTGTTGGCTTGAGTTCTGATTGATGACAGACAACATAATAAATAATCTATTTACTAACTCCTAACAGCTAAATAATTCCCTTATTTTTCACCATAACTGAATTGCCAATACCATATTGACAAAGTGTCATAGGGCTGTAGCTAAACTGACCTCATGTCACCATTTTTCTTTCTATAGCATCAATGAAGGCCCCAGAAAGAAACCCCTTATTACTCTGATTAATGGAAGGCACTAAAGGTTACCAGTGAACTTGGTTGTATTTATTTATTTACACTTAATTCACTGGTAAGGGGCAGATGGATGTAAGTCACTGGGTAATGGAAAACACAGTCATTTTTTTCTGTCTCTGGCACACAGGCTACGTAAATGACTGTTTTGCATATTGCAGGATGCTTACTGGTGCAGGAAACTTCGGATTCCCATTCCAAATGGCTCGAGTGGAGTTTGTGCAGCGCAGAAATGGAATCTTCCCAGAGTTGAGCACAGTGTCTGGCTCGATGAATCTTTGTTGATTTGGCTTGGAAACCACAGATCCCGCAAAGTGGATGGTGACACAGAGTAATCATCTATAATTCTGAGGAAAGCAACCGCTTATTATCTCTCTTTGGCTGTGCATTCCAAAACAACTGTTCAAAACCAGTTTTAAAGAAGAAATCCCTAGTCCAGGTTTATGCAGTGGCAAGGGGATCTTCTAACCTTAACCCCACAGCAGCTGTTTTCGTGCAGGTCCTATCATCGGTGACTCCTCCGAAGTAGCCCTCCTGTATCTAACGTAACCCTTCTCTGGGTTCCTCCTTCAGAGGGTGTTTCCAAACTCAGCTCTGCTTGTGTCTTTCTCTTACTGAAAACTCTCATGGCCCCAGTAAACTACAGGTAAAGTCCAAACTCCTTAACATTTTAAAATATTTTTTGCCTTTGACTTGTGCACTCTGCCCTCCTTTTTCCTCTTAACAAACTCTTTGTCTTTCAAACTTATCTCAGATGTCATATTCCAGGGAAACTTCCCTGTCTCCCCCAGCATGAGTTAGGTCTTCCTGGCCTCGCGTCCCCGTGCCTGGGTGCCTAGCTCCACCGTGGCACTCGTCACACCTCAGTGTAACCACTCACGTGTCTAATTCCTCTCATCCACGCAGCCCCACTCCCTCCTTGAAACCCAAGCATGTGCACTACTCTGGCTCCAAAGCCCGGTGCATTTTGGTACTTGATCCAGTTCTGTCTTATTTCTTTGATTATTTTAGATCTTCAAAGTCTTGTCTCCTTAATTAGATCGTAAAATCCTTTGGTGTGAGTCACTATCATATTAATATTTTTTAAACTTGCAAGTTCTTGAGCTCAGTATAGTCATTTATTGAGTCTGAGTAGAAATCTAACTTTAAAATGTATGTGTGTGTGTGTGTGTGAGAGAGAGAGAGATTTTCTTATTTATCCACCAATGTGTCCTCTTTAGAAACACACATCTTTTTGCAGATTACATTGCCTCAGAAAAACAATTCATAAGAATGACAGACTCTTTGAAGCACTATAGGAATAATCACTAATCAAACTAGCTCAATTACATTTCTTACAACTGATTAAGATTAATCTGCACCTTCATATGAACAAAAATTTGGTCACTGGGGGGGGGATTTTATAGCTGTATCACTATAAATTTATACCCACCATATAAAAATTGTCAATGTATATAATTAACTGCCAAAATAGTACCTAGGGTTAGCTGTCAACTGAATTAACTAAGCAATACAGTTAAGTTTTAATTAGCCATTTTAGAGCCTGTAGAATTAGGTGCAGAAAGCAGGGTGATAATTTTATATAAAAAAGCCTCTTCTCAACTTTTAGTTTCACATGAGATTCCAAATACATAGAATATATTTTCTAATAAAATCTTCCTACTTTCCTCCTTCCCTTCTTTCTGCCCTTCTCCCTAGTACATTTTCTTAGATTTGTCTTTTAACAGTAAAAAGTGAACACTTCTTAGACAAGAATATTTGTCAAGGAGAGATTGTCAGCTATTTCAAAGCCTAGAATTTATTTAGAAAATTAACACTTTCTAAATTTTGCAATATTATTATTAAAATGTTTATTGGAAAAATATGCTATCTGTGATTGAAGTTCTTTTAATTATATTAAGACAATCTTATTCAAATAGTTATAAGTTCACACATTTATGAAAGTAATTGGTTATGGTTGCTAGATGATATCTAACTCAAAATGTTGTTTATACATCTTTTGAAATCTTTGAGCACAGCTAATTTATTCACAATTGTCTTGTGCCTTCCCCAACACACACACACACACACACACATACACACACACACACACACACACGCATGCACACACACATAGGCACATGCATGTTCTGACTGTACTAATAAATCAATAAAATGCCACACACTTGGCTGTGCCTAAGCTGCATTTAGAAGTGAAAGAAATTTCAATTATTTGATTGCATAGCATCTGGGCACCAAGCATCAGAATAAATTATGGAAGAGGCAGTTTATTTCAAAAGAATGAAGCTATTCTGACATTTTAACTGACAGTTATTTGATGTACTCTCAAATGTAATTGACTTGATCCTAAGCCACTGGCCATCTGAACACTTAGTAAGTTGAAAATAAAACGTGTAAGATAACAATGAGGATTAGGCTGTTTTCCAGATCTCATTCTGAAATCCTCTGTGGGTTTAGCTACCTGTTTTGAACATATACATTGATCAAATAAACTGAATAGTGAATGTACCTCCTCTTCTCTCTATGCTGTGGAGCCAATGGGATTTTTAAAAGATTACCCCAAATATTTGAATTGAGATTTTTCTCTGCTTTCATCTCATTAAAAAAAAAATGAAGAATTCAGGATTAATGTGTTTTGATTAGGAAAATTCTGTGACTTGGCAGCTTTATAACCATAGGATTTTCTTTTGTATGGGTCCACATCCCACCAAGGGACATTATAAAACTCCCTGAATTTCTGGCAGCACTTGAAGACTCCAGAGCCCAGGGTTTGATATTCAGCTGTGTGACCTCTAATAAGTTACTTAGCTTATGTGGGCCTCATTTGCCATTTTTATAATAAAAAAATAATAATATCCCCTTCAATGGAGGGAGAAACAAATAAAATAGCATGTGAAATGCTTTGCAAAATAGGGTACTATCCATCTGTAAAACTATGAAAAGTGTGTTATTATTATATTTCTATCAGATCTTATTCCTTAAACCATTTTTTCCAATGCATACTTCTCACATAGTATGTGATAATTATCTAGGCTTATTAGAAGAGGAGGTATTACTTCTCTCTGAACTGATAGTTTTAGATATCTACATTTATTATAGCATTTGACACACTCAGTTTCCTTGACTTCAGTATTCTGTAAGCTTTTTTGATCAGTTTTCTCATTAATAAAAATTTATGAAAGCAATTGGTCATGTTTGTAACACAGATCTTGCAAAAAGTCAAAACATACTTTTCAAAGGTGGGGGTACACCCTGAGGTGTAAAACCTAATACTTGTATGTGACAGCAGAAACAGGGTCCATGTGCTGGCAGTAGGAGCTCCCTTGTACCTGCTTTTATTCAAGAAGAATAAAAAGTGAGGCTAAAAGAGAAATCAGGGATACAAGTCACACTTGCAGGAAGTAGTCTATCTCTGCCAGAGGGGAGAAAAATTACTTTGCTTTGGAAAAAAACCTATAGTTGCTTCACCCCATTAACTAAAAAGAAAAACAAACTTGTATACAAAACTCTGCAACATAAGAATAGTTCTAGTTGTCCCTGACCCTTCCCCAACATGAACTTTTACAAATATTGAGTCCAGGAAAAACTCAAATTACAAAGATTAATAATAAAAAGGAAACCAATAGAGGATCAAAATAAGCACAGGAAAAGGATAAAACAAGTGATGGGCAAACACTGGAAAAATATTTCCATAAGACAGATGAAAATTATGACCAAACATTTTGCTCTTAATTTAAAAAATGAAGCAATTAATTCTGTGAAGAAAGAACACAAATCAGAGATACAAGAGCTCAAGAAAGAGATCATGACGCAATGGATGGGGAGGTGGAATGTGATCTGGTACAACTCAAGAGAAAGGTTGAAGGAAAAAATAAAACCATCACAGAAATGAAAGTGACATTGGATGAAGCACCAGAAAGACTAGATGATTCTAAAAGCACAGTAGGGAACACAGAGGATAGAAATGGGGTAGAGGTGGGGAAGAGAAATGAAGTAAAAACTGAAGACAAATGAAGAAACAGTTGAAAAGATTAAAAGGGAGAAGTATGATTGGCAAAGGAGTTTAAACATATATATATCTGGGGTTGCTGAAGGAAAAAATGTGAATTATAACCAAATACTTAAAATATAATTAAAAAAACTTTCCTAAAATAAAAAAGACTTGTATCTACATAAGAAAGAGCACACCACAATCCAGGGAAAATTGACTCAGAACAGCCAACTGAGACATAGTCTAGGAAAGTTACTGGACTTCAAAAAAACAACAACAAACACAACAACATCCTTTGGGCATCTAGGCAAAGTCATTTATAAAAGAGAAAAGGATTGTGCAGGCTCCACAGCAACAAACAATGCTAGAAGTCAGTGGAGTAACACCTACGATATCGTCAAGGAAGGAATGTGCATCCTAACAATGTTATTTGGGTATAAGGACAACAAGAAAATACCTCTGAATATCCAAGAATTCAGAGACTATTCTCAGAAGCGCTTCTTGAGGAATATCCTAGAGGACAGACTTCAGCCAATCATAATATGAGAGAAAAGGAAGCTCCATGAGCACTGAATTTATCAGCACTAAAAGGAAAACAAATGTGTGGTTGGAATTACAGAACAGAAAGTAAATATGAGATGCCCTAAAAATATAGACATAAGTAACATAAGTTGGAAGGGTAAGTACAAAAGCATCTGGAAAGTAAATCTAAGCAAATTTACACACAAAAGCCTGTGATACAATTTCTTTATCTTTAACAGCTGGTAGTTAAATGGCTATCATTTTAATATTGACAAATTAATTAATATGGGCAAGAGTATACCTAACAGTACAAAAATAAAGAACACCAAGAAAGATTAAATAATTCACAAAAATTGGAGAGTAGATATGAGATTATCCGCATGCACCAGAGCTTTGACAACCTCTACTCCATGGTCCTGAGGCTTTCTACCAATGCAGGCCAGTGGAAGGAAGCAGCTAGCAAGGTGACCCATGCGTTGGTTAGTATCAGGTACTGGAGGTGATGCGAGCCAACTATGACACACTCACACTGAAGCTGCAGGATGGCCTAGACCAGTATGAGCGCTACTCAGAGCAGCACAAGGAAGCTGCCTTCTTCAAAGAGCTGGTTCGATCCATTAGCACCAACGTCCGGAGAAACCTGGCCTTCCATACACTCAGCCAGGAAGTCCTGCTCAGGGAGTTCTCCACTATCTCCTGAAGCCACGCCTACCTTAGCAGCCACTGACTGCCCTTATCCATGAGGCTCCTGGGGGATTTAGGGGAAAGGGGGCTGCCCCAAAGTTGGAGAGAAACATAGATACCAAGTTCTCTTGGTGAAGGCCATGCTTCAGTGGAGCTTGGACAGCAGGGGCAAGAGGGGCAAGCCAGGGATGATCGTATTTGGGGAGAAATGGGTGGGCACAGGGAGAGGCCTCCAGGAATGTGGGGACTTCCAGGGTGGGCTCCCTGGATACCCCTTCACATTTCCAATTGAGATTACAAGTTGTGGCTACTGACTAATTTTCAGGAGCTGGCGGGTTAAGCTCCAGGGTGATGCCAACACCTTGAAGGTCAATGGCTTTCCTTGGCTTCTGAAAACAGATCAACTCTCAGATGTAGCTGGAACCCCATCCTGCTTCCTTTGGGCTTGTGGTTGTGCTAGGCTTGAAATCTGTGTCCCCTGCCCCCGCTGGCACTGTGTTCAATCATTAGAACCCTTAGCTCAGGCTTAGGGCAGGGTAGGAATGAGGTACCCTTTTTCTGTTTTCTAAATCCAGAGTTGTGACTCCTCTGGGAAACTGGAGATTAGAATCTGCCCAGTGCTCTGCTGTCCTGCCACCACTCTCTGGATTTCGGTTTTGGTACCAGGAGTACCTGTTAGCATTCACCTTCTTCCAACCCATTGACTCATCAGCACAATAGGGTCACAACCTTAGCTTTTCATTTTTAATCTGGTTTAAATTGTCTTTAGGGTGTGTGTGTAAAATAAACATTGACAGGTTTTCTGGAGCCCTCAAGGTGCCTACTTTGCTGGTTCTCTTTCCAGCAGCTTCCCCACCTCCCTGCTACCCCCTCCTCTGGGAGCCTCTCCTGCCTCTGCTGAGCTCCCCTCCACATGTCCCACCCCCTCACCCTGCTGTTGTTTACGTCTAGCCTGCCTGAGAATTTCCTCTGGGAAGGAATCTGTTCCTGCTGTGGTCTGGTGCCTGGGAGGGAGAGAACTGTAAGGCCCGGTTTCGGCACCAGGATGTAGTTTTTTGGAGTAGCCGGTGTCAGAGAAAGAAAGATGAGCAGAGTTGAAAGGGTTAAGTAAAGAGGCTTTATTGGGGCGCTCCCGGGTGGGGGTAACCCACCCGGGAGAGAGAGAGAGAGAGAGAGAGAGGGAGGGAGGGAGGGAGGGGGAGGGACCCGGGCGAGCCTCCCAGTCCCACGAGTGGAACTCGAGAGCCGCGCCGCCCAGAAGTCTGAGTGGGTTTATATAGGTTTTTAGGGTTGGGGGATGGGAGTTTCTTCGGCCAGGAGATGTCCGCAGCACGAGGATTAAGGAATGTCTTTGTTTCAGTTTGGGGGCGGGTATTGAGGAATAGGAGGGGCCTTTTCTTTTTTCATTAGGGAAGGGAGGGGTACCTGCCACCAGCCTTACATTAACCTGCTGGGGGCAGGGTGCCCTCCATCTGAAAGAGGCCAGGTGAGCGCCATCCACAGGGCCTCTGTTCTGTCCACTCATATCCTGGGTGGGCCCATAGGAAAATCTCCTGACCTTTGGGAAGTTGGCCTGTGGTTCCTCCTTTGGAAAGCCTGCATGGGACCACTGTAGGCTTTCCCTACCCTACAGCTGCCTCTGAAATAGCTGCTACTTGGAGATCCTTTCTAAAGCACTTTCTGAAGCCCTCAGGATGGTGGGGAGCAAGCAGCACCAGAAGAATCTGGGATAAGTGCAGGAATCCAGCAGCAAAAGCAAGTCTGCGACCTCCATGGCCACTATCCATTTAACCTCATATCTCTTTTGGATATCTTCCCTCCCTGGGAATCAGAGTTCTGGCTCCCACGTTGAGCAGATATGCACTAGTTCCAGAGAATCTGCTAACAGGCTGTCGTGTATAGATGTAGATTCTTACGAGATTGCAGGCTGGGTCATCTCTGATCACTAGATGGTTAGCTCAGCCTGGGGCATTTAGTGTTTTTCATTGTGATAAACCCCAGGGCAGCTGGATCTGGAGTTGGTGGCAAGTTGAAGTTATTAAAAATTGATTTGTGTGGGGCAGTCTTTAGTGTCTTTTTTTATTATTATTAATTTCTGTTGCCCAGACTCATTTCTCAAA
>CM052442.1:80797624-80840210 GCA_028533085.1 Varecia variegata
GCCAGCCAGCCCATTTGGCTACTTCTGGATTCCTTACAGCCTTTCCTATAAAGTAAACAATGACAAGTCTAGGGCATGGGGCACTAAGAAGACTACTTGCCCTCCATTGTGAAGGCTCATCCCTTGGCCTGTTTCTTCACGTACATCTATGCCAGGAACTCCAAACAGGAGTCCCCATTTCTCCTAGAAAGCAACCTCGAAATCAACTATGGAAAGCTGCCCCTGCTCCATCTATGCCCAGCCTCTATGCCAGGTCTATGGAGGCTCCTCTAGAGCCAGGGGAAAGCCAGAAGCAGGGCATTGCTCCTAAAGACTATCCTACCTTCAGCTGCTTGTCCCCGTCTTATGCCAGAACTCCTGCCACAATTCCTGCTGGGTTGATTGAATCAAGTGGTTGGAAATTAAAGCCAATTGAAGAAAAAAAAAAAATTGGAGAGTAGACAAAAGAATGGGGAGAAAAATATATATACATTTTTTAGTGTTCTGAATAAATAATGTAGATTGCCTAAAGAAATTGAGGATTTGTTATCATATAAACTTAAAATTTAAGGACAACCATTTATAAAAAATGTAAAACTCCCTATTTATCATGAAAAATGCACAAATCAGTGAAGAAGTAGAACATACATTGGAATTTTTAAATAAAACTATAAAATAAAAATATACAATATATTAATAACTAATATTACAGAAGTAATACAGAAATTATTTGTCATACCAGTAAATATAAACGGACTAACCTCATTTATTAAAAGAAAATAACTTCTAGAATGGATCACAAAATCTAAAGTTTATGCCATACACAAGAGACACCCCTAATGCAAAGCAATTCAGAAAGTTTGAAAACAAAAGGATGAGTAAAATATACCAGACAATGCAAACTGAAAGAAAACAAGTTAGTCATTTTAATATCAGACAAGGCTGAATACAGGACAAAGTATTAAATGAGTAAAAAATGGGCTTTTGATTTTGTTCACAAGTGCAATTAACAATGAAGATAGGAGTACTGAATTATCAATATTCATAAAGATGAAACTACAGGAAATACAAGAAAAAGAGAAACATTTCTGCTTGGTTTTATTCTATCCATTAGAAGTGAGTCTCCAAGTCCAGGCCACAGGTAAAGGGAGAGGAAGTATTTAAAGGCTAATTTATAAAAAGTCACTGTGCCTTCCATCTTGGTCACTTTTCTGGATCCAGGATATCTTTCCTGGATCACTGACCCTGGGGGAGGCCAGTTTGGAGTACCCTTGAGGGTACTCAGGTAGCCCATGTAGAGGCCCACGTGGTGAAGAGATAACTGATGCCTCCAGCCAGCAGCCACGTGAGTGAGCCTTCTTGGAAGTGGGTCCTCCAGCCCAGTCGAGCCTTCAGATGACGACTGCCCCTGCCAGCAGCTTGACAGCAATTTTATGATTGATCTTGAGCCGTAACCACCCAGCTAAGATGTTCCTGGATTCCTGACCCTTAGAAACTCTGTGAGATTAAAAAGGAAAAAAAATCTCTTGTTATTTAAAGCCACTAAGTTTTGGGGTAATTTCTTATACAGGAATAAATAACTAATACAGAAGAAAACAACAAAATGAACCTAAAGGAAGCAACAAATTGGAAAGGAAGAGATGAAATCATCACATTTGCAGTTGATACTAATACTTGAAAAACCTAAGAAGATAAATTCAAAAGCTATTAAAACCAAAGGGAATTATCATATATAGAAATTAGTTGCTTTGTATAAACATCAACTGGTTAGCAAATAAAGGAAGAAAAACCTTATTTATACTAGCAACAAAAATGAAAGACACTTAGAAATTAACCTTTAAAATGTTCAAAAATATATGAGATACATGACTCAAGGACACAAAGAAGAGACTTAAACAAATCAAAAAACATGTTATATTCTTAGATTTACCATCATAAAGATGTCTATTTTCTCCCAGTTAGCCTATAAATTTAACCTAATCCCAATAAATATACCAGTTGAATTTATTTTGAAGGAGACAAATTGACACTGTTATTGTGGAAAATAAACTAATTAGCAAGTTTAGTTAGGAAAAATCTGAAAAAGCAAAGTAAGAAGAAGGAATCCATTCGTGGTTTTGTTGGGGGGGAAAAAAAGAAGGAATTAGCCCCCAAAGATAAGAAAATGTATTATGATATTCTAATAATTTAAATAATTAGAATAGAGAGAGATGGTACAGAATTTAAAATCCAGTAATTGACATATATTTGGGTTTGTATGTAGTATAGAGTCCAATCTAGTATATGATAAAAGCACTATTTCAGATCAGTGTGGAAAAGATGGTTTATTCAATAAATGGTATGGGAATAACTATGTAGTCATATAGAAACAAATAACATTGGATTTACACTTTATACTCCATGTTAGGATAAATTCAAGATAGATCAAATACCTAAATGTAAAAAAAAACACTTTAAGGGATCTAGAACAAGCAAATTATTTTATAATCTAATAGTGGGGAAGATCTTTCTAATTATGACACCAGACTCAGATGCCATTAAAAAATTACTAAATAAGGCAACATAAAAAAAAACTTCTGAAAGTCAAAAAATTGCCACCTGCAAAGTCAAAAGACAAACTGGTGAAATAATATATGCAACTCAGATCATAAAAGTCTAATTCCCTAGTATAAAATGAGTTTCTACCAATCTGTAAGAAAAAGACCAACAACTCAATAGAAAAATGGGCAGAGAATATGAATGAATAGATAACAGAAAAGAAAATACAAATAGTAATAAATATTTGAAAAAGTACAACATCATTCTTAAGAGAAATACAAAATAAAACTACACCAAAATACCATTTTTTCCTATAATTTGGCGAGTATCAGAAAGATCAATAACACACTATGTTGATGAAGCTGACGGGAAGGAGGCATTCTCTTTCATCGCTGGTGGGAGCATAACCTCTATTGTGAGAAACAGTAATTCTATAAATGCACAGATGTTTCACTCAGCAATTCTATTTTTAGTAGCATTTTTTTTTACAGATTTACTCACAAATGTATGAAATGACCTATGTCATTTGTAATAGCAAAGGATAGAAACCATCCAAAAGTCCATCAATAGCAGATTGGTTAAATAAGTTATTGTGCGTCCATTGTATATTTTGGAATGATCTCCAAATTATGTTAAGTGGAAAAAGCAAGGTGCAGACAGTATATGTAGTATGTTACCATTTCTATATAAGGAGAGGCAAAAAATGCAACTATCTCCTTGTATAGGCATATAAAATATCTCTGGAAGGATTATAAATGATGGGATAAAAATAAATACATACAAACATTTTATTATTTTCTTCTCAAACCACTATGGGCTGCCAGAGGGACCAAACTTTGGAGGCCACTACTCTAGGTCTGCACTGTTCAGTACAGTAGCCACTAGCCACATGTGGTTTATGGAGCACTTGAAATGTACTAATCCAAATTGAGATGTGCTGCAAGTGTAAAATATACATTGGATGTTGAAGACTTAGAACAAGGAATAAAGACTACAAAGATATCTCTTTAGTGATTTTTATATTGATTACATATTTTAGAAATATTTGCTTAAATAAAATATATTGTAAAAATTAATTTCACTTGTTTCTTTTTGTTTTTTTAATGTGACTATTAGAATATTTAAAATGACATATGTGGTGGGCTTGACAATTTTGTTGGGCAGGTGAGCTCTAGGAGAGCAGAGAACATGCTCTATTCACATCCATATCCACAATGCTTCACTATGCCAGAACTAAATAAAAATTTTGCAGACACTAAATACGTTTTTACAAAGAAGTAAGCTAATTCTTTCAAACCATCTGGGACTGAGTGGACATAGTATGTGAATGAACATATTGCTCAAGCTAGTTTACTCAGGAAGGTCACAAAAAGAAATGAAGTGAAAATACACACTGTTGAGGGTGGTTTATTTAGCACTGTACTCAAAGATTAGCCTGAATCTATGCACTATAATTGTGTATGTTTACAAAATTACTTTTGAAGTCGGCATTTAGAAATTAGGGAGGAGCTGAGAGGGAAAGAGGATCATTTCCAAGCCCTCAGCAGCTCTCATTCAAGTCTAGTCTAGGAGAGACACAAGGTGTGCCCTATTATAAGGTTAGCTCTACAAATACAAAGCAACAAAAAAACGTGATATTGATTGGGTTCATGTCTATCAGCATATAAGCAGTTGAAGCAATTACTAAATATGAACCTCCAAAGCAAAATTAATGAACAGAGACTAAACCCAGAACCTGAATTGTCTCTGAGTTCTCAGTGGTATCATATATTATATGCATTTTAAAATTTAAAATAAATTTTTGCATTTAAGCTCTAAAAGTGCATGATGTTGGATATCTGTGGAATTCTCTGATGCTACATATTCTTTAATATGTCTTTCTTTTCTTCATTATCTTTAGCAATTTTAGAAAATCTTTTGTAACTATTCTCTAACCCAGTGGTTCTCAACTGAGGGTGACTTTGCCCTCCTCCAGGAAACATTTGGTGGTGTCTGGAGACATTTTTGGTTATCACTGCTGGGGTTGGGGGTGCTACTGGCATTTAGCGGATGGAGGTGAGGGGTGCTGCTAAACATCCTACAGTGCACAGGACAGCACCGCATAACAAAGAATTATCTGATCAAAAATGCTAATAGTTTCAAGGTTGAGAAACTTTGCTTTAATCTGAAGGAGATGTCATTTTTGGCTCCAGTCAATTTTCTCTTTGGCAGCATACTGCAGGAGGTGAATTGAGCCTGCAGATTTCAGAGTTGGCCTTAATTCTCTTAGAAATCTCCATCTACATGCCTGCATGTATTCATTCACTCATGCACTCAATCATTCAATACTTCCTTGCTTTAGTAGGAATAAAAGCACATCGTATGTAGGATAAAATATAATCTATTGTCCAAACTGGGACACTATTGAGGGTTGTTAATAATTATTTTGGACAATAGGAGTAAATCAAGACTGTCCTGAGTAAATCACATCATATGGTCACTCTCATCCTATGGCAGCATGCAATGTCCAAAATGATAAATAAAACACAGAGAATTTTCTAATGGCAGCCAGTTGGGAGAATGGGGTTTAAGCAATGGAACTGAGCATCGAGGCTGAAGTCTAAGCTCATTTCTGGTTTGTGTGTTGATGAGATCATGACATAAAAAAATAATCCAGTGTGAAATCACAGCAAGAGATTTTGTATTTGGAAAGGAAAAAAGAAGCGTAAAACTTAGGACATTTAAAGAATGTAAACCCTGCTAGAGGCATTATAAAGGGTATTTTTTAAAAAGGACCCGTATAATAAAGGCACATAGTAGGTATTCACCAGACGTCTGCTGAAGAATACATCTACAGGGTCTTGTCTGACAGGTGGGGAATCTGTCTTTGTTTAAAGTGTGTGTTATTTTAATTGGAGCGATTTCCAGGACCCATGTCTAAGATGCACAAAGTAGGGCTCCTACCCCTTCTGCCCTACAACAAAAAATTAGGAATTTTGGATTTGTCAAGATACAACAAAACCGCTCAGGCAAGATAAATAATTACAAATGCCAGCGAAGTCACTTTCTTGTTTTCCTTTTGATCTGTAAGGTTACTAGTAGATGAGATAATCTTTTATTTATATTGCACGTGGTAAAATTTCGAAGCAAGATTGTTGTGCCCATCACACTGTCCTTCCATAATTAAGCCTGTAGGGCTGGCCGGCTGGCTGATATTTTTTAACACAGAGTTTGTCGATTTCTGTTAACACTAATTTAGAGTTCATAGCTCCACATATCACAGAGATGTGTGGGCAAAACAATTTATATAAAAATATTTTGAGAGGAGTTGAACAAATGGAAGATCATTTCTGCACTGACTAGCGAGCATTTCTGCTCTGATTACAGCACCAATTTATACACAGTGGTGCAGGGAGCTCACCTTTCATGGTTCCCACATTTGATTTCCTTGCTTTGCTCTCCCTTTCCTTTCATACATGCCCTCCTGCTATAAATAAATGCTCCACCTCCCCCCTTTGCCATGTGTTGTCTTTTTAATTATGCCCCAAACTCTAATATAGTCAGTGCAGATCTTGTCTTGCCATTAACTCAGGAAGAAAAGAGGCTGTCTCCTGCATTTCACACGAAACATTACAAGGGCAGACTGGGGGCTTTCGTCTCTTCCCACCTTCAGCAGACAGAACAATAGGCAGCTATAATCTCATGACACCCACAACTAATTTATCCAACCAGAAGACAGGTAGCACTCCGCACTGCCGCTCCTGTCTGAATAGGTGCAGTAAATACTCAGCTTAATAGTAGCTTCTCAGGCAGGAGGGCAACATATCACAGCATGGCGTTTTTATAATCTTCCTGGCAAGCCGACAGCCAGGAGCACCGGCCCACGCCTGTGTTCCTCCTCTGTGAGGCTTAGGATGCATGTAACTGTTAGATGGTGACACATTGTGCCTTTAAGCAAGTTTAACTGTTTTATATCCCCTCTGATCTGCAGCTTTGTACAGCTGTTAAGCTGCCTCTTAAACTTCTGTGGGCACATCTGTGGAGCTGCTACTTGAAGCTCGGCGTGTGGCGTGGGCCGTGTGGGATTTCTTTGTGACGGCCTCCTGTTTATCTGCGAGGAGTTTCTCTGTTACACTGCAAGGCCACAGTCAAACACATTGTCTTGGCCAAAAAGATAATAATAATCTGTGACGGTCACGAGGAAGGTACTTAGCAAAGGCTGAACAAAAATCTTGTCTGGAGAAGCATCAATTAAAAAACAAATGAAAAAGGCAACCTTTTTTTTTTTTTATACTTATTTCTCATATACCTGTGGGTCATCTAGGATTCAGCTGATCTGGCTCCAAGCCATGTCTAGGTTGGGTCAAGTTCTGCTCCACATGTCTCAGTCTCCTCCTCCTTAAATAAGAGGTTGCCCAGGGGTTGCTCTTCCTATGGCAAAACTACTGCAACTTTGTTTCAAGTCTTGCTTCCTATCTGCTGACATCCCATTGGCCAAAGCTAATCATGTGGAAGACCAAGCCCAAGTCAAGAAACAGGGCGGTCATCTACCCTGCTCTGCTTACCACCAGGCCGTAGCAAGTCACGGTGCCAAGCTCAGTATCAAAATGATGGGGAAGTGTATTCCTTCCAGGAAACTGAGAGTAGGAGAGGAAGTGAATATTTGCCACACAATAATCTAATCTATGATCCTGTCTCTGTCTATAAAACCAAGAAAGCACAACTATCTGCTAGATAGTAGAATTTTGCACACATTGAGTCTGTCAGTGTGGGGTCCATTTCCGAAAGATGCCCAGGACGTCATGAAAGGATGCACAACCAAAAGATATTGACCATGTTAAAGAGGTCACCTCTACAACCTGGCAGAAAGACTCAGAGAGAATTTTGAGAGCTTGGTCCTGATTCTTCAGCTCTTGGAGAAATATTCCATGGTTACCTGCAAAGAGAATGGAAGGGAGACTCTGGTTGAGAAACTCAGCTTTTTAATATTTACCTCTTTTCTTGCTGTAAACTTTGTTTGCTCAACAGACCTGTGTTCTATTCTCTTAGCACTCTCGGTGCGTAAATACGTGAAGAAAATACATGTGTGGGAAGGTGCTTGGGTTTATAGCAAGGCTAATATTCACTTGCATACACCAGCATGGATATGCTGGCAACCATTCTGATTGACCAAGTGACCATCAGGGTAGGTTGGTGCCCTTGCTGTGTGGTTGGTTAAATATTTCGAATGTCACTGTTGGTTGATATATTCACAGTTCTGCAATTCTGGCTCTTTGTTAGGCATGTAAATTATGACTCCCTATTGGGGCTTACCAACTCTTCTAAGGAAAACTGTCTTGCCCACAGCTTTTGCAGAACATCAGCTTTTGGTTCAATCACAAAGCTCCATGTCTCACCCCCTACCCCCACCCCACAGCTGATCACACTAGGGATGGGCATGTGGCCCAATGACACCCAATAATGATCATGTTCAGGTCTGTTAAGTGTCCTCTTATTAGATCCCTGTTTAGAGGTGTTGGACCAATTAGATATTCTATCTTAGGATAATGAATTGGAAAATATGGAGCAAATCAGGTATTATCAGTGGCTAAAATTTCATCTGCAAGAATAAGATTTTGCATGATTTTTTTTAAATCAATTTATTTGGGTCAATCTGTATTAGTTATTTATTGCAGCATAACAAATTACCCCAGAAACTTAGTGGCTTTAAACAACAATAAACATCACTTTATCTCACAGTTTCCGGGTATGGCGTAGCAGGGTCCTCTGCTTTAGAGTCTCCCATGAGGCTGCAATTTCAGGCTCAACTGGGGCAGGACCCACTTCTAAGCTCACTTACCTGGTTATTGGCTGGCTGCAGTTCTTCACAGGCTATTGGACTGAGGGCCTCTCAGTCCCTTGCCAGGTGGCCCCCTACATCAGAGCAAGCATGCTAGAAAAGCCAGGGAGAGAATGCAAGGGAGTTGAAAGTCGTAGTTTTTTATAACTTAATCTCAGAAGTGACATCTGTATCAGTCAGGGTTCAACCAGAGAAGCAGAACCAGCAGGCAATACATGTGAAGAGATGAATTGCAAGGAAGTAGCTTACACAGTTGGGCTGGCTAGGCAAGTCAGAGGTCTCCAGGGCAAGCCACCAGGAAGGGCACGGGCTCAGCGGATGTTCCCACGTGGAATTTCTTCTTCAGGAAAGTCTCAGCTCTGCTTAAAGCCTTTCAACTGACTGAGTTTCATTCACTCCAATTATGTTGCATACTTTCTCTCAAAGCCAACTGATTATGAACTTTAATCACATCTGCAGAATACCTTCATAGCAACACCTGGATTAGTGTTTGAAGTGGATACACCAAAAAATTCTCTCATAATATCCTTTCAGTTTTGCCATATTTTATTCTTTAGAAGCAAGTCACTAGATTATTGCCACACAATAATCTAGTCTACAATCCTGTCTCTGTCTACTAAACCAAGAAAGCACAGCTATCTGCTAGAGAGTGGAATTTTGTACACATTGAGTCCATCAGTGTGGGGTCCATTTCTGAAAGATGCCCAGGACATCATGAATGGAGAAGCAACCAAAAAATCTTGAGCGTGAGCCCACACTCAAAGGGAAGGTATTGCCTAGAATGTGAATGCCAGGAAGCAGGGATCACTGGGAACCATTTTACAAGGCTACCTCCCAGAGCCACTTTTTAATTTTACTCGCAAAATAACTTTTGCAAGGGCAAATACCTTTAAAAATGTTCTTGATGCTAAAGAAATCTCCACGGCCATTTATACTTGTCGAATTAATTATGGCTAAAGGAATGAGGTCTTGTTCAGTGGTTAATTACACAGGTTTGGTGAGCAACATAGTTTGTGACTTTAAGTGAATAAACCCAAGTCTGTATAACAAATATTCCAATAAATGTGGTTTTCACTGACAAATATAATTTTTTTATTATTTTTTTTAATTTTTAAAAATTTTTTTAACTTTTTTTTTTTTTTTTTTAAGCCCAACCCAGTTGCCTGCAAGATGGAGCCTGGGTGGGCCTGGGGATGGCAGGGCGGTCAACTATAATTTCAAGGTTACAAGTCATCGTTCCTCAGTGCTATTATAGCAAACTTCTGAGCATTACAGGAAAGTCCTTTGGTCTTCTTAAAAACGTAGATTGAAACTTTTCAGATGAAAAAAAAACAGGAAAAAAAAGTATGGATTTACTTTAAATCTTATGAAAATTAGTATGTAAATATTGGCCAATCTTATTCCTTATCTTTTTAAACAAAAGATAACGGGTATCTCAGTATTTTGCATTCTCAGAGTCCCTTGTGTCAACCATTCTTCACTTAAAGTTTTCTATTAAATATCATTGAAAGGTATGGCAAATGTATTCAACTAGAATTTTAACCAGGGCTAAATAAAGAACTGGGGGCTTATCATGGTCTATTTCTACAGTGTTGGGGAGAGAAAGGCCAGAGGGCCATTCTGGACCATGAAGGGCCAAAGTTGTGAGTAACTGAAGGCAAGAGTGAGCAGCAGCTTTGGGACAGAACAGAAGCTAGTGGAAACGAAGCTCGCAGACACACAATGGTGGGAGCTGCCGGGGTGAGGAGGGAAGGAGCTTGCAAGGCACCGGAGGATTTTCACCTCCAGCTACTGGGGCTGTCTTGGACTCCCTTCCTGTCTCCACAGGCCTGCTCTGGCTAGGGTCCCGGACTCTTCATCTCAGTAACTGACCACATTCCCCTCCCTCCAGCCCCCATCCCATCCACATTATTTGCTTGAGTGAGTCTCTGTTCTTCTCTTTAGGAAAATGGAGGTTACACATTTATAAAACTACACTCTCTTAGTTTGTCTCTAATTAAAGTTACCTCAGATCAAAGGGAGGTCTTTTTAAGTTTCTTTTTTATTTTGGTAAGATACATATAACATAAAATTTAGCATCTTAACCATTTTTAAATGTATAGTTCAGTGACGTTAAGTTCATTCACATTGACGGGCAACCATCACCACCATCCATTTCCAGAACATTTTCATCTTCCCCACCTGAAACTCTGTATCCATCAAATGCAAATTCCCCCATCCCTTCGTTTTCCCCAGCCCCTGAGAAGCACCATTCTGCTTTGGTCTCTTTGAAATTGACTACTCTATGAACCTCATATAAGTGGAATTGTACAGTATCTGTCTTTTTGTGACTGGCTTAATTCAGTTACCATAATGTCCTTAAGGTTCATCCATGTAGTTGCATGTCTCAGAATTTCCTTCCTTTTAAGACTGAATAACATTCCATTATATATATCTACCATATTTTGTTTATCCAGTTATCTGACAATGGACACCTGGGTTGCTTCCACCCGTTAGCTATTGTGAATAATGCTGCTATGAACATGGGGATCCAAATATCTCCTTGAGTCCCTGATTTCACTTCTTTGGGGTATATACCTGGATCATGTGGTAATTCTATGTTTAATTGTTTGAGGAACTGCCATACTATTTTCCGCAGTGGCTGCACCAGTTTACATTCCCACTAACAACCAGGATTCCAATTTCTCCACATCCTCACCAACACTTTTTTTTTTTTTTTTTTTGGAGACAGGATCTCCCTCTGTCACCTGGCTAGAGTGCAGTGGCACAATCATAGCTCACTGCAACCTCAAACTCCTGGGCTCACATGATCCTCCTGCCTCAGCCTCCCAAACAGCTGGGACTACAGGCATGCGCCACCACACCTAGCTAATTTTTCTATTTTTTGTAGAGACGGGGTCTCACTCTTGCTCTGGCTGGTCTGGAACTCCTGAGCTCAAGTGATCTTCCTACCTCAGCCTCCCAGAGTGCTAGGGATTACAGGCAACATGTGCTTTTTTCTGTTTTTTTGGATAGTAGCCATCCTAATGTGCATGAAATAGCCAAAGGGAATTTGATAAAGAGATGCATGAACTGAATCGGACTGGCCCAGAACTGAAAAGATTCTCAGGGATCTCTTTCTGGCTGATGTGGTGTCTCTGCTTCTTCCTATGGGGTTGGTTAATTATTCCAACTGTACTGACTCTTTCTGCTTACTCAGAGTTTCTGCCCCCTCATCACTTTGCCTTGCATGTGGTCTGTCATAACTACTCCAGTCCACTCTGTATGCTGTGACTTCTTGAATATCTCAGCTTTAATACCTACCGACTATGCATTTTAGCAGACTTAGTTTCCCAATACTGAATCAATGACAGAGGACTCTGATTGCACACAAACATACACACACGTGCATGTGTGAAATGGGCAATGATTGGCCTGTACTGAAAGGTGTCATTCATCAGATTTCTCATTATCAATCCACTCATCAATCAGTACCTATTTACTATATGAAAGGTATTGGGCCAGGTGTGGTTAGCTAATACCTAACATTTGTTAAACGCTTATAATGTGTCAGTCACTGGTCTAAGAGACCATTCTACTATGGGGCAGTATAAAATGATAATGGAATTCTCAAGAATTTTGCAATCTACTTAGAGATGAGATGCCTCTCCTCATAAAACTTTAAACTGCAATACAAAACACCAATTGTAAACAGGCTGTAAGTACTTTCCTGACCAACTTCCTAGAGAGTGATATAGACAGTAAGCGCTGTGCATTCGGAGGGACTGTGTAGGGTAGAAATTATCTGAGAACTCTATATGGAGGATTCAGTCTGGGATTTTAAGGAATGGGCAGGTTTAAGACAGGTAGAAAGGCCAGCGAAAGGAATGGATTATCCAACAAATATTTATTGCATGCTTGTGTGCCAGGAGTTGGAGATATAGGAATAAACAAGACAATCCCTTCAAGGAGTTTACAGTCTAGAGAGGGATAGACAAGTAAATAGGGAGTAGCAGTTGGCAACAAGGTGGGAAAATGTCAAGCTATGTTTCTAGAAAAATCTAGCCTTTGTTATCACTATCACAAGAAGTCTGGCTAAGGGATCTACTGTTTGCAAATGAAGACAGCCCTTGTAGTTTACTCTGGCGTTAAGAAAACATGTTGTCTTCCAGCGTCACAGAAATGGCATAGAGAAGGGGCAGGCTGCTCCGAGGTTACCTCCTACAGCACTCAGTCCTCTTCAAAAGACCATGCAACGCTGCTGCCTTCTAGAGAGGTCTGGCTGGGGGTAGAAGCTCTTGCCTCTGCCTTAGGGAGACAACAACACTGGTGGGAGAAAGGGGCAGAGAAAGAGGCTGAAATGGACAAAGTGCTAAGTCCACCATGCTACAATCTTTAATGGAACAAAACCTCATTTTCTGATTTGCTTAACAGTCTCTAATCAAATAGAGAAACGCTGCAGAGAAGAGATGATAATATACCCTCACTATACAGATGTGGGGTTTTTTTTGTTTGTTTTTAATTTGTTTATTTTTCCTTCTTAAACCATGAACTGTTGGTTTACTCTAACACTTAGTGTTACAAAATGAATAGTTGCTTGCTCTGTAGTCTAATGCTGAACAAGCACTCACATTTCTAATAACCCAAGTTTTAATGACCCCAGAGGGCTTAATAAACAACAACAACAAAAAACTTTAGCTAATGTCACATAATAATAACATCAACCAGTCCTCTGCTAGGAAGGTTTGAAGTTGCCATCATATTTGATTACCTTCTTGCTCTCAATCCAGACTTTCTGAGCATTTAGAATATAAATTTCTGGCCTGTTAAAATGAGAGCTACTGGTTCAGCAGCAAAACAGGGCCTTCTTTGGGACCACATCTCCACTTTCTTCTGGCAGGTTCTAGGGAGATAGTTCCTAGGGGACTCATGTCAGAGCAGCTTTAGGAGAAAGGAATCTAAACTCAATCCCATATAAGCTTGGGGAATGGGAAGGGAAATGAGGCAGATGCACTTATTTATTTCACTGACTTTCCATAGTGATGAGGTCCTTATCCCTGCCGTCCCCTCAAGCCCCATAAATCCCTACAAGGGGATCAGATTATACATTTAAATTATTTTCAAAGATGTCAAGCAATTCCAACTTCTTTAAAACAGCAACCTCCCAAAGGAATGATAAATCTCCAAACCTAAGAGAGGCATCCCCCTTACAAATTTTAGCTGTGAAAGAGCTGTGTAAAGCTTTGTTAGGCAAATCAGTGACCAAACCATCCCTCCCCTAGCCCCAAATCTATAGCTCCTATTTATCTATGCTGAGTTTTGTAGGTCTCTGAGAAGACTTCTTAACACAAACATCATCAGTCCTTTGCTTAGCATCCAGGGAGCCAGGGACTTGGTTGAGCTCACAGCAGACTTTTCACTTCAACAAGCCTTACCACTATAATGGAAATCCAAAGGCCTGGAAACAATGTACATAGCTTCCCTGACTAATTTTATTACGCAGACACACTTAATGGTTCCTGTTACAATCACTTCGGGGTGGGAAACAGTACTGGATTGTGACAATCACACTAAATCGACAAGGATTATCAGTCATTAAAAAGGGACCAAATTAGCATCAAGCTGTAATATTTTATACTTATCAAATCTTCTGCTGGTCAAGGTCCATTACTGTATGACACCATAAAGGCAGAAGCCGTCAGCTCGTTCTCCAGAACATTTAAATCTCCATTGTATTTGTGTAGGATATAATTTCTGGTAGCAATAAAGCCTAATAAAGGTTACACCCCAATGAATAAGGTGTTAATAAATTGACCCATGACATTTAAATGGATAATTATATTTGAGATAAAGGAAGAATCTTTCATTTCAGGGAAGAAGGGCTTCAAGTTGTGCCCAATCCAAGTTACCCATCAAACCACAGGATGGTTTTACATAGCTTTACAGTGATATAAAATATTAATATCACAGGTTACCATTGTAGTAGATTAATTATTCATCAGATCTTCCCAACAACCGCTGTCTATCAGAATCATCAAGACTAAATTTAAAATGTTTCCACATGTTAAGGAATTGCACAGAAATTAACTACTGCCCAGATTTGTAAGCATGGGTTAGAAATGCTAGAATCTATCTTCCCCTCGACCCCCACCCCTGCTGCAGCATGTCAGCCTGTCACCAGACTTTATCTTCACATGGCAGAGCAGTGTGAAATAGAATCAGGAAGTGATTAGGAGGGGATTGAAAGAGTTGTTACTGAATGTGATGTATTAGATCCAACTGGAACAGTTTAACATATGTTATGTACTGATGCCTCTCGGTTCTCATTATAGAACCAGTGCCACAGACAAAACCTATCAGGGAAGAACAAAACAAAACAGAAGTGCTGCAGGGGTTGTAAACATAGCTATCCTCAGTCACTTGGGTAAGGCTTCTTCTCTATATTTCTTGAATTGCATTAGGTTCAGCAAAAGTAGACTTAAGTATAACACAACTAACACCAACTTGTTTCTTTACCTGATATTTAATTCATGCATTTATTCAACATTTATGTACTCATTATGTAACTACTTACTCTTTTGAGAAAATAGTGGTTATATTATATTTTCTCATATAAATCAAATACATAAAATGTTATTAATTCCAAGAAAAGATCCCAGAGAACTGGCCACCAAGACTGTCATTTCTTTTAAAGCAGGGACTGGCTTTCATTATTTTTTGTATGCCAAGTGCTGAACAATTGATCTTCAGTAGGTATATAAATGTAATTTGTGTTTGAAGAAATTTCCTTTCCAGCAATATGGTGAACTAGAAACCTGGAACAGATATTCCTGGATAAATTACAAATAACCCTTTTAGAAATGCATTATTAAGCTGGAAATAAAGTAAGGAATCCTCAGATGCCAAAAATACAGTGGAAGTGGAAACCCAGTGAGGTCAGCTTTCATTCTGGGGAGCTTCTGATGAATTTTGTGACTTTGAACTTCCATTTTGACTACTGCATAGAAAAAGAGGGACAGAAGATAAAAATCACTGCTCATCCAGGAAGGAAAATCTCGAACTTTTTTTTTTTTTTTTTCTGAGACAGAGTCTCACTCTGTTGCCCGCGCTAGAGTGAGTGCTGTGGCATCAGCCTAGCTCACAGCAACCTCAAACTCCTGGGCTCAAGCAATCCTCCTGCCTCAGCCTCCTGAGTAGCTGGGACTACAGGCATGTGCCACCATGCCCAGCTAATTTTTTCTATATATTTTTAGTTGGCCAGATAATTTCTTTCTATTTTTAATAGAGATGGGGTCTTGTTCTTGCTCAGGCTGGTCTCGAACTGCTGACCTCGAGGGATCCTCCCGCCTCGGCCTCCCAGAGTGCTAGGATTACAGGCGTGAGCCACTGCGCCCGGCCCAGGAGGGAAAAATCTAAGAGGAGATCCCTACATAAATCTGGGATCCTAAAAAGTTAGTTTATCAGAGAGATAGTGAACTAGAAATACACACACCTGCAGAAGGGGACAAAAAGAAAATTACCTTTCCTGACCTTGGCAATGGGAAGAGGGTAAACAAAATCCTTCATAACTACAAATCAGCTCACAATACATATTTTCTTCTCAAATTCTATTTTCAAAATAGTCTGAAAAAGCTCAAGCCAAAATTTTAGTTTAAAATGGTGTAAGGCAACTGGATGAAGAAAATGCTAAATCCTATGTAGAAGAATATACCTTAAACCAAGGCCTTCAAACTTTCTATGAAATCTGAGCTCACAGGAAAATAATAATAATAATACAAAGAAACAAGATGTTGTGGATGACAGATAAGAGAAATACAATCAGGAGAATGTTGAAAAAAAAGAATTAAAATAAATAAATTTCATATAACTAAGGCACATATAATCTTAAAAGTGATAAGGTAGATTTGAAAAAGAACCAAATGTAATGTCTAGAAATAAAATGTCAAATAATTGAAATAAAAGCTCAATGGGTAAATTAGATACAGCTAAAGAGAGAAATAGTGAAATGACAGAATTGAAGAAATTATTCACAGTGCAGCACAGAAGAGCAAAATAATTGTTAAAAGATTGGAAATATTAAAGAGAAGGTAAGTGACATGGAATATGGGGTGAACATGTTTTAACTATGCCTAATCCGGGTTATAGAAAGACAGGGGAAAGGAAGGGTATAATGGACTCAAGAGGTAATGGCTGAAAATTTTTCAGAAATAACAAAAGACACAAACCTTCGTATTCTAAGAGTCTAAGGAATCTTAAGCAAGATAAATAAGAGGAAATTCATATGTGGACAACAAAATAAAATTGCAAAACACTGATGACAAGGAATGATATTAAAACCAGCTATGGACAATATCGTCAAAAGAATGACACTTAAATTGACAGCTGGTTTTTCAACAGCCATAATGCAAGGGGATGACAATGGAATGATCTAATGCTCTGAGAGGGAAAAAATATAAAAATAGAAGTATATACCCAATAAAATTATCTTCCAGTAGTAGAATAAAGTAAAGATATTTTAACACCAGCAAAAACAGACAGTTTTCCATCGAAAGGCCATCATGAAAGGAAATTCTAAATGATATCTTTCAAGTAGAGGAAAAAATGATCTCAAATGAAAGTTTGATTTTCAAGAGGAAAAGATAAGCACAGAAATTGATAAATATATAGGTAAAACTTAATGAAAATTTACTTTATAAAATAATATTTGTCTAATTTGTGGGATTGATAAAAATAACATTTAATTAAAATACAGGAAGAAATAGGAAATAAATTAGGGTAGGGATGATCAAAATTAAAATAGTCTAAGTTTCTTTTATTGTTTTTGAGAAAGGTAAAAATACTAACTTTGTATTTAAAATTTTATTTATATTAAATGCTTAGGGTAATCACTAAAAGTATAGAAACAGAATATAAAACTTTCAATTTAGGAGAGTAAAAAGAGAAAGAACAAAAGAAAAATATGATCAAGCCTTTAAAAAAGGCAAGAAAGGAGAAAAAAGGAAGCAAAATTGGAAAGACAAATGAAAAGCACAAAATAAGAGAGCATATATAAATCCAAACATATCACTAATCTCAACAAATATAAAAGACTAAACTGTCTAGTTAAATAACAAGGATTTACAGAGTAGATTAAAAATATGATAGTTATAAATAACTGTTAACAATTCTTAATGACTATATACTTAATAATACAGCTTCAAGGCATATAAAGCAAAAAATGACAGACTTATAAAGAAGAAACTGAAAAAAAATTCACATTTACCTTTTGCAATTAGTCATAAGACTAATCAGTAAGGGTACAGTTTATCTTCTAAACATAACTAGCAAACGTTAATGGATAAATATAAAACGCTGCATGCAACAATTTGAAAATGCACGTCCTTTTTGTTTTAGTTTTTTATTGCTGCCATAAGAAATTATCACCAATTTAGCAGCTTAAAACAACATAAATTTATTATCTCATAGTTTTATAGGTCAGAAGTCCGTATCGGTCTCAACAGGCTAAAGTCAAGGTACCAAGATAGCTTTATTTACTGAAGGCTTTGAGGGAGAATCTGCTCCCAGCCTCAGGCAGATTGTTGGCAGAGTTTAGTTCCACACGGTTGTAGAAATAAAGTCCCTCTTTTCTGCTGGCTGTTGTCCTGGCGTTGTTCTCAGCTTCTAGAGGCCACCCTACATTGTTGGCTCATGGAACCCTTCATCTTCAAAGCCAGCAATGGGGGCTGAGTTCTTCTTATGCTTCTTTTCTCCTGTCTTCTCCTCTGTCACATCTCTGATTAACAGGAGAAGTTTCTCCATTTTTAAGGGCTCATATATTTAGATCAGCCCATCTGGATAATCTGTGATAGTCTCCCCATTTCAAGGTCTGTAATCTTAAGCACATCTACAAAGTCCTTACTGCATGTGTCATAACATATTCACACATTCCAGGCATTAGAGCATAGGCATCTTTCAGAGTCCATTATTCTGCTTACCATACTTCCCAAACTTACACAGAACATACAAAATTATACTTACACACGATCATAAAGCAAGTGTCTACAAAATTTACATTCTATGAGCAAAATGCAACTACATTAAAAAATAACAAAATGATAACCAGAAAAACCCAAAAGTTTGGAAATTAAGCAACATAATTCTAACTACTCATGGGCCAAATAAGAAATAGATTAGAAAATATGTAAAGTGGAATAGCAAAAGTAATGCATATCAAAACTTGTGGAGTGCAGCCAAAGCACTATTTAGGGGAAAATTTATAGCTTTAAATGGTCAAAAAGGAAGGTTAAAAATTATCTCAAATTGTCTTCTCTCTTAAGATGTTGGAAAACAAAGATCAGAATAAATGCTAAATGAAAAAAATATTGAAGAAGCTAGCAAAAATTAATTAAATACAGCAAGTAAACAAAGCTCTACACCTAGAATAGAAATTGCATATATCCTGGAATTGATACAGGAAACCCATCTCAAGTGGGATCAGATATTGCCAAGTACCCTCCTCTGGATAAGGGTAGCCCTTTAGAAGCAGGTTTAAGTTAAGCCCCTAAGAAATAGCTTATGAGAGACCCTTCTAGTACCCCAAGGTAAGTATGGTATTGTAACCATGAGTAAAAGAAAATAGAGTAAAACAATATGTCAAATGAGAGTGTCAGGGGCTAACCACTATATATGAGTTTGCCTCTTTCAGGTCCCTGCTTCAGTTGGAAGCAGAGAAATGGAAGGGACCCTATGAAGTGCCTCTAACAACGCACACCTCATTAGAATTGTCAGAAGTGAAAGCTTGTGTCCAATCATACCAAAGTAAAGAGGTATACACTCAATGGAGGGGCCAGCCATTAGGCAATTTAAAGGATTTGTTTAAGAACAAGAAAAAAATGAAAATGTTAAAAAAACTAATGAAATAGAAGATAAATATAAAGCATAGAAGATCAGCAAAGTCAAAGATCGGTTCTTTGAAAATAACTGATAACACTGAATACCTTTAGCAATACTGACCAAGAAAAGAAATGATAAATGGCACAAATATACCTAATTAGGAATGCGAAGGGAGACATCAATACAGGAGCAGCAGAAATTTAAAAGATCATAAATAACCTGATGATCAAATATATGCCAATAAATTTACAAACTGGGATAAAATGGACAAAATTCCAGAAAATTAAACTTACCAAAAAAAAATCAAAAAATATCTTTAATAGTTCTATAAACATTCAAGAAACTTGATGGATAGCTAAGGTCTATATAAAAGAAACACCAGGCCCACATGGTTTTTCAGAGAAGGCCTAACAAATATTTAAGGTCTAAATAACTATACTTTTATAAAAATAGAAAATAGATAGAAAGAGTATTTATATATAATCTACAGTAAATATACTTATCTGTGAAAGATCAAGAGCAAAATAGTGATACCCTCCTCAGTATCATTTCTATATAACATGTTCCTGAATTTCTGCCTGGCAGCAAGACAAGATAAAGATAGACTAAAAAGTTTAAGAATGAGAAAATACTCATAAATGATATTGGTTTTTGGTACACAGAAAAAATTATCTAAGAAATTATTAGAATTGGTAAAGATGTAGTAGGTTTCTACCAAATCAATACATGGAAGTCAATTTTATTTCTCTATACAAGCAACAAATTTAGAAAATGTAATTTTAAAAAGATAAAATTTACACAAATGGCAAAGATATAAGGTTTTAGAAATTAATCCAACAACAGATGTACAAGTCCTTTATGCAGAAAATTATTAAACTTTATTGAAAGACAATTTAAAGCCCAAGATAAATATAGAGGTATTTCATATTTGTGGATAACAAAATACAATGTACTATTTATACAAATTCTCCCAAATTGATCTATGTAGATGCAATATGATTCCAATAAAAAAACCAACATATATGTGTGTGTGTGTGTGTGTGTGTGTGTGTGTGTCTTTCTATCTGTCTTTGTGTCTATGTGAAACTTAACAAGCTTATTCTAAAATTTCCATGAAAGACAAAGGGCCAAGAATAACCAAGTCACTCCTGAGGAAGAAGAAAATGATGGAGCACTTGGCTTATCAGGTGTTTAGGCAAATTGTAAACCTCTAATACTTAAGGGCAGAATGGAATGAGCATGAGAATAGACACATAGACCAATGGGACAGAGTAGAGAGCTGAGAAATAGACCCACCCAGACATAGAAACTCGGTTCATGATAGAGCTGGCATTGTAGATAATCAGGGAAAAGAGTAAGTAGCTCACAAAAAAGGTCCTGGGATGAATGATTATCCATGTGGAAAAAAACTAATTTGAATTCTTGCTTCATACATACACAAAGTGAATCCCAGGTGGATTAAAGACTTAAATATGAAAGGCAAAACTACAATTATTTTAGAAAACAACACAGGATAATATCTTTCTATATCACAGAAAGGAAAAATTTCTTATATAAAACTATAAAAATATGCCTGTCATACTAGAAAATATTTACATATTTGAATCCCTTAGAATAAAGAATGTTTCATCAAAAGTCACTATAAAGAAAGTAAAATGTAATTTACAAAGGATTAGAATCTAGACTATTTAGTAAACACATTTCTACAAGTTAGTAAGAAAAGGATAATTTAATAGAAAATTAGGAAAACGTTTTAACAGTATGTCAGAAAAGAAGACACAAGAATGGCCAATGAAATAATATGAATTGATGCCCAATCTCACTGGTAATTAGAAATGCAAATTAAAATTGCAATAAAATACCACTTGACACATCCAGGGTTAACAAATATTAAAAAATTTTGAGATATTGCCAAGAATGCATAACAATGGAAACTCATGTCCTTTTGGTGGGAGTGTAAGTGGCATAACCACTTTAGAAGACAATTTTGTATTGCAAAATGAAGTTAAATATATCATACTTGACGATCTGGCATTCTACTCCCAGGTATGGACACCCAGCAGTGGTTTTCAAGGGAAAGTCAGTGAACCACATGCCTCAGAATCAATAGGGAGGTTGTAGAGATACTCCCAGGCTCCACCTCAGAAGGATTCTTTGGAAGAATCCTCAGGGCTAAGTCTGGGGATTTGTAGATGCTCCAGGAAATTTGAATGGACACTAAAATTTGAGATCTACTGCCCTAGGGCATCTCTTGCATGTGCATAGTGCAGGATACATACAAGAGAGTTTATGCCTAAAAAAAGAACAAGGAACTATCCAAATATGCAGCAACAGTAGAAGAGATAATAATTCATGGTAAATTCCTACATTGCAAAATCATAAGTAGCTACATGCATCGAATCTCAGGAACGTAATAACACAATGGCAGGAAAAGCAAAAGAATATGTACAGTATAATTACACTTACACTAAGTGCAAAAGCATACGAAATCATACAATATGTTACATGATTTAGGGATACATACATAAAAATTTAGGGATACATAAGGAATAATAAAAACAAATTTAGGATAGAAGTTTCCTCTGTGGGAAGGGAGATGGATGGCAGTAGGAAGGGGTACACAGGGCTTTTGGGGATACTGTTAATGTTTATGATGGGTGTTCAATTCGTTATTATTCTTTATATCTTACATATGTGATATAAACATATTTTTGTATGTATTCAGTATTTAATACAAAAAAAATTTTTTTGAGACAGAGTCTCACTCTGTTACCTGGACTAGAGTGCTGTGGTGTCAGCCTAGCTCACTGCAACCTCAAACTCCTCGGCTCAAGTGATTCTCCTGCCTCAGCCTCTCAAGTAGGTGGGACTACAGGCATGTCCCACTATGCCCAGCTAATTTTTCTATTTTTAGTAGAGACAGGGTCTTGGGGTCTCGCTCTTGCTCAGGCTGGTCTTGAACTCCTGACCTCAAGCAATCCTCCCGCCTGTGCCTCCCGGAGTGCTAGGATCACAGGTGTGAGCCACTGAGCCTGGCCAATACAAATTTTTTTTTTTTTAAAAAGGAGAAAAAGAGTTGTTGAAGAGATGTTGATTAAAAGTTGATTGTTTACATAGCAAACTTAGTAATGCCTCCAAAAGCGATTTTGTCAGCTTTTTAAACTATTCTTGCTGATTATTGATCAGCAAGGTGGGCTAAGTGCTATAATAAAAAGCCCTGCAATCTTAGTGCCTTAACATAACAAACGAGTGTTTGTCATTTATGCCACAGTTTAATGTCGATTGGGCAGATCACCAAGAGGTGACCTGGGGACCCGGGCTCTTTGCACTGGGGTTCTACCATCCTCACAGGTGGTCTTTAAGGTGACTGTGGAAGGGGAAAAGAGGGACAGTGTGGAGAGGTCTCACCCTCTCTTAACTGCCCCATCCCATAAACAACACACCCTTCACTCACATTCCATTGGTGTGAACTAGTCATGTGGCCCCACCTGTTTCTAAGGGGCAGGGAAATGTAGTTTAGTTCTGTGTCCAGGAAGAGGAAATGGAATTGATAAGCACCCTGCCAACTGAAGCCACAATTTAACTCTTTGGGACCTCAGTTACTTTATCTCTAAAATGGGGATAAATGGTTTCTGCTAAGCCTAATTGACAGAACAATCATGCGAGCCAAATGAGAACATGATCTTAAAAGGCATGTTGAAAATGCATAAAATGCTACGATTTCTAACACTGACTTGGCTTCTGGGTTGGAGTTTCAAAATAACTCTCTGTGGAGCTTAAGTAGGTCTATTCAAGGCTGATAGAGTCCTGAGACTTGGTTTGTGGGCAGGATTCCAACACACGCCCTACCCATTTCATGATGACGAAAAAGATGAAGTCCTGGAGGAAGTGAGGCAAGAAAAAACTCACATTGTAGGATCTCTTGGAAGTATTTCACACTATTAAAGTACAAAGGATAAGACGTTGGAAGCTGATCCAAACTTGAAAGTATAACAATTCATCAAGGCACAGGAAAGCTGCCTGTTCCACACCATAGTTATACGGTGAAAAGAAGGCAAGTCCTGTTCAAACTACTTTTGGTAAGTTTTTTACAAATAAACAGAGCACTTTAATTCTCAGTATTCTAGTGTTTTAAATTACAGTGTACCAAATTCATATTAGTTTTACTATTTTTGATTTCCTTATACATCTATAACTGATAGTATAATAGATTTTAATATTTTGCCAAAAACTTTTAAAGATCAGAAACAACTGTAATTTTTTTTCATGGTCATTAACGATTTTTAGGATTCCAACTTCTTGGTCATTTTTGTAGTTCTGCACTACCATGCTGAGGACTGCCTATATAGTATGCTCATTCTTTGTATGGGTTTCACTTAAAGCATTTCAACACAAGGAAAAAAAAATCCATTTTTAATATGGTTAGTTTTCCTTAGGTTTTATATTCTTTAGGAGACAATTTTGCCTATGACAAGATGATTAACACTAAGTAAGCTTATTAGTATCTAAAAGGACTGTTAACTGGAGAAAAATAGTTCCTTTATTGAAGAGTTGTCAGCAAGTCTAATTTATTAGCTTTGTCATAGTCTGTGAGTGGGGACATAAATCTTGTTTAGTGATCAAGATGAAAAATACTTGGCATACCTGCCGTAGCAAAATTCTCCACATACTTTCCAAAGGTAAACACATACATCACCTTAGTCTCCTAAGTGGGAAAGTTTGATTACCTACATCCAAAAATATGAGACTCTATTATAGATGTCATGTGAATGAGAACTGTACACCAGACCTTTCCATTTATAATAGCATTGTGATGCCAAAAATGGGATAAAAACTCAAAATACTAACAAAAATAAATAAGTAAAATGTTTTTAAACATCTAAAGTAGTATAAAATGAGACCAAACATGATCTCCTTAGAAATTAGAGCTAGGAGGTGTTTACCAAAAAAAAAAAAATTGCAGGGGTCTGAGTCTTGGGAAAGGATTTTGGGTCTTAGTGAGTCAATGAGTCGAGTCCAATTCAAACTAGCCTGAGAAAAGTGGGGATTTACTGGCTCAAAGTCCAGGGCACTTCAGGCATGTCTCAGTTCTGGTTCTCAAACACTGCCTGGCAGTGTCTGCATCTCTCCAACTCTCAGCTCTGCATTCTGTTTCAGTAGCTCCTCTCCCAAATGGGCAGAGTAACTGCTGGAAGTTCTAGGCCTACAGCCTCTGGCTCAGCAACTCTAGCCAAAAGAGAGCTCTTTTATTGCTAATGGAACTACCAGCTGGAACTACCAGCGTTTCAAGACTGACCCCCATCAGACTACCTGGAGTCCTCTCCTTGGGTCCGTTCTAGAGGCCAGAACTAGAACATATGTCCACCCTGGGGCTGGAGAGGGGAACGGCATGAGTTCTCGCAAACCACATTGGCTGACCGTGGGAGGGGATAGTTTCCCTAGAAAGAAATCTGGGCTCTCCAAGAGAAGGATAAATAAAAACAGGGCAGGCAAAAGGAACAGGTGATTATAATGGGACGACACAGAACTTTATAGTTTGGAGGACTTTCGAGATTAAATTCCATACCGAACTCTATCCCTAACGAAGAGATCTAGGCTATAGCCCTCTGCAAGATGGTGATTTTGCTTTTCCTCCCTCATGGTCAGGAAGATAATTTTGTGCATGAACAGTTCTGGGTATTAGAGTTCTTATCCTGTAGTCCAAATCTGCCTTGCTGCAGTTTCTACCGTGGACCCATGTTCTATCTCCAGTAATACCAGAGAAGAAAATCCTTAGTCTTTGAACTGGCGAGCACAGCTACTCTCATCTTTCCCACCAGTCTTTTGAAGGCTGCTCCCCACTGAACACACATAACACAACTAAAGGAGGATTAACCACAAAGCAGTCAAAACTCAGGCATCAGGGCCCCTCCCTAGCACAAGCCCTAGGAGAGGGGAGGCCATTTCTACCCAAATATTTCTGGCAAACTCTCTAGAGCTCTCAGACAAAAAGTGACCTGAATCTTAAAGTCTCCGGCGATTTATTGTGATCTATTTCCTCATTCCAAATAAATATTCAAATTTATTTGTAATTTTATATTCTTTTTCTTCAAGAAGATTCTGCCTCCCCCATCCCTATCATAATATACCAGCTTTAGGCTCCACAAAACCTGGGTCTGACCCCATATAGAACCTCTCCCCTTCCTTGTCAATCCTTTTTATGCTACGGTTTCCAGGTATGCTACCATCTAGAACAGCCTCCAACTTTTTAAACTTGTGTGCCTGGAGCTGGACAAAATGCCACAGATGTGATTTGGTTTGCAAAGAGTCAGGCAGGATCTCATTCCCTTCTTCTGGTGCCCGTGGTTCTGTTAAAGCAAGCTGGTGACAGCCTTATTTTCCTAGCACCTACATCATGTGGCTGGTTCATTTCATGCGGAGTCTGTGCAATACACCTGCTCTTCTGCACCCTCTGTTGTCTTAAGTAACAGGCTTTGTAGGTAGCAGATAGGAAACCTTAATCATCAAGGTTGGTAGGAGTTATTTCTTCTAATGTGGTCAAAATTGCCTGCTTTGAGGAACAAAAATTAAAATGCAATAAAAAAAAATCCAGAATGCAATTTTGGAGGGAAAGGGAAAATGAAATCTTACTTGAATTCACCCTGTCTGCCATCCACATCATTTTGGCGCACTTTTGTCTGAGTGTTTTTAAGTGAAGGTGTTTTAGCCAGACATTTATAGAGAGTGACTCATAAAACTAAAATCCAAATAGACTATAAGCAGTCCTAAATGCTCACCTTTTAAAATTTTTGTTAGTGTGACTATCCAGTACTAGTTTCTATATAGTTAACAACTATTAGTGAGATTTAAATTGTTTTGATTTGCCCCATTACTGAACTGTACATAGAAGTGAATAAAACCAAATTTCAAGCATGTAAAGAAGGAACTTTCTCTTCTAGATAACTTAAATATATGAAAGAGTTAAAAGAGTGAATTGAAGTGAATTTATACTCAGTTCAGTCTGGTCTTTTGGCCTTCCTGGAAACATCATTATGTTTTATCCAGCTCTGTGGAGTCAGAAAGTGTTTCTCTAGCACAGGTGGCCAGTAGGTTTCAATACGTAAGCAACTTTTAGTCATTGGTAGTAACTGGAAGCTTTATGATAAGAAAGATTCTGAGGCCAGGTATAGATGCATAAAGAGGTCTGTGATCAATTAGCATTGTCTGTCAAGAGCACAGGAGGTAGACGTGGCAGCATTCATGTTGTATATCTGCCATCCATGATCAATTAGATTAGAAATTCTTGAGGTCAAAGACCTAATTCACGTCCAACATGGCATTTGGCAAATGGAAATTCATGATTATTGAATGAATGATCATGGAGTTTTGCTTTATAAAATATACAAAGTAAAGGCTCAGTTAGCCAAAACCCAATTATTTACAATCTCAAAATACTAGATTCCCCATTCCCAGAATCTAATCAGAAAAAGAAACAATAAAACCTCTATATTTAGCAAACCAGTCTTCAGGATTTCAGTCCAGATTGAATGTAATTGTCCAGCCTCTCTAAATCTACAATCTTAGTGTTTATCCAGTGCTGAGTGATGCTCAGAATTTCAGCCTTGGGTGAACCCTCAGTTATCAATTTTCAAGATCACCAGACTATACTTATTAAGTGTAGAAAGTGGGCCCAAACATTCCAAATGGCAAAGTTTTATTTACTGTCATTTTATTATTTAAAAGAGAAAGGCCTTTTGTTAGATAAATGCTCAGAGATGGCGAACTCCTTTAGTAGGTTGTAAGTTCCTGGAGGGCTCCATATGTTTGGTGATGTTTGATTTGTCTCCATATTTCTGCATCACCTAGCGGAGTTCCTCAAATATTGTGCTGCTCAGAAGATGTTTGATGTCTGAGTGAATGAATGAATGAATGAACGAATGGATTTTTCTCAGGGTCTGTGTTCTACCCCAGAGTCCCTTGACCTTAAGGATTAATATGAGCTTTTTCCTCCCTTTCCTCCTTACAGCAATATGTGAGTATCCCAGGTCTGGGCCACAGCACTCTTTTCAGAGCTAATCAAGAGCTCATTGATGCTTGAGTGGAGCCTGGAAAGGACACTTAGCCTCAGAGTTCACAGACCCTGGTTGGAGACTTTGAAGTTGTTTCCTCTTTGAATTTCAGTTTGTTCATCTGTAAAATGGGGATCATAATTCTTTCTTTCTCTTCTCAAGGTTGTTCTGAGGATCAGATAAAATAAAAGATATGAAAGTACTTTGAAAATGATGAACTCTCCATAAAAATAGGAGACATTAGCTCTCATAATTCTGCAACTAATAGCTACATGGCTTCGGGCACATCCCTTCATCCTCCTCACCCTTGATTTCTTCATCTTTAAATGGAGAGGGTTGGACTACGTGCTCTCTAGCGCACTTTCCACCCTCCGTGTTGTGTACACACAGCTGGGGCTCTCAGCTCGGGAGAGAGGAAAGAGGAGGGCTGAATGTGGTTATTTCCTGAACAGTCTTAGACAAGTCATTCAATGCTCTTTGTCCCTTTAGAAGCCGCAGCCATCCTAGGATATCAAATTTCATCCTGGAAAGTGGGCCAGAGAAAAACGCACCTTGGACAGGCGGGTCAGGAGCCCTGCATCTAGTACCTGTAGAGCTTCACCTGGGAGTTAGGGGAGTTCAGAAGCCAGAGGAGGCGCTACAACGGAAAAGTAAAGAACATCGATGATTTTAGGCACCTGCTCACTCAGGTAATATGTTAGGCATTTTAAGTATATTATCTCATTTAGGCATCACAACAATTTTTCAAAATAACTATTATTCCTATTTTCCAAATACGAGCTCACGAAGATTCAGAGATGTTCTACAACTCATTGAAGGATTTATATTTAGGGCTTTCTGGCTTCCGTGGGTTTCTCTATATTATTGTACTCCGAAGGTGCCCAAACCACAGGAGATAGTTCTGAAGCAAAACTGCCTATGGACGAGGAGGCAAAGGCAGTGCCTTGTCTACAAATCCCTGTAGACACAAGGAGGAAAACAAACAAACACCTGAGGCTTCTTGGAGACGCTGAGAACTGACCTCTGATGTAAAAACACGCTGCTAATGGCATGCTCCGGCACCTCGGATTTGCAGGTGCGATGCTGTGGCAGGTGGGTTCATTTCATAACCCTTCTCAAGGTGCAGATCTGCTCAGATACCCACTTTTCCAGGCAGCAGCCTTCCTTGTTCACAGTCCTGTTACCAAATCCCCAGGGGGAGTTTCTAAATTACTCAATTCCCTAGGCCTGTATTTATATCCTAATGATAGGACATTAAGATGCAAATTAAACAGAAACTTAGTAAGCAAATCATGTCACTTTCTAATGGATACATCAATAAAGGCTGGAATACAGGCACCACACTGTTGCCAAGCCTGGGGGAAGATTTCAAAGGCCCACCTGCAAGCCCCAGGCACACAACGTGCTAGAAATCCTACCTCTCCAAAGTATTTATGGCCAGGGTTTTTTACCCCACCCTTGGTAGCTGGACTTTTTGATGCTATTCCTTTACCCCATTCCAATGCTGACTGTGGTCTGCAAAAGTGTAGGTTCCCAAAGGTGCTGGTGGTCTTTGCCAGTGTGATTTACAAGGTTACAAAGGGGAACCCAACCTCCCTTGCATAAAACACTTAAATCACTAAAACATGGCTCAATTTCTGCTCTACATTTTTATTGCTGTCATTTGTTGCCTTCCTTTTCTGTTTTTCTGTTTTTTCCTCCTCACAGTTGGCTGAGATCCCCTAAATTAAGCTTTTTTGTTTGTTTGGTCGGAGCTTGCCCATATAAAAACCAACCCCATTATAAAATCATTGGCTTCTACAACCAAATTTACCAAATCTTAGAAGGTCACACATTTCAGTATCTCTGATATTTAGCCAAGGACTGGCACAGAATACAGTAGAAGCTTAATGAATGTTTGCTGCAGAGATATTATAATTCCTTCAATTTCACCATCAAACTTTTATTAAGGTGGTTGTGCTCTTGGAAAGCCAGAAGCCTTGGGTTCTTGTCCTAACTGAATCCCTAATCAGCTGTGTGATCTTGGACAAATCATGTCCCCTCTCACTGGGCCTTGCTTTCTCCATCTGCAGAATGACCAGGGAGGAGCCTCTGCAGTCCCTTCCAGATTAAGTTCTGTGAGGACAGGACCCGGGCCTGTCACACTCACTTTTGCAAAGATCTAGATCTCTAGGATATAACACACACATCTGGAATATAGCAGCCTTTCCATGAATATTTGCTGAATGAAAAAATTAAGGATGCTGCAATTTTAAATTGATGTTGTTAAATTATACTTTGAACTTGTATTTGCTGTTAAAAACAATGCAAAACACAATAGTTCCCGATTGTTTTAACTTTTTCTGATTTCCTTCTGTGCAGGAGTCAGATGCTTTTCTGCACAATTCTTGGGAGCTTTTGAGTCCTTTCATAAACAAAACTCCATGCTTACTTCCAAGCTGACTCATTGGCTTCCTGGTGTATTTCTCACCAAACCAGACCACCACGACACAGGTGGTAGGGTTTTATAGGGCAACTGGGGTCCAATATTAGGCAGGGGAAGTGGAGAAGAGTGTGTCTGTGATAAAAGAATGGTGGCCAGTAAGATCTGCCTAGGGTGGTCATTCACGGTCAATCAACGTGCACGTGAAGGACTCTAGACAGGTTGTCTTCACCTCTTGCCATCAGTGTCCACGGTCAATAGAATTATGCAAGTAGTGATGCATTCTCCTTTCCTCTTTTGGAGCATAAATTATGCATTAGAGAAAGAAATCCAAGGCTACTTTTTAAGGAAAAGCTGTATGAAATGTTGTCCAGTTTTCTTACAAAGGAGAGGAGAGCCCTTGAGGGAAAGCTGCAGCTCATGGTGGGGGTAGAGTTGGCAGGCAGGTGATGTGGGGTTGTTCAAGGTCACCCTCTACCTGGCTACCCTGGACCTTTAATTCAGGGTATTTCACTCATCCTGCTTGTGACATCTAATAGGAAGGAGGTCTGGGCATTTCGGCCTCATTCCTGATAAGGTCCTGGGTCCCCCTGCTTGGTTCTCTCCTTTGCTCCCCTCCCTCCCTTAGTTCCTGGGTCTACCTGGCTTCATTTCCCACTCCTGGTTCTGCTCCTGCCTCTTGGGAATGATGACAAATTTGGCTAGTCCAGTTTTTCAACCAAATTTGAGTGTGTGCATGCTCTTTTTTTTTTTAATTTATTTAAAAAACTTCTTTTAGAGACAGGGTGTCACTCTGTTGACCAGGCTAGAGAGCAGTGGTGTCACCATAGTTCTGCAACCTTGAACTCTTGGGCTTTAGCAATCCTCCTGCCTTAGCCTCCCGAGTAGCTGGGACTACAGGTGTGCACCACCATGCCTGGCTAATTTTTTATTTTTGGTAGAGATGGGGTCTGGCTATGTTGCTCAGGCTGGTCTTGAACTCTTGGCCTCAAGCTATCCTCCTGCCTCAGCCTCCCAAAGTGCTGGGATTACAGGTGTGATCCACCGTGCCTGGCCTATACACTTTCTTGAGGACATGGTGTGCTCCCCCTAGCTACTCTGTTTCCCGCCATTCCATCAAGGAAAGGCATCATGCTTGGCAGAGCCCCATAAGTTGTATAATTCTCACTGGTCAAAAGTGATTCAGACGAACCTTAAGAATTTGAGGGTAGATTGACTGTAACTTTGTGATATTGAAAAATAAAGTGGGCTAGAATTTTGCAGATAAATATATACCAATTAGCAAAAAAAAAAAAAAATTCTGTTTCAATGTATATCTTTTGGTAGTTCCACCCCATGTCACCCCTTTTTCCCCACAAAGCTATGCTATTAAATTAGTGACACATCGATGTTATGATTGAAGTATTTAACTGGAGAAAACATAGTAAACACACAATTTCTACTAACCTGAATGCTCTGGAAATAAGGAATTCTGGTTATCTGAAATTTCTACTAGAATTTCTGGTTACACATACTCATTCCATATGCTTTGACTCAATAAATACATTTTTAAATAATTTACTCTGAGAATATTATCGAAGATGCACAGAGATTGCAACATGATATATCATAGCGAAGACATTATGCACAGTGAGTAACTTAAATGCATTTCAGGCACCTCTTATGGACCTGGAACCGGTGGCAAGCATGAAGCAGTTTATGTCACATCTTGGAAGTCTGGCAGGGCAAGCAATCGGTCATATTTAGAGGCAGCGAGATTGATCATGCATCTTTACATTGGGGTCCCCTCCTTCCCTGCGTTAATGACCTGTCCTTTACTCTGGCTCCCTGGGATTGCACTCACTGACGAAGTATAGCTCTGTTATACAGATCTGCTTTCTGGGAAACCAGGACTACAATAAAAAGAATGCAGAAAACTACTGGTTCTCAGTGGCCTTTGGGAAGAGGCACACATGCACATCCATGTGTGTGTCCGTGCATGGGTGTGTGTGTATGTGAGAGGGAGAGAGATAATTTCGCAGAGAAGAGAAAAGGAACTGTTTTCTCCTAAGTTACTCATGACATCTCTCCTCTTTCCCCTCCCTATTAGTTAGGGTCCAATCAGGAAGTAGAAACAAAACTAATAACTTGAAGAGGAAAAACTTAATATGAAGATGTGTTAACTAGTAAAAGGTGGTTCATTACAGAAAGGAATAACAAGGAACTCTAAGGGGTTTAGAAGTAGCACATTCAGAGAGCAGTAGGAAGGTACTAAAAACTTACCCCCATGCAGGGGTAAGAAACAGCCCGATGGTGGCGAAGACCCTTGCCGGAGGATGTGGGCCAGAAATAGCTACAGGAGCAGCCGGCGGGCGGTGGAGAAACTTGCCAGGGGCTACAGGCAGGAGCTGGGCCATGGGAATGGCTCCTGGGTAGTGAGAAAACCTGCTGGAGGGTGTGGACTGGCAGAGCCCGTCCATGCAAGATGCTGAGTTGGGCAGTGCCAGGCCTCCTTCCCACACATCTGGGACTCCAAGGCCAGGAACAGCAAGGGAAACCCCTTCCTCTTGTTTAGCCTTGAAGTGTCACTCTAGGCCCTCTCTTAACAACCCTAACATCCAGCCAGCTGGCACGGGAGAAATGTCTACAGGGTCCAGCTCCAGTATCACAGTGGGGCAACAAAAGGCAAATTTGAGGCCAAGAGGTAATAAAATGGTAACTGGCACACCCACCTTCTCTGTGTGAACTTTAAATTTAAAAGTGTGGACAACATTCACTTCATAATGGCAAGTTTAAAAATGGAAAATAAAAATACATGCTCTATAAATAAAATATCACTAGTGATTATCACTTGGCAATGCAACTAAATTTTATTTCTCAGACTTGTCTGCATTTAATCCAAATTTTCTAAAAGTAAACATATATCTATGTTTATCTGGCAAAAAGATCATTTTAAAGGACTCATTGAAGATTTACTGAATTCCTTTAGTAAATATGCAACTCATTATTAAACAAATATGCCAGTAAGTTTGAAAGGAGCATATAGACATCCATGGGTCTCTAAAGGACAGTGTGTTTGAGGACACACCAAGCAGGCTTCAGTTGGATTGTTCCAGAATCTCTGTCCCTGCCATACACTGGGCCAGCATTCACCCTTCAGATTCTTTTCCAGACCCCATACAAATCACGTAACATAAAAAAGGCACATAGCAACAGTTCTTGCTCCATAGTCAGAATTTACCAAAGCTAATGTAAATTTTTTGAAGTCTTGGACTCTAAAACCTGCTTACCTTGATCTTCGCGATCTGTTTGTCTTTGCTTTGGCTAAAAGTCCTTGGATTTTGCATGTTAATTCCTACCATTCCTAGGAAGCTTATTTTATCTCTCACCAATCTCCCTAGGCTTTAAAATTATGCCACAGCAATATCAAATGACAGGTAGATTCCTACTGCCCTGCCTCCCCCATTTCATTTCTCGGTTTCTTTGTCCATGTCAGTCCCCTACCAGACTGACCTTCCCTTCTTTTCTACCAGCTACCCCTGATAGTCCTTTAAGACTCAATTCAGGTGTTACCTTCCTAGAAAATCATCCACTATAAAGGATCCTCTGTGTACATTTTTGCATAGTGCATTCTGCATTATTTTGAAATGATCAGTTTAGGAGCCTGGGTGGGCTTTTGAAAGGCTGTCCTCAGAGCTTCCTCAGGGCATCCTTGGCATTTAGCACAATGGCTGGTATGGAGTGGGCCCTCAATGCCTGCAGGTGGTATGAACACGTCTCCAAGCCCTGACTCTCCAGTCCTGTCCCTGCCACGCATGCCCTGGTGTGATGGTGCCTCTGTCAGAAGGAGAACCCTGGGCCAGAGCAACCAGGAGAGGACGTGTATGTTCCAGTGTCAATGTCGGCTCCTCGCACTCCTCATCAAGTTTATATCCATGAGTTTGAGGCAGATCTGCAGAAACAGGCACCTATACTCCCCCAAAGATTTTCGTTAAAAAAAACACAAGAATAGACAAAGGCAAATGCCGCTCCTTCTAAGCACTATAGGTGATATTTACAAGTTTCATCTGACACAGCTGGAGAGCTGGGATAGTGAGCTTGAGTGTTATTTTCATAGCTCTGCTCCAAACCTCCCTTCCCTTGCATGTTCACAAAGTCTGCCACACACGCAAATAGTTATCCATTTATCACTTTCACCTAAAACATATAAACGGGTGAAGCTGAAACGAGGTCATATGCCTTGGGTTCTCATTATCATACCCTCGATTTCTCACACTAGAGACGCCATCACTCACACAATGGTGCATGCTCCCCTGTACACACAGGCCTCCTCCCAAGTTGCAAAACACTTTTCACTATGTTAGCTCATTTGATCGTCACCAAACACCACACGGGTGAGCACGGTTCAGAAAGATGGAGCAGGTTACCAGGAGCAAGGTCGGGGATGGGTGGATGCCCTCATGATGTCACAGGCAGGATTCGGCCAGATGAGCTGGTGGGGTTGCAGCTTCCCCTTTACCTGTGTTTGCCTCTCGGGGAAATCTCCTTAATAGAGCCACAGTCTGTTCCTAGCACCTGCCGACACACGGCACCTAATAGGTGCTTAATGAATAAATGAATGAATGAATGAATGAAGACTGGCCTCCCTTAAATACCTTCTACTAAAGTAGTTATAGCAACTCAGCCTGATGAATAGCAACTCTGGTGAAGAGAATTTCTAAATCCGGCACAGCTAGGGCCATGTGCAAGCTCATAGCAGAAGACAGAGGAGCCCAGAGAAGCACATTCAGCTCAGCCAGGCACAGTCTGTCCTACCAACTGCTGCCCTCTCTGTGTAATTCACTCCCCTTTCCCAATCCATAGCTGAAACATTATCCTCTTGTCCTTAATGTCAGACTCTAGATGTGAAGGTGACATCTTTTCTAATTGTCTATAGGGCACCCGTGTCGGGGGAACTTCTGTCACTTTCTAAAGAAAGGACAGTAAGATGCAAACTCCCCAAGTGCTCTGACACCTTGCCAGGTGTTCTCGTTACCACTTTAGGGAAATTCAGATTTTCAGATCCACATTTGGCTAGTCTTGCTTAACGAAATGCAAAATCCTGTTCCTAAGATGATTCTGATTGTTCAAGGTCCTTGTTCATTAAATGGGGGATCTTGATCATAGAAAGAGAGAAAAAGAAAGGGAGGAGGATAGAGAAAGGGAAGGAAAAGAAAGAGAGAGAGGGAGGAAGGAAGGAATAGAGAGAAGAAAGGAAGGAAGGAGGACGGGAGGAAAGGACAAAGGGAGGCTTACAAAACTGGCCCTCCATATCCTAAGATCCTGTGGGGAGGCATCTTGAGAAATGAATGGATCGTGTGGAAGGAGACGTTGTCACTCTAGGAAAAGTTTCTGCAGCATCATTGCTGGGACTCATGGGCTGTCAAAGTGTTGTCAGTATGTCCAATCACTTTTTAAAAAAATACTCAAATATAAGGTAAATTGGGTAAATACTAATAAATATGTAAATAATTTAGAATATTTTAATATTTTAAAATAACTTGTTAATAGTTGATATCAGGAGCCACTACTATTATCTTTGTCTGGTGGAAATTTCAAAATTATCTGGATAACCTGAAAATCCCCTTTTGGACTCCAGCTGGCTGTCATCCATGTGATGGATACAGGTCACATTTTCCCTTTCTGTAAACAAGAAGCTCCCACTGGGATCTTCCACTGGTTGTGTGTGTGTGTGTGTGTGTGTGTGTGTCTTCAGCCAGATTCCAGTGCAGAATAGAGAACTTAATAAATGTTTGTTGAGGGAATGAATAGCTCGTACAAAGAACCATGAGTCTGGAATTCCAGTTCCAACTCTGCCACTGGCTTTCTATGTGATTTTGAGAAGGTCACTTTACATTTCTGGGCCTCAGTGTCCTTATGGGTAAACTAACGGGGATAGGGTGGTTGACATTACCAACAGCTAACATCGACTGACCACTCCCTAGTGCTGGCGCTGTTCTCAGTCCTTGCCTGCGCTGGCTCACTGAATCTTCACGGTGAGCCCATGAGGTACCCAGGGATTCTCTCTCTCAGGTCACTTCACACCCAGCTCTGGAAAAGCCACCATGCAGGTGCCCCCGGGAAAGTTTCTAGAGGAGCCAAGTATCTCTGGCTGAAACAGGCATGGGTCTCAACCAGGTCACTTTGGGGCATGGAGCCTCACTCTTTAAATGAACCAACCATAAAACTTGTCTCTTTGCAGATTTCAAATTTGGATTAAAATGTGTCTCATGTAGTAAAAATGATGAGCAGGAGAAGAGGTGTGTGGGGTGAGCGGTGGGGGAAAATAACTGAGAGGAGAGAGATGGCTGTGGCTGGTCTCGTTTCACTCTGGTAGAAGGAAGGAAGGCAGAAACCCACAAATGCACCTGAAGGAGATGCTACTCTTTGGCCCACTGTGACCCAGGTGCATAACCAGCCGGGATAATCGCCAGCCCTGAGATGAATTCACTCGCCCAGTCTCTCACTTACAGTGCCCTCCAGGACAGCAGGTGTGGGACGTGGCCAGAAGGGACGTGGATTAACGACAGTGCCATTGCCCAGCTGCCTTGAGGAAGCCAAACCTTGGGCGCCATCCAGCTGGGTGGGAAAGTCTGTGCAAGGCCAGCTTCCCTCTGCCTTGGCAGTTTTGAAGCCGAGCTGTGAACCAAGCATAATTTTGGCTTAATTTGAGATAAGTCGGCATCCTTGAGAACCCCAGAAACAATCTGTTTCTTCTCAGTCCCATGCGGTTTCTTCAAGAGCCTCCCCAAACACACTTGGGGCTGCCGGGAGAAACAGTGGGAGGAACAAGTCTTTCTATCACAGAGCTTTTGATTAATCGGGAAGGGAATATTTGAACAGTGGCTTCGCTGGGAAGTCTGCTGTTAGAATGCTGAACAAATTTCACATGCATTGTTTCAATATTTGCCATGAAATTCTTGGCCGAATTCTAATGAGAGACTGTCACTCTCCTCGGGCTCCCTTCAATGTATAAAGAATAAATCCATTTCTTCTTTTCTCTTATTTACTGTACCAGAAGCTATTTTGGGGAGAGCCAAGTTTAGTCACTGGGCGCCTAGATATGGGTCTAGACAAAAGCGGATGATCCTGGTATGTCCTAGCTGTGACACCATGGGCAGATTTTCCATGTATCAAAACTAAATTTTCCTCACCTATAAACTCACTTCAGTATCCTTCACAATTGGCCAGGCGCGGTGGCTCAAGCCTGTAATCCTAGCACTCTGGGAGGCCAAGGTGGGAGGCTCGTTTGAGCTCAGGATTTCGAGACCAGCCTGAGCAAGAGCAAGACTCTGTCTCTACTAGGAAACAAAAAATAGAAAGAAATTAGCTGGACAACTAAAAATGTATAGAAAATATTAGCCGGGCATGGTGGCACATGTCTGTAGTCCCAGCTACTCGGGAGGCTGAGGCAGTAGGATCACTTGAGCCCAGGAGTTTGAGGTTGCTGTGAGCTAGGCTGATGTCACAGCACTCTAGCCCGGGCAACAGAGTAAGACTTTGTCTCAAAAAAAGAAAAAAAAAGTTTACAATTAAAAAAAGGAATGAAAAAAACAAAACAAATCACCATGTAAGGTTGTTCTGAAGACTAAACAAGATATGCGTGGCAAGCTCTTAGCACAGAGCCCAGTGCACAGAAAACAGTCAGTGCGTCCGAGCTGTCTGTTACTAATATCTTCGTCATCGCCCAGCGCCTCACTCCTGCTGGAGGGGACCTGGTGGCTTGGATGAGAAGGTTCAAAATTTCAAAGTCAGACTAAAAATAGATTTGCTTCTCATATTAAGTATAAACAGCTCAAATGAGATTATATCTGTAGGGGATATATTTAGAAGGCTGGATAGTATGTTGCTAAGCTTTGAATGTTTGTGTCTCTCCAAACTTCGTGTAGAAACACAATCCCCAATGCAGTAGTATTAAGAGGTGGGGCCTTAGGGGGTGACTGGGTCATGAGGGATCTGCCCACATGAATGGGACGAGTGGCCTTTTATAGGGGCGTTAGGGAGCCTGTTTGGCCCTTCCCCACACTCTTCCCCTTCTGCCCTGTGAGGACACAGTGTTCATCTCCAGTTCCACTACATGAGGATGCAGTAAGAGGGGCCATCCATGGAGCAAAGAACGAGGCCTCACCAGACACTGAATCTGCTGGCACTTAATCTTGGACTTTCCAGCCTTCAAGACTGTGAGAAATAAATTTCTATTATTTGTAAATTACCCAGTCTAACGTATTTTGTTATATAATAGCATCCTGAATGAACAAAGACATCCACTGAACTTTTTAATTTTCATATCCTGAATCACATGCCAGTCATGGCCCACGCTTCCTGCATTTTCATAGAGCATACAGTTTTCAGTATCCTGTCCTATTGTGAGACTGCGTGACAAGGAGCCTCAGCTACTGGTGCAGAGAACATGGTCCCTCTCTGTCCTCTGTGTCCAATACCATCCTGCTTCTATGACCAGCTTTCTCTAAAACAGGGTTTTTCTGAGGGTTCGGGGGAATTGAGGTGACGGCTTTGGAATCCTTGCCATTCTCTAACTTGGAAACCAGAGACGAGTAGGTCAGAGTCAGGAGCCATTAGAGTTTTGGGGAGGAAGGTTTGGTATCTCTACAATGATGCTGTGTCTTTCTACAGTGTCTGCAGTTGCTTATGCAGGGGGTTCCCACCCGCTTCCCTCCCTCCCTCTCTGATGGATGCAAATTCTGGAGAAAAGACTTTCTAATCCGTACCAATGAGGCAGAGCTACAGATATGAGCAGTCAAAACCACTTTCAATTTGAGACGTAAAGTATGGAAGACAAGCTCCCGGAAGTTCTCACCTTTTATTCCAGAATCACTAGTGCCTTACACACATGACATCAGACTCAAATTACTCTGTTTTGAAAAGATGACATTATTGGATCAGTTAGCAAATCCTCCCAAAATCAAAGGAAAATTGGGACGTATAGAATATGTAACTTTATTTGTAAAATGAACAAGCAGCAAAACCAGCCCATTCCTAGTCTTCATGGTTTTACTCCTAAAGCAAGGAATTCCAGATTTCTCCATTGTCAGAGCAGCAATCCACAGAAGAACAGGGGAGGACTGAGGTCCTGAGTTAAACCTTAATCCCCATGCTTTCACATCACCAGGTCCTTTTCTCTAAAAGTGACAGAAAAATACAGGAATCACTTGCCCTGAAAGTTCCTGCCTTTACATTCATTTACCATAATGATCGCATCAATCATTGTACTAAGAGCAACCGGGGGATTTGTCAGGCACATAAAGGAGGTTGCCACCTCTGGCTTCCACAGCCAGATGACTCTGGAAGTCGCCCTCCGTGGGCTGGGTTAGTGTGTGGTACCCTGTCTGGCCAGCTCCCCTCATGTTCCCAGCCTTCGGATACAGCCAGGCGAGATGAGCTGGCAGCCAAAAGCAAACCATGAAGCTTAAAACCGAGGGAACCCAGGCCTCCTCCTACCAGCAACCCTGACCTCTCCCCACTCCTGGTAGCCACAGAGGTGGGGCTGGGCTCTCACAACTCCTAGCGTGGAGATGTGCTACAGTCCAGGCTCCCAAGCACTGAACAACTGAATATTTTCAGAAACAACTGTATTTCGTTATGGTCCATTCTTCTTCACTGCCTGCCCCTCCCTCTTCAGTGCACAGGACTCTTTCCAGGCTGTCCTAGATGTCTCAGTTGGGACGCAGGGGAATTGGGTGCACAAACTAAATCTATGTGTCTCCCTGGCCAGAGACATTTGCACTTAAAAAGAGATCCAAAGAGTGAGGTACCCACAAAAAAGGTGGACTTTCAGACGCTACACTTTGCATGGGAGATAGCCTCAGCAGACGGATCTTTCTGATGCCCATGTAAAACCTCCTATAGAGGCAATTGTCTCTTCTGCCACATGAAGGGCAGTCATTTCCCAGCAGAAGAACTGAACGAAGACCAGTCTTCTACAAGATAAGGTGGTGTTGAGCAAAGGAAATGTCTTACTACATTATATCTATTTCATTGCTCCTATGTCATCATACAGGTCCATGCGGGAATTTCAAAGTGATACGCTGATATACCACTAGTAAAAGCGAAATGCAATACCTGGGTGTGAGACTGAAGAGCAGCAGGGGTTGTTGGACCGCTGGGCCCTCACCCCAGGACTGCCACTTCCTCGTGGACTGAGGGCAAGTCACCTAACCTGTCATACCCACCCTGAGTCTCAGTTTCCTCATCTGCACAATGGGATGACAACACAAGGAGCCTCATAAAGGCACTTTGAGACTCGAATGTGATAATCTGTATGAAAGTGCCTTGTAAATTAAAAAGCACTCTAAACATGATAGGTAGTATTATTATCAAATTCATGAGGGATTAAACATTAAATGCTCTGTTTTTAGCTATGGACATGAATCTGTCAAAAGCACAGGGCGGGGGAGAGAGAGAAAGCAGGGGAGAGGTTTTTTCAAATGCAAGGCAATAGTAAGAGCAAATGATTTAGGGACTTTGAAAATATTTGTATTTAAGCCATAATATGAATTAAGTTGTAACTTATTTTGAGAGGGGGGAAAAAAAGACTTGCATTTTGGTTAAATCCCTTTTCTTTTGCCCCCAAATCAATGCTTTAGAGCTTATTGAACCCACATGCTGACTGTGCCTTATTTTATCAGAAGTGAGCAGACATGGCTCTCCATGCATGGCGAGAGACGTTGCCAGGTCGAGTGCCAACAGCTGGCTCTGCAGATGCCAACAACAGCTGCATTTTGTCATTCCAAGATGTGTGAGTCCCAGTTCTCCCTCTCTCCTTGTTTTTAGAAACTTTGACTTCTGTGTAGAAAATTATTTTGTCTTCCTGGTTAAACTCACTTTGCAGTTACACCCAGATGTATCCAGTCACCTTTACAGAATGAGGCTCAGTTTGCTCTGAAATCTAAAATTTAAAAAAAGAGCACTTACATCAAATTATTAGTGAGAGAAATCTCAACTGGAGTCATGATCCAGTTTGCTAATCACTTCTAGGGAAAGATCTGAATGGTACGTCAGCTATCTAAATCATCTAGCCCCCACGGAGATACTTCAGCAGGAAATCTGTAAGCAAAATGGAAATTCCATATTTCATGGTGTATTTGTCTTACAAGTCTACACAGCAGGGCCATCACTCAGTAGATGTAGGTAAGCAGCTTAGTTGAAAATGAAAGCAAAGGAAGATGTCTGGGCTAGTTGAACTTAAGCCGTAAGTATGGGAACTGTTATTCAGATCTGGCCAATTGACACTGCCTCTCTTTGGATGTTTGTCTCACCCATTGCAAAGTACCTAATGCAGCAGTACTCACAGGCTCTGTTTAAAATGAATTTTTGTCATTTTTTTATTGAGGTCTAACATACGTACAGAAAAGCAAATACATCTTAAGCAATGAAAAGGCACAGAAAATGTTCACAGGTCCTACTCTGTGACTATGGCTGAGTAGCATGCACGAGACCAACCCTTATATGTTATAAAAGCTGGGTAAAATTATAAACAAACAAACAAAACCAGTTATTTTAAGGTGTCAGAGGGCATCCAAGGCAGCCAGTGGAGGTGGCAAGGCCTGATTTGACTTTTAGAAAGATAGTTTTGCAGCAGGGAGAAAAGAAACATGACATGAAGTAGCCAAGATGAAGGGAGACTGGCTTTGAGGTGTTTGTCAGAAATTGGATGAGAAACAATGAAAACTCAATGAAAGACTCTGGCTGCAGGAAGGGAAGGAGGAAACAGAGATTCGGGAGAATCTGCCTGGCTTCTCAGGCTGTCCGTAGTGGCTTACAGGACTTTAACCACCTTATTGTAATCTGTTTATGGATTTACCCTGATCTAGGAATAGGAAACTCTCTAACTGTAACTTGGATTATAGCGTAGTGTTTTTCACCAATTAGACCTGTAATTGCTTTTTCTTAGGAAGCCTAAGATCTTGACCGTGCCCACTCTTTTTTATTAACTCCCCTGTCCTTTTAAAAACCTGATTATTTTGATGCACTATGTTACTTATAATTCCTTCCTTCATCTTTGATCTCAGTCTTCCTCTTGCTTTTCCCAGCTAGTATATGAATAAAATATTGAGCTGCTGATTAATGACCCTGTATGTGCCACTTTGAGATGTCTAAAGGAATTATCCCAATGCCCAGACAGCTCTATAATGTCACATTTAAATTAGAAGCTGAATCTTTAAAAGGCTGTCCTCTGTTGCAAAGGCTGTGTTACAAGGATGGTAATAAGACCTAATTTCCTTTTTAGAGAAAGGATAGAAATAGTATCTTTTAATGCCAAGAAAAGAGCATGAGATACACTGCTTATAAGAGGCAAATATGTAAGCTAATGCTTTGACTTCAGCTACACTTAGCCCTAGATTAGAAGTGTGCCTTCTCAGGAGAGTCTAAGAATGAATGGGGATTCTTGTTTTTGTTTTAATTTTAATTGCTTTTGTCTTAGAACTCTGGAGCAATGTCACTCTTTTCTCCTTTGGCTTTTTTATGGGCATTGTACTGACATTGTACTTCTTTCCATAGAGGGCACTCATAGTGTTGGCATTGACTCTTTTTTACAGAAAAACATACCAACTATCAGAGCTATTATTATAAAGCATTGGGTAGAATCTTTGAACTGATTATAATTGAGATCTCATATGGAAATACAAAGCAGAGGTAGGGTTCATAAGGACCGCTCAGTCACCTTGCTCTTGAACAATAACCAAAACAACATAACAGGCCGGGCGCGGTGGCTCACGCCTGTAATCCTAGCACTCTGGGAGGCCGAGGCAGGTGGATCGCTCGAGGTCAGGAGTTCGAGACCAGCCTGAGCAATGAGCGAGACCCCGTCTCTACTAAAAAATAGAAAGAAATTAGCTGGCCAACTAAAATATATATAGAAAAAATTAGCCGGGCATGGTGGCGCATGCCTGT
>CM052442.1:80840310-80885697 GCA_028533085.1 Varecia variegata
AACATAACAATAGCAGCAGGGGCAATTGCGCTAGAGACAGTGATAACATAGCTGATGTGATAAAGAATTTACTATGTGCTGAGTACTTGAGTACTTTACATACTGCTCTCATTTAATCTTCTCAGCTCTATGAGGCAAGTATACTGTTCTCATCCAAGGTCAAGAGGCAGAGTGAAGAGGGAGCGTGAAGATCCAAACCAACGTCTGGCTGGCACCAAAGAACATGCTGTTTGCCACTGTATCTTACTGCAAGCTGAGCTACTACATGGTTCAATATTCAGACTTAGCCCATGATGGCATTCTCAGTGTGAGTTATGTCTTGGACAGTTTAACCTACATTGAAAGGAAAACAAACACTACTTGTTATCCCCCAAATGGAGAGGTCATTGGCTTGGCAGGTATCAGGCCAATAGACACAGCCAAGTTGGTTATAGCAAGGGGGTTTTATCACTTGGCACAAGTAAGGAGCACACTGCGGGTAGTTCCCAAAGCAGTGTGTCCCCGAACAGGGGGGTGGGCTGGTTTTATAGTCAGAAGGTAATGAGGTGTGATCTGATTGGATGTTGTAATGAGGTGATGCCAGGAGGTGTGATCTGACTGGATCCTGCCATGGAGTGATGCCAGGGCTCTATCTGATTGGATCCTGGATCCTGCCATGCAGTGTCTGCCTCTTAATTCAGTCCCCTCTCCTGGTCCAAGCACTTGGGTTGCACCTATTATTACACACTTGGTTCATCTGGGCATGCTCAGATTACAGGACCTTCAACCTGGGGGATCCATGGCAAATAAAAAATGATTCACAACTTTGGTACATAAAAGTTGAGCCAGATTAGTGTGGTGTGGTTATATTCCTGGATTGGAACACATACCTCAAATGGAATTTCTGATTCTAGGGGCTGCACGACCAATAGTTATGAAGATCTCAAATTTTCCAGGACAGCTCAAATTTATAGTATTATTTCCCTCTATTCCTATAAATATCATTCTACCTATTAGACCAGGTGTTTCAATTTCTGGATTAGAAACTATGGTCTTGGCAACCACACCGATTTTTTTTTAAGCCACGAAAAGGGGATGTTTGCTTTTATCTCAAGAGCCTTTTAAGATCTAAATGTCACTAAGACCAACCAGCATTGACTGGTGCTCTGGCCATGCTCCATCTCAGAGGCCTGTGGCGATTTAAAAAGCTTTCATGGTACTGTATATCACCTCATCCCAAAGCAATTTTTAATGTTATTGCAAAATCCCAAAGTAGAAAATAATAAATCATTTTTTTAAGTGAAATGAAATCTTTTCTGAAAATGATAAAATTATTTTAAAGTTCGTCATGAAGAAAAACATGTAAAAGAAGAGTTAAGAGAAAAAGAAAGTTCCTGTATTTTAAAATGCATTTAAGGGTCGGGCCTGGTGGCTCATGCCTATAATCCCAGCACTTTGGGAGGCCGAGGCAGGAGGATTGCTTGAGGCCAGGAGTTGGAGACCAGCTTGGGCAAGAGCGAGACCCATCTCTATAAAAAATAGAAAAATTAGCTGGGTTTGGTGGCATGCATCTGTAGTCCTAGCTACTTGGGAAGCTGACAAAGAGGATCGCTTGAGCCCAGGAGTTTCAGGTTGCAGTGAGCTATGATGAGGCCACTGTGCTCTAGCCCAGGTGACACAGGGAGACCCTGTCTCTTAAAAAAATAAATTAAAAAATGTATTTAAAAATTTTAATAATTAAAACAGTATAGTACTGGTGCAAAAATGGACAAATTAGTATGAATTGATATATATTTACATATAAGTATATATGATAATATATCTGTATTGAACTATATGTATGATGAAGGAATGGTCACATACCAGGAAGAAAGTGATGGATTATCCCTCCTGTGTTATGAGGAAAATTGGCTTTGGGGAAAAAAGTTAGATCCTCATCTTAAACTATAGCCCTAAATATTTCCCATACAGTTTGAAAAGTAAGTGTAAATATTTAAAACTTAGTTTTATTAATATTTAAAAATTTTTAAATAAAAAGAAAATATACAAAAATATTTAACTTTTCTTGTTGGGCAAGGAATTCTTAAGCAATAAAGAAATGGATGAAATCACTAAGAAAAAGGTAAATAGATTTGACCGCTTCAAAATGGAAAATGTCTGATGGTAAAAAAAAATCCAAAAAACCACCCAAATACTTTAGAAAAATTATTTGCAGCAAGCACAGTAAACAGGAGTAAAGTCTTTGATATATTTTTTAACTTTCAAATAAGTACACTATACTGCAATAGAAAAAGGGAAAAATATATTAATATGAATAAAAATACAAACATCAATAATCTGAGCTGTTCAATCTTACTTGTCATAGATTTATTTATCAATCATATAAAAAATTCATGTCAGTGTAAATGCCCAGGGAAATAGACATTCTCAAACATTAGTGGGAACATATGTTATTACTACCTTTCTATACAGCAACTTGACAAGAGATATTAGAGACATTAAAAAGCTCACAATCTTTGTCAAAGTAATTTCAAATCTAGCAATTTTTGGAAAAATCTTATGTACAAAGATATTCATCAAAAGATTATTTATATAATTTTGACTAAAAGGAACAAAGGCTCCTTGGAGAAATGGCTGATTCCAGAACTGAAGCAGGAAACATAAAAGCCTGGAACATTTTGAATCAAAAAATAAGGTGCCAAAAGTCATGGAACCAGCTTGGAGGGGTGCCCAGTGGCCAACTTGAGTATGAGAAAGTTGTTATAATTGGTTGTAAAACATGAAAGAAAAATCCATGAGTCTACAGTAATACTAAAAAAGAATACTAAAATAAAAGAGAAAAAGAACCCAAAACTTATTTATCCCACCCTTTGGTGCTAAGAACGTAAGCATTTACCCTGTATTTTGAAAGGGTGATTTTTTTTTTTACCTTTCTTTTTTCTCTTTTTTTCAAAATTGCCTGAAACGTAGCTATGCATTTTTATGGAGTAAAAACAATCAAAATATTTTTAGATGTACATAAATCCTGGGAAGATGATATCTTTTTTAAAGGGAGCCTCTTTCTAAAACCTGAAATATGTATAAACAAGCTTATGACCTAGATCTGAGCACTTTAAAGGTAAAAACAAATCTGAGAATAGAGCCAACAGTCATCTCAACACATTCTCCATGTCGATATTAGATGAGAAAATCTCCTCTCTGGCAATCTTAATGTCTCCTTCTACCCCCATAATGACTTGATGCATAAAAATTAATCTTTTTCCTCTGCTTTGATCCCCGAGCTCCTTAGTGAAGATTCCATCTTGTTCTACAACACATGATGAAGCATTTTCCCTGTTATAATGTGACAACGGCCCTACTGAGCACAACAATTCGAGTCTGAATGTGCCATAGCCAAAGAAGAAATCTTAAGAGTCAATTCCACCTAGAACTATTTGGCAAATGCATAAAAAAGACACATTAACACTGTCTGAAAATTGTGCCCTTAACAAAAGAACACAAAACAGAGCTGGGAATGGGAGAGCGGAGAGGGATGGAGGAAAGGAAAGGCAGACAGGTGAGATGCTCTCGCCATGTAGATCAGTTTCAGCCAAAAAAAAAAAAGAAAAGCACATTTGTAAACTTTCAATAAAAAAGACTGTTTGTCAAGGCTAGGAAAAAAACCATTCTTTAATTAGTTTACTCAAATATTAAATCTGACATCTAGAATCTCAATATTAGCAAAAATGTGCTAATTATAGCTGGGAGGGTTTTTTATTGAATGTAAATTCATGTATAACACTTTTAGCGTATCTCACTCCCCATTGTTACCGCTCATACACTGTTCACACTTAACTGGAGGCCTTGGGCTCCGCTCTGAAATCTGATCTCAAATTCACAGTCTCCATACTTCTTTTTAAAGTAGTTGCAGATCAGCAACTTGAGAAAGGACACGTCAAATCCATCTGAGGGGAGACACAATCTGGAGAGATCCTGCCCGGCTTGGGGGCACCTGAACTCTCAGAATGCCCAGGCTGCTGCAGAAGGGGCTTTCTGCATTCAGTGGCATCCACATCACATCACTTCTCTGCATGGAGGATACCGTGTGCTTTCCGGCAGCCATTCCGCCTGGTTTGGCTGTGGATTCAGTGAGGGAGCTTGCCAACTCAGTGTAGCCATTGGCTTGAAGGAGAAGAACAGAAAAGCAGGGAACATGTGTTGAGTCAGGTCTGTGCAAACATGCATTTGTCCATTTTACCCTCATAGCATCCTTGTTTTACAGAGAAGGATACTGAGACTAGGAGAGGTTCAATGACTTACCCAACACCATGGAATTTGTAATGGCATGCACTAATGGCACAGGCAGCATCTGAAGCTAACACTCTGCCCTCTTGAGCCTGCTGGGGTAGAGGGTAAGGGTAGTGCATGGCCACATAGTACATTGTGGACACCCAACCACAGAAATAAATTAATAAGCACATGCCCAAGAGGGGGCTGACCCATGTACCCTTTCCTCCAAATATCAATGTATTATTTTGTGTTCTTATAATAAGTATTGAGAAGTGATGTTTCTTTTTATTTGTTTGTTCGTGGTGACAGCCATTCAACAATCTTCTAGGACTATAGTCTCAAATGCCCACAAGGGTCAGGCTTTTCTCAAGACATCAGGAGGAGGTGGGCACCATGGCAACCTGGAAAGCATTTGTCCCTTCTAAAATGACAGAGCTATAGGACCAGTAGTTCATGTCACTATGGGCAATTGTAGGCCCAGTGTACAGAGCTTTGGATTTTTCCAAAGATGCCAGAAATAAGGATTTTTATGTGAACTCTCTCAATTTGTTTTAAAGTTGGCAACTATTAAAAATTTTTTTTTTCAAATTGTATGAGCCAAACGAAACATGTCTATGAGCCTGATTTGATCTGAGTCCTCTGCTTTGCAACTTCTGGTCTAGAGGATATATTGTATTGGAGATGTTTTTTTGTAGGAAGGACCTCAGGCCAGCCTTCATAGGAGTAACAGACACTGCTTAATCACTCCTACCACAGAGCCAGCGAAGAAGCAACCTGCCTATGTTGGCAATCTTTATCATCTTAACAGTAGTATTTGAAAAAAGGAAATGATGATCACAAAGGACATGTTAAAATATGTATAAATTTCAAAGCCAATGATCACAGAAGTGGGCAAGAGGTGAGAGGAATTTTACAGCTTAGCAAAACAGAAAAACTAGCAAGAAACAAAAATGGCACTGGTTGGTATTAAACAAATGCTTAACAGCAATCCCATTCCAACTATGGGAGTGGTCCATCACAAGATTTCCTGGCAGAATTATTATTATTTTTGTCAGATACATTTCCCACTATCCATCCTATCCATCCTTTCCACCTCATTCCCACCTTGTTTCTCAGTATACTGATTCGGTTATAGACCGATTTCAGCTGCATTTTATTACTAAAATCCCCTCTTGAAAAGAGGAAATTGAAAGTGGAATATAATCTGGTGCCCCTAGTCGTGGTGGCTCAGGTATCCCAAAGTCATCTTCAGATGGCCTTACTATCTAGCAAGATGAGTGCTCTCATGTGAAAATATGCTTTAGATGGAAGCATTTGAATGCACTTTTTTGCTTATGTAAACACACAGATGCAGGAAAATCTCACAGTGCTGTGTAAAGAAGTAAGTGAAGGGAACAAATTGTAGTGAGCTCCCAGATGGGAGAGAACATTTGGGAAAATCCTATATTACTAGTTTGTTGTTAAGTTTTTAAAATATCTCTCCAACTGAGCACTCCCTTATAACAAATTAATTCTAAGAGAAAAACACTCCTAGTAAAGTAGCTTGAATGGATACATTTCCAAGTCTAAACACAACCACGTTGCTGACATTTGTGATGGGGAAGCTGTGTCTTCTCTCTAGTTCTGGGTGAAGAATTCCACGGTCTGGGAAATTTGTTATCAAGTCCAAGCCTTAAGCGTAGGCCCTTGACTCCATAGTCTGTGATTTCAGTGGCAGTGACAGAGTCTGAGTTTTAAAAAAAGGCACAGAATCCAGAGAGGGCTCAGGTTCAATTCCCCATTCTGCTGCTTACGAGCTCTTTAGGCAGTTGGAGGGGGGTGTGTCCCAGGGAACACTGACATGAAATTTCAGCCTCCGCCCCACTCTTACAGGCTGTGCGAACCTCGGGCAAATTCCTTAACATCTCTGAGCCTCATTTTCCTCCTCTCTAAAAGTTAGGATGAAGATATTAAAAATCATCGTAAGAACTAACTTATTGTATGCATTCTCTAAGTCAACAAGTTCAATACTAAGTGCCTTACATACCTTATCCCCCTTATTATTATATCATTAACAATTAAGAATAATATTGATAATTAACAATTATTAACAAATGACAATAATACCATCTTCATAGGATTACCATGATGATTAAGTGATAGAAAATAAATAATAGCTCTTTGCCAATCAAAAAGATATATGCATGTTAATGTTATACACATGTTAATTATATGTTAAAATTTTCGAAGCACCTAGAGAAGTCCATGGATTATGCAAGTCTTATCTGTGCACTGTAATATTTTTTTTATCAGGGACCAAATTAGCTTTTATTCCATAATTGCAGCAGGGTTTAAAACAGACCTGGAATCTCTATTTAAGGATTTTAGTGATCTCAATATCATACCAAAACATAAATGATGGATCATAAGTTCTTTCCTAGGCCTGTGTTTTGCTCGGGCAGAGGTACAGAAACAACGCAGGGTCCCTGAAATCTGGGGAGGGTGGGCAGAGTGGACAACAGTCTGTGCCACAGAGAGGAGAGAGAACAGTCTGCGTGGCGTGATGCAGAAAGGAGGACTGGGAGTGCTGGAGGCAAACTTGGCTGCCTTTGAGAATGGACTTCTCTTAATCGACAGAGAGGAAATTGTTGATTCTTCATAATAATAATAATAACAACATAATAGCTGTTTCCTCAATTATGGTCCAGGGTGTTTCATTTTATCATCTAGTCTTATGTACTGCAACACCAGCACACCAGGACAATTACATCAGAAGCACCAACTTCAACTTTAAAGAGCTGAGAAAATAAATCCAGCAAAACATTTCATGAATTTGGACATCAATATGTTGGAATGTGTGGCGATTTGAATCAGGGCTAGGCGGATGCTGCCCTTTGCTTGGCAAACTGCCTCTTCATTGATAATGCAAATTATGACTGCAAACAGCATCTCTGGGGGGTGTTTAAAGTGCTTAAGGGAACACACTGCACACTTCAGCAGCGTTCCTTTTATATGCAATTAGTCTGTTCATGACACATCATTCTCATCTATTCATTAAAGTAAGTCCCTGGCTTAGTTAGAGGCATTTTATGGATTTATAGAATCATGGGAGCTCAGAACTGGCTGGAGCCTAAAGGTCATCGAGTTCCTGATCTTCCGTTGGTTTCTCCTCTTTCCAACATCCACACCTGGGCTATTCTTGTCCTGTCCAGTGAGAGGCCACTCTTGACCCCCGCAGGCAGCCCTTGGAAAGATCATGAACTCTGGAGTCAGGAGGACCTGGCTCAAAACCCATGTCATCCTCTACTAGTTATGCGAGCCTCCGATTCCTTATGAGCATTGTGTGCACTGTGCCCAGTATAGTGCATTTTTTTGAGACTTTTTTAGTCTCCAAAAAGAGACTGAAAGTAGATTAGTGGTTGCCAGGGGTGGGAGCAGGCAGCTATCACAGACAGATACCAGGTTTCTTTTTAGGATAATGGAAATGTTCTACAATTAGATTGTGATGCTGGTTGTACAACTCTGTAAATTTACTAAAAGTCATCGAATTGTATACTCAAAACAAGTGAATTTTATGATATGTAAATTATGCCTCCATAAAGCTATTTTTAAAAATGAGATAAAAGAAATACCTAGCAACATTTCTTTTTAATGACAAAAGTACCCAAGGTACTAAGCATAGTGTACATGAAATAAAAACTAGTTTTAGGTATTATAGGAGAAAGTGTATGTGGTTAAAAAGCAAAATGAATTTTAGAAAATTATGTGCTTTACACTTTCAAGAAAATTAAAGAAAAATTGTGTCTGTGAAAGCTAATTAAAGGTAAAATCATAGGTCAGTGGAAAAAAATAGAATGTAGATCTACAATCTCTTAAAAGAAATCTGTGAGTCCACTCTGTTTAAGAATTCAGAATTTTTTGAATTTTAGAAAGGTAACATGAGGCATTTTCCATAAATTACATAACACCCCCAACAGGGTATTTGGCTGCATCTCATAATTAAACATATTAATAATTCTTTAAAGAAATGTATGAATATTCATCCTAAGTAGGATAAATGCAAGACTATAAAAAGATTCACGTCAGTTCGGGTCTGGATTTGCCACCCAGCTAGCTTGCTACAAACTGCAGAAAAGGCTTGGCTTGCCTGACTTTTGGATTTCAGGATTGAGGATCCTGTGTGAATGTTGTTATCACATCCATCATGACTTGCGTTTTCCCACTCTGCTCCTTTCCCCATGTCATAGCCCCAGGGACTGTGACAGTCCCTCCCAAGAGAGACCCTGAAGTTGGGGACCAAGCTTGAGGACAGATTGGAATTCCTCCTTCTGCCACTACTGAGCTTAGATGAGGGTGAGATACTGAAAAAAAAAAAAAAAAACCAGAGCAAATGGAAGTTTTAAATGGGAAATACTTCAGGATGGAGTGGAAAAAAAGCAAAGGACCACATTGTTTTAACACAGGACAACAGATAAATAGTGCACCCTTAAATAGTACTGCAAAAGCACGGGAAGCAGAAAAATTAAAAATTCAGGTCTGATTCATTAGTAAGTTCTGTATTGTTTGCTTGGTTTGTTTATTTCTGACCGATTTTGCAGAAATTTATGAAGTCTTGCACATGATTTACCACCTGCTCGTTATCTTTGATGCACTATGTGAGTGGCCCCAACTTCTGCCTCCCCCATGGGACCCTGGCCCAACAGGGGTTCAGGGTACTTGTTACTATGCCCAAGAAAGCCAGACTTTCCCTCAGCCTGGTGACAGTGATGTGGCAGCCCACCGTGGCTGGGCAGACCACAACCTACATCCCTGAGTTTCAGAGGAACCCTATTGCACTAGACTCCAAACTCCTTGAAGGCAGGGACCTTGTCAATCAATATTATATCTCCAGACCCTAGCAAACTGTTCAACAAATACATGTTGATTAATTGAATGGATGAGAGGACAAATAAATTGACTGTCAAATAAAGTAGTTTGGTAGTTTACTGTTTTGTAGAGACTGCCAACCCTGGCTCTAGGATCAAGAAATACCTTGCAGGAAGGGTGCTTTTGCTTGGGTTCTCCTCATGCTACCTCAAATGACATGGGTTATTCTAAGTATCTGCTTCTCTTTGTGAATAGATATCCATCATTAGGAATTGTAGGAGGTGAGCTGACTCTGGGAATGAATGGAATGGTACACTGGCATCCTAAAAAATGAACAGAGCTTCTTAATATCTAACTCTCATTCAAAAAAATCACTAACCCAAGGCAACACTAGAACTGGGTGTGCATTTCTGTCTTCAGGGGGTCCCCATCACGTTGACCCAGATGGCCAAGTTACAGGGCCAGGCAGGTCTTACTTTTCTACATGAGAGGTGCTCAGGGACTATGGTCGGAGGAAGGAAGGGGACTTGTGTTGATGCTGAATCTCCAGGGCAAGCAAACAATTTGTGCTTAGACTGTATTTATCTGAGTTGTCTCGGAGACACTGATGAAACCCTAGAGGGACTGTTTAAGGCCTCCTCGCCAACCTGTGGCCACTGCTTTAGAGGAAGACAGCCTACTCCATTTACATGTCAAAGACATTTAGATAAATTGTCATTATCCCCAGTACCAGTCCCCACAATCTCACAAAATCATAGACTCTCAGATTTGGATGAGGCCTTTAAGATGAACAGACCAGTCATTTGTGGTTTTAATACCCTCTCTAAGTAACCTCCGGGTACAGGGAAGCTAGCATTTATGGGTTTCCTGATATATGTTAGGCATTTTATTTATATACATAAACTTTATATATAATATCTCATATCCTTATAACTACTTAACTCAATCTCCCCCACCTTTCCCTCCTTTCTACAAAGGAGGAAACCGGGCCTCAGAAACATCTGGTGAGTTCCAGATGGTACCGAGTCAGTAAGAGTTAAAATGAGATACAAACCCAGAGAAAACTGTGTCTTTTCTCTTTCCACCATGGCTGGGTCCCACTGCCTGCCAGAGGGCTGATTCTATCTGGCTGTAAGAAATTCCACCTTAGAATAAGTGGAAATTACTGTCCCTGAACGTGCCACGGGTCTAGCTGCTCCTGCTCGGGCAGCCCCTCCCATGCGTGCAACCGGACCCAGGTGTCTCCCCGCAGTGGGCGAGTCCTCTCCTTGCAGGGTGCAGGCAACAGAGAGCGAGGCGAGGGGAGATAGCCCCCAATGCATGCACGTAATGCATGCAGTTGATTATTCAGTGACCGCAAACGCTCAGAGAGAAATGGCTTTTTCTTTCGGAAGCTCTCTGCCTGAAGCTTGCGCCTGAGAAAGCTGCTTGTCTCTGTTCCTTGGCTCCTGAGAGGAGAGTCTCTTCAGGTTGGAAGACAAGCAGACAAGTCTGTACAGGATGGACCGATGACACTCCCTGCCCCTCCCTGGCTGTCCCATACAGCACTAGAGCCACAAACACCCATCTTTTTAGTCTCTTTTTTTTTCAACTATTCTGTTTTGTTCTTTCCTCCCTCCCCCAACCCCAGCATCGTATGAAAGTAGAAACTCCAGGGAACTTGGGATCTGCAAGTCTCTGGGTTCAGGCCCAGTTTTGAGATTCACTGCCGGGGTCATCTCGGCTAAGTCACTGCAGCTTCTTGAGCCTCAGTCACCTGACTTCTGCAAGGGGGATTAGAATGACTGCAGCACCCAGCGGTAACTCCTGCACTAGAGGAGGGAGAACTCCGGGACCACAGATGCTTTGCAACACTAGGGATGATTATTACATGAGGAAGGGGAATGGGAATTACACAGCCCAGGGCTTATGTCAGAGAGTCTTTGTGCGTTATCATACCTTATCTCACACAGTCCATGAGCCTGGCCCGGTGTGAGGACCTGAAGGGATGTGGCGTGTAGCTTTCATTGATCATTTTGTTCTCTTTTTAAAGAGACAGGATCTTGCTCTGTCGCCCAGACTGGAGTGCAGTGGTGTAATCGTAGCTCACCGCAACTTTGAACTCCTGGGCTCAAGCAATCCTCCTGCTTCAACCTTCCAAGTAGGTGGGACTACAGGTGTGTGCCACCATGTTGGCTAATTTTTAAATGTTTTTAGAGCTGGGGTCTTGCTATGTTGCCCACATTGGTCTTGAACTCCTGGCCTCAAGTGATCTTCCCACCTCACGCTCTAAAGTCACTGGAATTACAGGCATGAGGCACTGTACCTGGCTACATTTACAATTTAGTAATAAAGAGGGGGAACAGGACCCAAGGACATTGTTTTGGGTGATAGTATTAAAAGATTTCCATTCATCTTGCTGCCGCTCTGGGACCTTCCAACAAAAACACATTAGGTGAATTATTAAACTAAATAAATGCAAGCAATGATACATTCATTCAATAAGTTATCACTCAGCCATAAAAAATGATGTTGTAGAATATTTAATGACATGGAAACATTGTCCCAATATTTTTAAGTGAAATAAGCTGGTTACAAAACGGGACACACATTATGATCGTTTTATAAACAAGGTAGGTTTACATAGGGAAGGATATATCCGAACATGTTTGCTTTTGTTCTCTCTAGTTATAACTGCGGGTGAATGTTATTTCTTTTTGCTTATTGATACTTTCTCAGTTTTCTTCAATAAAGATTTATTGCCTTTGTAATAAAAAGATTTTGTAAATACATAAATTCAAGCAAGTCCAAATCAACCCACTCACTAATTTCTTATGTCCAGAGTACAGTGCTGGGCCAATTACCCTCTTATAGTTTTTCCATTCTGTAGCAGCTGCATGGGTGCATTTCTCGTAAATAAACATCATCCTTACCCATGAATGCTAAGAGACCCAACTCTATCTCAGAGTCTGCTGAGAAGTAAATCCCTCCCCTGGAAACCACTGTCTGCAGACAGTTTGTAGACAGGAGATAACAATGACTGTGCATCAGGCTGGTTTTGAAGTCTGGTAGAAGTGAGCAGCCTTATTTATAATGCACATATGGATCTATTTCCTTGGGAGTAGAGGCAATTAGTAATCATTCTTTATAATGTACATATTTGTGCATGCATATGTGTTTACACTTGGCAAATTATGAATTCAGAGTGACTATTAAAGGAGATGTAATCTATATAGACTGATGAAAGTGAGGTCTAGCAGAAGGCAAGTGAACTGAGAATGAAATTTGTTCTGGTCATTTTCTGCAACTTGTTCGAGACCATTCAGCTGGCATATGCCTCAGTTTACTCAGCCATGAGGGAGCCATAGCTTGGGTTGATGGTGCCAGCAAAAACCTTTATATCAGACAGAGCTGAGTTTGAATCGCAGCTATGTGCCTTGGTGGTTGTGTAACTTTAGGCAAATTACTTCATGAACCTCAGTTTTTCTCTCTGGCCAATAAGCAGTAGTGCTTGCCTCATGGGGTGTTATGCCTGGTACAGAACTCTTCTGCAAATGATAGGGAGAATGCCCTGGGAATTGCATCTTTCACTTGAATGGAAGAGAAAAGAATTGGGTTCTTTTTCATTGTCCCAACTGAAGTTCAACAGAGTGCTGCATAGACACAAGGTTGAAGTATCAGCAACAAGATGAATCGCTTCAACTGCTATGCACCTGCCATAAAAGAATCTCATGGATTCAGCAGCATCAAGCAACAACCAGCTACAAAGCTATGCTTTTTCTTGATAATGAAGCCTTCTCTTTTCAGCAATGAAACTTTCAAACATTGACAACTCTAGATAAAAATCTTTCGAAAATATATTTTAAAATAATCACCTATTATCCTGACTGCTTAAGCTAAAGGTACTGACCTGTAGGTAAGCAGTCATTGATGTCTCGGGTCCCCAGCATTATGCCGTGGTGGGGACAGCTCTCTACCTGTGTTAGCTCCTTTCCTCGGCTCTAGTTGTTTCTTTGCTGCTATTGTAACTAAGTGAAAAGTGTTCTTTATCACCTTCTAGTTGCAATAAAATCAGTGCTATAGGATTATCTAGTGCCAATGACCTCTTGGAGAACTAAGAAGCAAATTTGGAGAGATGAAAAGATACAGTGGAGATAAGGTCTCAAGGTGTTTAATCGAATATGGCTTGGGGAACTAAGTAAAAGAGCTTAACAGGAATTGCATGGTAAATAAAAATCAATAAAGATCAGATTGAAAGTCTGCTAAAAGAAGGAAAGCACGTGGCTTCAGTCTAGCCACTGCATGGTACTTCCTTTCCAGAGACCCTCAGAAATCTTTTCCATACATCCTTGGGATCAAAAGGGCTGAGGGAGCTGGGAAACTGACCTCCAGATAAGAGAGGCTGCCTATATGCACATGCACATACACACACTTCATATGTGCACACACAGACATATACTCACACACAGATGGAGGGGGAGATTGGGTACCTATACAGGCTGGCTCAACAAAGTAAGCCGCATTTAACCCCTATTGGCTTAAACAGGTCTTATTTTAAACGTTGCACTTTGAGATAACCTGCAGGAGATCTGTGCACTGAATGTGTTAAAGGGCTTGAGAAACCTACACCAGAGAGTAGTCAAATCCTTATTCTCATTTCCTGACTGTTCCTGCAGCCTCTGCTTCAAATGCCTGTTGGAGAAACATGCCTTTTTTCCCCAATACCACAGAATGCCTGCCAGCGAAGGAACAAATACAAAAACTTTAACAGCATCTCGAGAGTGTTCCCCCTTTGCTCCTCACCAACTACTGACAATCAATGTAAAAGTAATCCTAGTTTTTATTTGAAGCTATCTTGGCTTTAAAAGAACCTTCCAAAAAATGATTGATGCGATGAATTAAACCCATAGGTAACCCCTGAAATCTGCTTTGAATAGCAACAAATTCCTAACAATATCTTCAACGCCTGCAACAACGAAATCTAATCTCTGAACTCCTAAAGGTCAAGATTTGCTGTCTGGTAGCACGGCTCAAGAGTAAATGCTCCCTAATGCTGCGCTAGGCGATTGCTTTGCACTCCAGACAATGTCAATTTTGTCCAAGTAGCTGCAGATGTGTCTAGCATTAAGTCAGAATGGTGTCAAGGGCCCTTCTTGAACACCGGCTGCTTCTCAGAGAAACTGGTCCTAAAGCCCTAGTCTATTACAGTCCATGCCCAAAAGACAGACATTTAAGGCTTAAAGAGGATGGAGAATAAAGCTGCATTAGATTTTTTAATGTTTCTGAGTTAGGAGACCCAGGGGAAGAAATTCTCTGGTGATCCAAATGTCCTTCCCTCTCCCCTCCCCACCAACAGCCCCTCGGATTCCCTGATTAAGGTGCTGCCACAGTGTCTATGAAGTCCTACCCATGAGCTACTTTCCTGATAAACCATTCATCACTGCTTTGCTCCATTTGAGCTATGGAAAAGCTATAACAGACTAATGAACTTATTAAATTAAGAAATGTATATGTTACAGGAAGCAATGTGCCAAGGGAAGGCATGGGGCTGGGGGTTGGAGGGAGCAGAGATTGAACCAACCTCTGCTCAGGGTACTCAACATAATGAAGTCTGCAAATGCATCAGCCCCTCCATCCCCAGCCCTGCAAGGAAGACACCCCCCGCCCCCAACACAACGTGCTTCTTCAGTTTAAACCTTTTTTTTTTTTAAAGCAGGAAAACATTATAACTGGTTTGAAAGCATACTTATACTAGAAGACCTGGATGAAGGTATTTTGGTTTTAAAAGTTGCTAAAAGCCAGATGAAGGTATTTTGCTATTTAAAATGAATAGGGCTGAGTGTATACCAGTAATAGCTCTCACATTTTACTGAGAAAACCCATTCATCATTCCCTGCCCATCTACCACCATTCGCTCCTTTGCTACTCTGGAGGAATATTTTATTCCTTTTCTCCTATGTTCTCTTCATCTGCTGTAAGCCTTAAAATAAGTAAATTTCAGCTGAGCATGGTGGCTCACACCTGTAATCCCAGCACTTTGAGAGGGTGAAGCAGGAGGATCACTTGAGGCCAGGAATTCAAGACCAGCCTGAACAATATAGTGAGACGCCTATCTCTACAAAAAATTTAAAAATTAGCTGGGGCATGGTGGCGCATGCCTGTAGTCCTAGCTACTCTGGAAGCTGAGGTGGTAGGATCACTTGAGCCCAGGAATTTGAGATTACAGTGAGCTACGATTGGGCCATTGCACTCCAGCCTGGATGACAGCGTGAAATCCTGTCTCTCAAAAAATTAAAATTAAAAAATAAGCTAATTTCCACCTGGGGCAGCTTGCATTAAGCATGTTTTTCAAGTCTGTAGAAGAAATAGTTCTTAAGACAAGGAAATTAGAATGTTGTTCCTTGTGTCAAACAAAAGACTCCTTTCTCTTCTCTTTGGCAGCACATTTTACATTTGCACTTGGCAGCATTCATTCTCCAGGAGGTAGGAACATGCCACATAGTTTCCCAACCTTTCCCGAGTCTCCTCCTTGGCAACAGATGAGTAACAAGTGGCAGAGGTTACCACTGATTCACTCTGGACTGTCTCTGTTAAAAACCGTAGTGCATTTCACAGATGGAATGTCATTTGTTCTGTGAAATCAACAAAGGAGACAAGCCTAATTTTTCTGCATCAGGAAATCCAATGTTATAGAAAACCCGGGGTTTGATTTTCTTCTTCACCTCTCCCTTGATTGCATCATGCTTTGGGCCCTTCTTTACTGCCAAAAGTTGCACGGATGTCAAGGATGACCTGGGAGGAATACTAATTTAAACCAGGGTTTTAAACTACAGAATCCAGGCAGGTAACACAAATGCGAGGAGAGAACAGGTATATAATAATATTGAGTGTGGGAACTGCAGTGAGCTGGAGGCAGCAGCTATTCAGCTTGGGCCAAGTGTTGCCATGCAGAAAGGCTTATTTGCATTGCTGGATCATCTGGGTTTTTTTTTTTTTTTTTTAAGAGAAGAGAGAGAAAGCAGATTTTATTGTGGATGAAATCTCCACATTGTTAAATTTTGGCTCAAAAATGTAAAAACATGGTGTAGGCAAATGAAACTCAGCTGCCTACCAGATCTAGCCTGTGGAATGCCAGTTGTGATTTCTTCTTTAAACCCATTTATTGCTCAGGTCAGAAGGGAAGTCACCTGATTAATTAGAAATGTTGGTGGGAGATTAAGAATGGTGCAGAGGCAGCATAACATCTGCCTATGATTGATTGGATGGGCCAGTTGGAGGAAAATCCAACCTGCATGTTCGCACAGATGGAGCAAATCCCAGGATTCTATGTAGGCGAGTGGGCTCAAAGGCCTCTTCCTCTAAAAGTGGGGAGATGGGGGTAATTAGTGTCAAAAGAGGTCTAAAACTAGATGTAGCTCAAGAGACAAAGAAAGTGCATGGTGAGTGCAGATAGCCCAAGGCCTAAACCAGGGATATAAATCAGATTCCTCATACCTGCTGAGTCCAACTGACTAGGCTGATAGGCTACAGGGAAGGTCATGGGGGCTGGAAGGAGAGAGAGCTAGGTAGAGTGGGATCTTGAGTGCAGTACTCTTGCTTTCTCTGGTCTGAAAGAGCCCAAGATTTGAAGGATGACCAGACCATGCTTCCACAGACAGGCAGGGGTTCGAGCTCCACGTACAAGGCAGCAGTATAACCAATGGCCTTCAGAAATACCCTGCTCTGGATCTTTAAGTCGTATTTATGATTCATACATTTGGAAACAACAAAGAACACTCATCACACTGGAAAGAACCATTTAAAATATGGATTCTAAAGTGAACGACTCAGTATCTGTGATCATAAGAAAAATATCAAATGACAACATGTATGAGAATCTATCTTCCCACACTTGGCCCTCAGCATTTAAATATTAGGATTATATGAGTCTTGTTTCCAAGATTTGGAAAGCCACTGAAGTGGATGCAGTGCTATGCTATTCAAATTCCCCTTCAGGACCTAGCAATTCACTTTCCCAGCTGCTGGGAGTGTTGGCTACCGATGGCTCACAGCTGAGTCCTCTCCAGGACCTGCCGCCAGCCACAGAGCTGCTCCTTGGAGCAGACTCCTCTGAATGTCTAGTCAAGGAGGGTACAGCCTCCCAACCTCCCTTGCCTCAACTGGGACAACTCTGAAGGGCCATCCAAGTTCTAAAGCTCCCATAAGATCACTACATGGTAGTTCATCATCCTCTTTAGCCCAATTCTGCTTCCTTCACTCCCTGTTCTGTACATAAATCTCAGTCTCAGCATCTGTTTCCTGGGAAACTGACCTACAACAAGGACCTAGTTGAAATATAGGAGTGTAATAGAATATCAAAGATGCTGCATGTCAGGCTAATTTTAAATGCCTTTCACATTGATGGAACAAAATTGCAAATGTAGTAGGGAAGTAAGGAAGGAATTATGTGATGTTCAGTGGAAAACATTTCCATTTCCCAGTAATATTTAGCTTTACCTATGTTAGGGGATCTACGTTGTTTTGATTTGTCTGGGATGCCTTCTCCCCACTCTAGTTATGAGATTTGAGGAGCAAGTACCAAGTGTGATGCCCAACTCCCTAGAGGCAGGCATAGGCAAGTGAACCTGGTCTGGCCAGTCTCGGTTCCCCATGCCCTGTCTATAGGGATTAGTTCAAGGGCATGTGACCAAGGCTAGAGCTAATCAGAGTCACTGCATGGAATTTAAGAGAATACCCCAAGAAAGATAGGCTATCTCTTTCCTTTTGCATCATAAGCTATGATAATATCAGCTTGTGACCATGTACCTCACTGCCCATCCATGGTAGAAGACAATGAGGCCAACCCGCAGAGAGAGGCAGAGCCACGTGCGGAAGAGATAAAGAGAAAGACGACAACCTTGTCTGTGCCCTTGGGTCCAACTGTGCTTGAAGTCAGAACCAAACTTGGACGTCCCGGGTACGTGAGCTCCAACCGTTTCCCCCTCATTTTGCATAAGCTGCATTGAGTTGGGATGTCCATCACTTGCAACTGAAAGAGTGCTGACACTTTCACTGCCTCAATCGTTCAATCAGAGACAGGTTGAAACAACAACTAATAACAACCCCATGGAAGAACAACAAAACAGAGGTCCCTGGCTTCAAGAGCCAAGAGCTCTCTCAAATCCCAGCAGAGTAATGCAGCCATGAAATAGGGAGGATGCATTCTGGGGAAGGTCTTTGTCAAAAGATTCAAACCTATAAGCAGAATTAATACAGGCAGAATATAGAATAGATAGAATATAGGCAGAAATATTAATAAAATGGGGTTTGCAGTGTAAAAAAATCACTGATGATCCCTGAAAATAAAAAACAAATGGGAAAATGAGAATTGCAGCTGGTATTCTTGGAGTAGGGGAACACAGTGTTGAACTGAGATCAGGACAGATGAAGGAGGGAGGCCTGACCTGGCTCAGGCAGAGAAGACTGGTGGTGGGGAAGGCAGTCAGGGCAGACAGTCTGGAGGAGGCAGCTGGCAGACTTGTGTTAGTGCAGAGGGCTTCCAGGTCAAGGAAGAAGCAGATGAGGAGGGAGGAGCTGATTGGTTTATCTACATCCCACAATTCCTAAGCAGAGGCTGATTAACTGGGAAGCTAACAAAGATTAAGTTTTGAGGCTCCTCACTTGTAAAAGCCCTTCCAAGATCCCGTGAGGGGCTCTTGCGATTTGTTCCCATGGTCATATATGTTTGCAAAATTTGCATAACATGTGGTTAAGATGCTGTCTCTCTCTAATGTGATCTCCCCTCTTTCATACTGTCCTTCATGTTGTGTGGTGTTAAGCTGGTCATGAGGGATGCAGCTAAGAGGAAGTTGAATTGGGGATCCATGTATGTTGGGTTTAGTGGATCATATTTATGTAGGTCGGGGTCTCTTCCATGTATAGTAGAGGTGTCACTTGCTGAGCTGGTATGGCTATGTCTACCAGGAATCCTCCTCTTGCTCCCTTTGCTGGCTCATACAGATGCAGAGCAAGAACTGCTGGGACAATATGTATGTGTCCTATGCCGTCTGCCACCAGACATTTGTGGGTAGTGGGGGAGGGGAAACACAATCTGAAATGTGTGGAGCTAGAAAGTAGTAACATGGAAAATCATAAGAAGAGGATCTAATTCTCATCACAGCCTAGTGAACAGAAGTTGCATCTTCCATCAACAATATACTCAGTAATTCAGAGTACACAATTGCTATATTTTTTCTAAAATGTTGGTAAGAATGACATGACTTAGAATGTATTATATAACAACCCTTGTGTTTGTGGGCACAGACCTTCAGCAGTACTATAAACAGCTGGTACTTCTATGTGACAAGTTGTGTGTTTTATGCATTGCCACAAAAATATTGAATCCAGTCATACATTTTTTGCATCTTTACAAAGTATGACATGAGTGAAGATAATACAAAATTCATACAGTTTGTGTACATAATGAGGACTCAGAACACAATGGTTAATGCCTGATATCATTTCAAAGAGTATTTAAGATTTGTTGTTGCACAAGAAAGTTGAAATGTTCTGAAGTCTTATAGGTCTTAAATGAAAGAAACTGAGTGAGATTTTTTCTAAATTTAAAAGTAATACAAAAAATCTGTGTGACAATATCAATAACCATTGGTGAAGCTGGAAAAAAAAAAGACTTTCTCAATAGCCAATAAATGAAATTCTTTTCATTAATCATATTAGAGAAAAGACTGAATTATCTTTGAGGTTTCTTTATAGAAAATATTGTAAAATTTTCATTTGAGAAGGCAATCAAAATGTTTATAGCCAGAAAATACTGGGGGAAAAGTATGATAAAAATATACCACACAGATAATTAATGAGGGGTATAATCAATGTCATTTTCCCAAATTTTGTGATACTTGTGGTATTTGTTGGTATTTACAATTTTATCATTTGATGTCTATTGTCATTCTAAATAAATGCAGTTGACCCTGAACAACATGGATTTGGACTGTGTAGGTCCACTTATATGTGGATTTTTTCAAAAAATATATTGGAAAACTTTTTGGAGATTTGCAACAATTTGAAAAAAACTTGCAGATGAACTGCTACCCCTGAAACAGTGAGACCAACCTCTCCTCTTCCTCCTCCTTGGCCTACTAAATGTAAAGATGAAGACCTTTATGATGACCCATGTCTACTTAATGAATAGGAAATATATTTTCTCTTCCTTATGACTTCCTTAATAACATTTTCTTTTCTCTAGTTTCCTTTATTGTAAGAATATAGTATATAAGACATATACACAAAATATGTGTTAATTGACTGTTTCTGTTATTGGTAAGGCTCTGGTCAACAGTAGGCTATTAGTAATTAAGTTCTGGGGAGTTCACAGTTATATGGGTTTTTTTATCCATACCTAATTTCATATCTGTAATTTTCTATTTTGGGGTCCTTCCCCTTCCCTTTTCACCACCCCCACTCTAGACTGTCTAAGTTTCAAGCCCCATAAAATCTGCTCCTGGGGTTGGACTTCCTCCTCTGGACAAAGGACAAAGGTCAGAGGGGAAGAGACTTTGGACCAGCCCTCCTGGCCCCATCCAATGACCCTGGAAAAGGTCTAAATTTTTGTAATCTGCATGCATAGCCGGTTGGTAGACTTTGTGCCCATTTGAGGGACTCATCTTTCTACCTGCTTGCTAAAATTAACCTGGTGCCTGGGATTATTTTAACAGTGGTTAGGAGTCTTATTTTTCTCTAATTCAGCTTAAATTGCAAATGTTTGGTTTAGTTAAATCTTCAGTGTAAATTAGTTTCATTTTTCACTGGTTATAAGGTGGGCGGGGAGAAGGCTGGGGGCACAAAATGATCTGGGGGGAGGGAAGAGGAGGAAGACAGGGAAGAGGGAGCCGAAGGAAAGGGAATGATAAGGAAGCCCGTCCCACCTGTGGAAGACGGAGGGGGACAGAAAAGAAAAGCCCAAGAAGAGGGAACAACCCCACAGACTAACAACTCTGGTCCTTTCCGTTCAGCCGAGGTGCCAGCCAGGGGCTGTGCACAGAAGGTGGCCGGTGCGGGCAGCTCGGGCTGCATGATTTATGGCGTGTTTCTGAGCACAGCTCCACATCCCATAAAGAAGGTTCGTTCCCTGGGGATTCGTTAATCAAGGAGCACTGTACAAACACCACTTCCTGTGGGATGTTAATAGTGTCTGTAAGCAGGAGGGAGAGCGGGGAATCATTGTTTAGCCAAGAGAGAAATTAGTTCACAGCTGCAAAAGAAAACTTGCCTTGATGTAGGAGAGATCCCTTTGTTAGCGAGTCAACAATAAGCAACCAGGTAAGCATTTTGGAATTCGAAAAGTGGATGCTGTAATGAACTAAAGAGTAAACACTTTCTTCAAGCTCCTAGGCTTCTTGTGGTCAGGATTGTCTCGGAATGATGGAGCAAGCTATCATGCCTGATCCCCGCCTGAGAGCCAGACTTTGGCTGTTGATTTATGTGAGTTGTTTGTTTATGTGGATTATTAGATGTGGAGAAAAATGGGACTTTTAGAAACATGTATTGCTTCTGGTACACAGGCATGAGAGAGGAGAGAGATGGGGACGACGGCGCACCATCTGTCCCCACTCCCCAGGACCGGCTTCCAGCCCTGGAGTGGAGGGGTGGGCCGGTGTGGGAGGAGCTATTTCCAGGAAGGACCCTGTGAGGCTCTGAGCACCAGCGATGCTGGGGCCAGCCTGGGTGACCACAAACGGTGCAGAGTTGCAGAGAAGGGAAATCTTCAGGTTTGGGAGCGTCAGGGTGTGGCACCGTGGCACAGATGTTGGTGTCTCATGGTGGCTGCCCGCAGAGCAGCGCTCACACGAGCTGTGCGGGTAGGATATTGACAAAGGAGGAGTCCGAGCAATGGGGTGGGGAGAAGGCGCTGAGTGACAGAGGCTGACAGACAGGATCACGAGCCAGACTGCACGCTGGCCAAGTGGTCTCTTTGGCCTCATTCCCCTTGACCCATACCCTAATCTAGATCTTACCATTTCTAAGGACAGGAAGAAAGAGATCCCCAAGGAAAAGAAGAGAAGAGGCAGTGTTTCTCCCAAGTCTAAAACTAATTGCCTGTGCAGTCCACTCTGGGCACAGGAGTCACACTGCCTAGAGGCAGCTCAGGGTCATCATGTCACACCAGTCACAAGGTAGGAAACAACCCAGTGTTGCAAGGCAACGGGGCCAGGACTCTCAGAACCTAAACACAAAGAGATACGTGTTAGTGGGAGACTCTCTCTCCTCTAGATATCTACATTTACCTTAGTCAGGCTGCAGTAGCAAATTACCATAGTGGCTTAAAAAACAAACATTTATTTCTTATAGTTCTGGAGCCTGGAAAGTCCAAGATCAAGGTGCCAGCAGAACTGGTGTCTGGTGAGGCCCTCTTCCTGGTTTGCAAATGGCCATCTTCTCATTGTGTCTTCACACGACAAAGAGCAGAGAGAGCCTGTGCCTTTGCCTCTTTTTTCTAAGGGCATTAACCCCATCACGAGGGCCCCATTCTCTTGACCTGATCTAATCCTAATCGCCTCCCAAAGGCCCCACCTCCAAATACCATCACATTGGGGGTTAGGATTTCAACAGATGAATTTGGGAGGGATGCAAACATTCAGTCCCTAACAGCACTGAAAAAGCTAATCACTGACTTAACCCCCTACCCTGGTGGAGAGTAGAGAGAAGGGAGAAGAAATTTCTGAGCACTTGCATTTCAGATGCTAACTTAGAACCTTAGAACCCATTTTCAGAAATGAGATCTCCAGTGGTATGTTGATCATGCAAATCAAGGTGTCTGCCATGCTCATTGTCACCTTCTATCGAGGACTGCTCTGTCCCCAGGCCCCTAAACAGAGAGACAGTGCTAGATTTTTTCTTGTCCAAGGGTGGCCACTGACTGACTGAACAAGAAAAGGGAACATGACACAGGCTGGTCCATCTGCGGGCTGGCAGGTGACCCTGTGAGGTACCCCAGAGGAGACAGTAATTAACCAAACCGGTCAGACTGGGAAACTGGGAAAGCACCTAGTTCCTGTGGCAGTCTCTGTTTTTGGTGGCTTTCTGATCCGGGACTAGTTCTAGTCCACATGGCTACTTATACTAACCACCACCCCTGTTTTGTTAAGAGTGTCTTAGGAAGTGTTATGGTTTCAGAGTTTGTGTCTCCCTAAAATTCATATATTCAAATACTAATCCTGAATGTGTTGGTATTAGGTGGTGGGGCCTTTGGGAGGTGATTTGGTCAGAGGGCAGGGCCCTCATGAATGGAACTAGTGCTCTTATAAAAGAGACCCCAGAGAGCCAGCTAGCCCTGTCCACCATGAGAGGACACAGCTAGAAGATGGCATCTATGAAAGCAAGCTCTCACCAGACACCAAATCTGTTGGTGCCTTGATCTTGGACTTCCCAGCCTCCAGAATTGTGAGAAATAAATTTCTGTTGTTTGTAGGCTACCTAGTTTTTGGTATTTTGTTACAGCAGGAAAATATGGTAGTTTGTTAGAGCAATATGAATGGACTAAGAAAGGAAGTTGTGTCACTTCAATTTAAACCTCTAATGCAGAGCAATAATTCTCTACACCCTAGGGACAGAAGCTTTGGTTATACCAAATCCTATTTGGTGACAGGCTAAGTTGCACACAATAGCCCAGAGGGGTACACCACTGCAGCTAAATTCTCAAGGTTGTTTTCTGGAAACATGAATGCTTAGGGTGGCAGACAACATGGTGCACACACTGCCGGTATTTTGTGCACTATCCCTGTAGCAAACTCTCTCCAGGCCAGGAGAATGGCCCAGAACATCCAAGAGGGTAGAAGGGAAAGGCGGTCAGGACATCCAGCAGCATACAGCCTTACAAAGAAACGGCTCCGAGATAATGATGCATTAAGAACCTCGCAGCCAAAGCAAGATGGAAAGGTGCTTCAGGCCTACCTTTGCCCTGGAATAGAGCTATGCTTCTGTGTGTGTGTGTGTCTGTTGGGGGGAGCTTTGGATAAGAACTACTACAATAAATTAAAGAGAAAGCCATAGCTCCCAGCCATATAATATATGAATTTCCTCTGCTTGTCAGCTTGTCAAAAATGGAATCCTGATTCCTCTCTGTTAATGGCAAGCCTTTCCTTCCTAGTTAACATTCCTAGGTGGAGGCAGGAAGAGGCGAAAGTGGCATTTGATAAGAACTAGGAGAGCATTGCTTTAGAAAAGCACTTTAACCCTTTTTGCCTGTTCCAGCTCCTACGGGGGAGATAGAACATGTGGACTTAATTGGTTCTGAACAAAGTCCATGAAATTCCCTAGAAAGTATGCAACCAGATGTCACACTCCAGTGCTAAGTGTTAAAGAGGCATCTTTGTAACAAGCACTGCAAAAGATGGGATGGCAGGTTTGTTTTAATGAAACTAAGCTCCTGCCCTTGTGTTACAGGCATTTTAGGACACTCCTACCCAGGTACCATGGTCCTTACTGTAAAAGTCTACAATTTAAGTTCCTAGTGTACCACATAAGGATTGAAATGAAGCTGAAGGGCATCTTGTCAAAACAGTAGTGTTGATCAAAATTATTCCCCCCTCACCATGTTCTCTCTCACGTTTCCTGATCTTTAAGGTTAGTTCATGTTTCCATATGGTATCATGGGATGATCGCTTTACTGGGAGACAAAAGTCCTGGATTTGAGTTCTGTTTTCATCACCCACAATCCTGGGCACATCATTCATCTACTCTGTGCCTCTGTTTCCTTCACCATAAGGTGAGACAACCTTATGTCATGTCTGTCTCACAGGATTACCATAGGGACCACGTGTTTTCATTTGCAAGACATTTGCCCAGCGCTGACACCTGCTGTGTCATGGAATGTGTGTTCCTGGTGAGAGGGCAATGAAGGGATATAGGTTGGGATGAGACTCAATCCCGATGTTGGAGAGCTCACTGGCCAGCCAACGGTGTAGGAGTGTGGTCTGGAAACTGAAGAGTGCTTCACAAAGAGAAGGCATTTCCATTTCCTGTTGCACGGCTGTTATTGTCCTTTAGAAATTTTGCCAAGCTCTTGTTCTCCTAGATAGTTTTGGTTTACTCCCCCTTGGTCTCGGCTCCTTTCTTTTAACTCACGTTTGTGTTGTGCTTTCTAAATGAGCTTCCCTTGCAAGTAGAGAAGTTCCTAGATTCTTTTCTAGGTTAATCTTCATTGAACATAACCCCTGAAAGAGGCAGTTCTTCTACTTTGAGCCTCCACTGCTGGATCCAGGATAGATTCTTGGACCAAGATGGGCCAATTTATGGATGTAGCCACTATCTAGAGATTCAGAATTGGGACACTGAAAGAGAGACTTGGTGGTCAAAAAGAAGGGGCCATGTGCAGGTGTGGCATGTGAATAGTGACCTCCAGAATGGAAGTCCACCACTTAGACAGGTGTGTCCCCAGTGCCATCCCAGTGACTGTCCTGGAGACCTTCCTGCACTGTCTGTTTTATTTACATGAGTTTGAGTGGGATTTTGTTTCTTATGAACAAATAATCTCTATCTGATCTCCTCTCCCAGACAAGCATGGCCCTAGGGAACTGGCTTCAAGCAGGCCTGTAATGTCCCAGACATCTGGGTTTAGCCCAACAATGAGCCATGTGTCTGCATGCTGCAGTATAGAGAGCCATTTTTTTAGTGGAAAACATATGAAAAAGATGAAGCTATTTAGGAGCTAACCCAGCACAAACACAGTCCCTCAGTGTATAGAAGCAGCTGAATCAGTGTCAACAACATTACTGTGTGTCAAAAACATTTAATAACCACTCACTCAAGCCCAAGTTGACATTTTTACAAGATACAGTGCTGGTCCAGGCCATAAGACTGGCTTTCTGCCTCAGTTTCCCTGCATTACACTCCATTCTGCCAGATTGACCAGAGTTGGCCCTTGGCCCTCAGCCCACTCAGCAGGGGCCTTGAGGCTTTACTGAGCCCATGCTCACTCCCTCTTCCCTGGACACACCTGCCAGCTGCACGCTGGAGGCCAACCATTCATTCATTCTTTTATTTAATAGACAATTATTTAACATCTACCATAATAGATAGATGGCAGGCCCATGCTTGCACTGAAGATATAGAGGCAAAAAGACCAAAATCTGTACACTCAAGAGCTCTCCGGAAAGCAGAAGAAAGCTACCTTTCAATGAATAATCACAACACTGTGTGTCCAGTGCAGCTCTAAACATGTTCAAGACAAAGAACTAACACAGATGGGGACTGATAACATTGGGGAGGAAGAGAGCAAAGGCTTTCTGGAAAAAGCTGGCTTTTGAAAACAAAATAGAATTTTGACAAGAAAATAGGGTAAAGTTAGAGGGGCAGAAAGAACATTTGGGAGACAGGGAATGCAGCATCACCCAGGACCATGGCCCTTCAATCTCCACCACTGCCACTGGGTATCACCACCCGTCCACCCTTCTCTGGCCACCATGCTCTGCTCGGCACAGTGGTCTCCCTGCACAGCACCAGAACTAGCCATACCTTCTGCATCTGTGGACTCAGTGTTTTGGATCCTTCGCCAAGCCTACAGAGGCCAGCAGTCCCTGCCAGGGCGGGACGTCTCCCAGCCCTGTCCATGGTCCTAATTTGCTCCTCCTTTCCTGGTCCTTTGGTTGAGATCCCAACATGTACTGCTTCCAAATTCACCTGAGTTATGGACCTTGAGGATGCCAGTGAATGCTTCCTGGATGGAGAGGGGCCCAGGAAGTAAACTGGACCCTGTAGGATGATAAGATTTCAGTGGGTGACAGAGACAAAGAATTTGAGATGGGGAGTGGAGACAAGGTAAGCCCACCCTTGACACTATGAGGGAGTGGCGTATTCCTCATTGAGCAGGAAGAGGAGTCGCTAAAGAGATGAATATCAGAAAAGACACTATTTCAAACAGAAACTTCCCAGGCAACCCTGTCACATAAAGGCACCAAGGGCACAGTGTATCCAAACAGTCCTGAGAGTGAGACCTTGTGCCACCATGGGTCAGAGTTGAGCAACATTCTAAAGTTCCAATTTGTCCTAAGTGAACCAATGTGCAGAACTAACGAGGTCATCAATTTTTCTTCCAGCTAATGAACTCGTCAGGAACGGTGTGATGTGGGAAGATGATGAGATGAGCAACCAAACCTGATTAAATAGTTTCATCTTCATCAAAGAATCAGACACAGAGCTGAAGCCCCATTATTCACTGGAAAAGGATAATTACGCAGAGGGGGCTGCCGTCAGAGCCACCCCTCCCCTCACGCAACTGGCTCTACACCCTCAAGCACAGGGAGTGGGTCGCACCCAGGAGCGGATGCTATTTAACTCAACAGCTATTTATGGGCAGCTTGCTCCACACCAGGTGTGGGCCAAAACAAAGAATGGAGATAAATAATACTTGGTTATTTAATAACACTTGGTTATTTAAGTAGTTCATGGTTGATCTAGTATGAAACAACAACTAGCTGAAAGATGTTCTCCTAGCACTTCAAACTAAGTGCCGTGGAGCTGGGGGGGAGGAGGGGAGAAGAGGGAGCCAGGGAAGCCTTCTCATAGGTGGTCACCCTGGAGTTGGGCTTTAAAGATGAGCAGAATTTCATTGTGGAAGAAATAAAGGAACTGGAAGCACATACCAGGCAGAGAGAGGAGTTTGAGTAAAAAGAAAGAGGTGTGACAACATCCAGCTTGTTGGGAGAAACGGTTCTTTCTTACCCAGTTCACAGATTATAAACCATCCAGAGCCATTCAGAGGGGTTTAGAAACAAAATAGTTGTCTTCAAATAACCCACATTGGATCAGTCATTCCCAGACTTTTCGGCCTTCTGATCTTTGTTGGGTGGATTTCATGACAGCTTTTCCACTCCCATCCTCCAAATTCTATGTCATTTATTTATTTCCTATAAAAATTTGTGTTAATAGAAATTAATTTTATTTTGAGAATTTTTATGATTTTGTTTTTCCATGTGAGATGTTCTGAAACTATTTAAGACCAAAAGCTGGCCTTTCATTTGGACTTTACAAGAGTTTTGCAACCAAAGAATAGTAACAAAATGTTATGCAAGACCCTGGTCAAACATTAGAGCTGAATTGTCCAGTTGATGATGTGATCCTTGATTGCACAGGGGAGAAATGCACTCGTATCTGGTGAGTTAGTTCAAGTGAAGATAAGCTGCCGTAGTGAAGAGACCTACAGATATAGGACCCATAAGAATATAGACGTTTATCTTTCTTGTGCGACAGTACTGAGGTGACAGCTTTGTTCAGGACCTGTTTGAAGACACAAATTCCTTGTAAGTTGTTGTTTTCCTGTATCTAGGACATTGTCATTATCTGCCCAGTTGGTGCTGGGTTGCCACCGTGTCCCTCTGGCTGGAATGTGGACATGGCTGAGACCCATCCTCACACATGCAGATGATGACAGTGACCTAGAGGATGGTGGAGCTATAACTTAAAAGGAACCTAGGTTCTTACATGACTTCAAGGGAGAGGAATGCCCAGCTACAGTGAATCACTCTTCTCAGAACTCTCATGGAAGGAGAAACAAAGGCCTGTATTTTTGAAGCCACTTCCTTTTTTGGTCTTTTCATTAGAGCAGCTCAGTTTAACCTTAACCGATTTAGAAGTTGGTACTGTAGGTGGAGTGCTGCCATAACCCAAACCTAACATAGTAGTTACCACCTTCATCAACTCTTTCCTGACCCTTCCAAACACATGTGCCTTATTCCTGCAAAGCTCTTTGCTTTCCCTTTCCTTATGACCCGTTATATTCTGCCTCGTAACATTTGTTTGCTTCTTTGATGAACTCCGCTGCTAGACATTAAATTCTCTTGGTGTAGGGACTGAGTCTAAGTTACCTCTTTATCCTTGCTATGTGTAGCCTAGTGTCTTGGGGTAATGGATGCTCAAAAAGCATTTCTTGAATTGACTCTGTACTCACAAGTCTTGAGACACTATATATTAGTTTAAATTCAATCCCCCTTTGGGGAAGAGACAGTATTTCCTCCAATTCCTGTGTGGTTGGTAACTCTGATGTACATTCATGGTACAATGCTAGATTTTGTGGCAAGGCATTGCATCCCAAACATAAACTCATTCAGCTATTCATTTAACAAATACTATTTGAACAGCTCCCACAATAGGTACTGGGAATGTCATATTGAACACGATGGGCTGAGCCCTTGTCCTTGAGGAGCTTATGCTGTAGCCTGTCAGAGAGCCATCAAATCCATCACCAAACATGATCAGTAGTTGAGAGCTCATTATGAACCAGGAATTGTGCCACAGGAGGCTGTGCATTTGCTGGGGTGTGGAGAGGGAAGCATCCAAAGATCAGTGACACACAAAGGTTAGCATCCAGTTGGGGAAACTGGACATATTTTTAAAAGATAGCTAATAAGCATTACATGCTGCTTACCAACCAGGAAATTGGTCATCGGAGATGCAGATCTTTGGAGGTGGGTTGTTTGCTAAGGTAAGTCTGGAAAACTTTGTGGAAGTGGAGAGACTTGTTTTTGGCCTGGGAAAATGGCTAGGACTTGGATACATGGAGAAGAGGGAGCAGGAAAACATTCCAGGAACTGAGAGAAGAATAAATGGTGAGTTTAAGAAAGAAAAAAAAAAAATTGGCAGGGCGTGGTGGCTCACACCTGTAATCCTAGCACTCTGGGAGGCCGAGGTGTGTGGATCCTTTGAGCTCAGGAGTTCGAGACCAGCCTGAGCAAGAGTGAGACCCCATCTCTACTAAAAATAGAAAGAAATTGGCTGGACAACTAAAAATACATAGAAAAAATTAGCCGGGCATGATGGCGCATGCCTGTAGTCCCAGCCACTCGGGAGGCTGAGGCAGTAGGATTGCTTGAGCCCAGGAGTTTGAGGTTGCTGTGAGCTAGGCTGATGCCATGGCACTCTAGCCCAGGCAACAGAGTGAGACTGTCTCAAAAAAAAAAAAAAAAGAAAAAAGAAAAAAGAAAAAAAAATCAACTTTACAGGAGCAAAGCATTCACCCATTCTTTTTGTATTAATGCAGTACTCACAATGTGCAAAGCATTGGCAAGATGGTAGGAGGTCATTGCATAGGTATAAGGGTGGCCCCTGCTCCAGAGGAGTTAAAATCTAGACATGAGCAAAAAGAACCAGCAATCAAGGTGTTATTTCATTTCCTGGTGTTGTTCCATTCCCTGCTTTGATGTAAACAAGAGTAGAGAGTGTCATCCCCAGGAGACCACTGTTAAAAGGCACTTCTGCTTCCTGGGGATGGAGGGAGTACACTGAGGAGGCCAGTACCCAGCTGACTACTTTATCCCATTAGCCAGCTAATACTTGGTAGACCCTAAATGGTGATGTTCAATAGAGAGAGGGGATCTAGCTGGATAACCAGGGGCCAGTGAGCTGGATGGAGATCCCAAACTTTCCTCTCCCCAGTCCACACCCCCTAGAATGACTGGCTACTGCATCTCCTCCTTCTTTCTCAGACAGCTCTTCCCCTATTCTCCTTGCTCCTTAGCCATGAAACACAGAACCTAAAAGAATAGTTACTCTGGAGGCATTACTTAGGGCAATGCCAAGGAAGATAATGACATCTCAGATGAAATAATGAGTCACCTTACTTAGTTGTGAAACTCTTGCTTTGAGGAAAAAGAAATTGAATCAACACCCCAGGAAGATGGGAGCGGTCGTGCATATAGGAAAACATGTCCCTTATTTTCCATGTTCCCTCTAACCCTTTCTCCCTCTGCCTGTGCAGGGTCAATTGTTGCCTGAGGGGGCATTTTTAATGATTGGCCAACATGCTAAGTAAATTTCATGTAAGTTAGGAGCCTATAAAAGTCTATTAATTTTCCTTGGCTCTTTCTTTTCCTACTCAAATATGGTTGGTTATTCCACAAGGAATTAATTGTGTTCCTGAATCTTGATCAGAATTACTCTAGAATAACATACATAGAATATATCCTGTGAATTCCATTGTATTCACAGAATGTACTCCCAGAATATATTTTCATCCTATGGATGACCTCCTGTGTCTTGAAGAGATCATTTTCTTGATAAGTCCCTTGATTCTCTTTTTGCAAGTCTGGCAGTGTAGTTTATTGGCTTTGTAATAGGAAGCTCTCACCATTAGGGACGGAACTAAGATCACCAAACTATTTCCTCTACATCCTTAGTTGAGCTTTGAATCACAAAAGTAGTAGAAGGCCCAGCATGATGTCGTCTCTGAAATGAGCAATCCCTTAATTAAACAGAAGTAAATAGAGGTTACAACATGTTCCTTAATTAAATAGATGTAAATGCCCAATCACTCTGCTTTTCACACACATCAATTTTGCATCATCTCATTTTCTTGTTTGCCCAGTGGAAATGGAAATTCCGAGGCTCTGTTTTGGTCAAAATCTCCCAAGTGCGCCTGCCAGGCTGGGTGTTCAATGATGAATATTTACCTTCTGGTTTATAGAAAGCTGTTGCTGGTGTCTGCTCTCCCACCTTTTGGCATCTGCGGGCTTAGGAATTACTATGAGCCTGATGTAACTGGACCATCAAGAGAAGCAGCCCAGCCTTTGCCCAGCAAAGCACCTTGACATCTGCCTCGGGAAAAACATGCCTGGAGGCACAAGGTGAGGGGTACGGTGCAGAGTGAAGAGGGGCACCCCGATTCAAAAACCGGTGCGCTTCGTCACACCTGGTCCCAGGGCTAGGCAAGTTCCTTCTGGGGACTGAAAATATATTCCATGAGTATATTCTATGAATACAATGGAATTCATAGGCTATATTCCATGAATATAATTCCTGGAACTCGTGAGGGTTAATTTTATGTGTCAATTTGGCTAGGCTGGGGTGCCCAGTTATTTGGTTAAACACTAGTCCAGATATCGCTGAGAAGGTATTTTGTAGTTGTCATTGACGTTTATTTAATACAGTCAGTTGGCTTTAAGTAAAGGAAATTATTCTCAATAATGTGGGTGGGCCTCATCCAATCAACTGGAGACCTTCAGAGCCAAAACTGAGGTTTCCTGGAGAAGAAGGAATTTGCCCCAAGACTGCAACATAGAAGTCCTGTCTGAGTTTCCAGCCTGCTGGCCTGCACTGCACATTTCAGACTTGCCAGCCCCTGCAATTGTATGAGCCAATCCTTACAGTAAATCTCTCTCTATGTATTATATATTCACATGCTATTGGTTCTCTTTCTCTAGACAACCCTGACTGATACAGAATCCATCTGAATAAGAGGAGAACATCCTACTTCCAATTCAGAGAGAGTAGTCTTATCCGAGTACAGCTCAAAGCAAGCTAAGTGATGATGCCCCTTAAAAAGCTAAGGTGGGGTTAGGAATTGGGTGGAGAGGAGAGAGTCGAGTTTCTACCACTCGAGGTGGGGACCATGTTTAGCTGGCTCTCATCTTCTTGCTAGTTCTGACAAGGCCGGCAACTTGCCATCCACGAATCGGGTGGTTATTGGAGGACAACAGTGGGTTAACAACACTTTGACTGAGTCAAACCGTTAATTGGAACAGAATCCATCTCAATTTATTCCTAGAAACAGTTCTGCTTTTCTGAGGCATTAGGAATAAATTGAGGTGGATCCTGTTCCAATTAGAATTTATGATTAAGACCATCATTTCAGGAGGACAAGCTAAGCAAAGCCACGAACATTTGGAAATCTATATGACTAAGGGGTCTTAAATAAAAAGGTTAGTTGTGGAGGAGAAAGTCATAATGACCCAATCTCCTTGGTGATTTCTTCCCACTCCCTGAATTTCCAGCAAAGTGACCGACATTTGAAGGTTAGGTCAAGGAGTAATTTTCATTGAATCATAGGATTTAGGAGCTAAAAGGAATATTTTATAAATGAGGAAACTAAGCTCAGAGAGGAGAAATGGCTTGCTCAACAGTGACATTTGTCGGGGAAAACTATTTCCTCATCTTCTGGTGGGGAGATGGGTATGTCCCTCACTTCAGCCTCAAGAGCAAAATGAGTCAAGGGTAGAAATAGTTCTCTTTGGGTGACCCTTGCTTTATTCTTTAAAATCATTGCTGAAAAGCCAATGTTGATTTCTCACCTTCAACTAGAGAGATGATGGGTAGGAGGATCTTGTGCTAGGAACCTGGCTTTTACATCCAGTTCCATCATTTGGAGGAAAAATCATATCCATTAGGACCTGCCAGGTGACCAGCAGTCTCATAATAATCTAGCAGACATTGTCAGTACACCTATTATTTGCCTACTATCATTCTAAGTACTTTGCAATAAATCTTTGCAAAAACCCTATGAGGTAGGTCCTAGTTTTATCCCCTAATTACACAAGAGGAAACTGAGGAACTGAGGAACTGAGGAAAAGTAACTTACCTGAAGGCACACAGATAATAAGTGGCGTAACTAAGACAGGAACCTGGGCAGTGTGGGGCCAGAGTTGGTACTCTTACCACCGTGCTCTTCCAGGCCAGTTCTCTTAACCTACACACTTCCATCATGGTGACATCATTCTCACCATTTTGCACATTAAAAAACCAAGGTTCAGGAAAATCAAAGAACTGGTTCAAGGTCAACACATTGTACTTTTCATAGGCGTTCTGCCCCCAGACATTGGTGCTACACAGCTCGTCACTAATCTGCCTTCTGATCATCCTTCACCTTCCCTACTTCTCCCTGCTTGCACACATGACTTTGACAAATTGATTTCCTGAATTAATCTGTGAATTAATGTTTTTGAGTAGATTAAAACAAGTTCTTTCTTTGTGGAGAGAATTGATGTCAGGGCCCACATTTTAAGTTCTCCAGTCCTGAGGACAAGACAAATAAGTTATTCCCACTCACCAGCATTTCCTAAACCCCCTTGAAAGCAACCACCTTGTTAAATACCAGCTCCAGGACCCCACCACAGGCCGGCTTAGTTCTAAACTCCACAGGATGGGCCCGGAAAGTGCCATGATGACCAAGTGTCCCTATGTGATTCTGTTCCTTGGGAAAATCTGGGAATGCTGAATAAAACTGACCTTTTTGCTACCTAATTAAATGGCAATGCAATGTCAGACAGACCCATCTTTTAATATATAGGCTTTCCATCAGAAACACCCAATTTGGTCCCTGCTCTCTTACTTACCAACTATATATTCTCAGGCAAGTTACTTAGCCTTTCAATACCTCAGTGTTCTTCTCTGTAAAATGGGAATCATATGTTGTCTACCTCTTGGTGGTGTTCTGAAGAGTAGATGAGATAAAACGTATAAAGCACCTCGCACAGTGCATGTCATAGAGGCAGGGATCAATAAATGTGAAATACTCTCTTATTCTTATTATTTCTCCTGGTCTAGGGAATTTACATTCCAGAGGAGTCAGTACCTCAATTCTCGAAGGGGCAGTTTCAGCCTCCCGCAGTAAGTTCAAGAACCAATTGACAGGGGGAGAGCATGGGAGTCTTTAGGTGCCCCTGAAGTCACCCCACACACACCTTAGGGACAGATGAAGCAAGGAAGAGTGCACCTCAACTCCAGGCTATAAGGGCTTTCACTTCCCCCTGGGACACAGGGCTCACCTCCACAGCCCCATGTCCCCTCTGAGCCTGTCATATCGACCACAGTTCCCATAAGGACTTGGGTTAAATTCATTGACGTTAAAAAGCTTCCAGAGGCCCTGGAAAGCAGAGACGCAGAAAGGAGTGTGTCCTCCTGGCTCCTTGCCCTCTAGATCAGGGAATTGCAGGGATTCAAACCTCTCCTGCAGGTGTCAGGTCAGAAGCGCCACACCCGAGTGTTCAAGCCTGAACCCCAGAACTGTAAGGGGGGAGTGAGGGCAGGGACACATCCATTCATCCTCTTCCATAAATATTTTATTAACATTTAGCTCCTGTGCTAACCCTCTGGATACACGGTCTTGCCCTGCTGGCATTTACTGCCTACAGGCTGGACAGACAAATAAGCAAGGGTCACACAGTGTGGGTAGTGAGCGTAGCCAGAGAGGTAAGCCCAGAGTGCCTCGGAAGGTGTTTCCAGCTCAGTTTCGAATCCTCCACACAGCCCACACGGGACTGGGTCCATTGGCACCTGCCAACACACACCAGCTTTGGGTCACACCCTCTCCCACATTCCAACTGCGCACCAGCCACTGTGCTGCTCTGCTGTTCTATGAACAGGTCAAGTTCTTTTTAGGCTCAGGACCAGGCTCTGTCCCCAGCCCTGCCCCTCCTTTTATCTGGACTCCTTCACTGTCTCCTTCCCAAGGAGTCCACCCATGATCTCCGGACCAGGAGTCTTCCAGCAACATTTGTCTTTGCATCCCTAGGACCTCGCATTGCAGCTGGTGTGCACGGTACTGGTGCCACATGTTTTCTTTTGCTGCATATAGAATAATTCATTGTTGATTCTCTCCTCTTTCTTGTTCCCTATATCCAGGTTGTAGACGTGCCCACATCTCTACCATTGCTAAAAAACTTTTCTCAATAGGAAAATAGGAAGCTATCTTCTCCAAGATGCCAACATTTTGCAGCAAAAATGCCAGCGGATGCTATGAAATCACAGATTTTCTCTTAGCATGAGTCAGCTCAAATTCTTCTTTTGGGGTTGCATGGTCTCCCCCTAACAGAAGTAATAAAGTACCACTTTAGTAATAGAAACAGCCCCAGTCAGTGTTTTTGTTATTGGTTATGGTAGTGTTTTTGTTTGTTTGTTTGTTTGTTTTTTGACACAGAGTCTCACTCTGTTGCCTGGGCTAGAGTGCCATGGCGTCAGCCTAGCTCACAGCAACCTCAAACTCCTGGGCTCAAGGGATCCTCATGCCTCAGCCTCCCGAATAGCTAGGACTACAGGCATGCGCCACCATGCCTGGCTAATTTTTTCTATATATATTTTTAGTTGTCCATATAATTTCTTTCTATTTTTAGTAGAGGTCTTGCTCTTGCTCAGGCTGGTCTTGAACTCCTGAGCTCAAACAATCCACCTGCCTTGGCCTCCCAGAGTGCTAGGATTACAGGTGTGAGCCACCGCGCCTGGCCTATGGTAGTGTTTTTAACAGGAAACCTTTTTCTTCCCACTATCCACTCATGAGCTGGAGCCAAGTATTAATGTTGGGGAATTTTGTAAGCTGATGAAAAGATATTCTTAAAATTTATATAAATGTACAGTTAAATAAGTTACATTAAAAGCAAAGATGATGACTATGCAAAACTCATCACTTCTTATTTATTTTACCACATTTTACTACTATCTATGCTCTTAAGGTTATTTACATGGATCCTATCTGTGTAGTGGGTGGACATGTAGTTGTAATGGTGTGTGACTGCTTCTCTCTTCCCAACTCCACATTTAGTGACATCATGTCGTCACTGTGGGTTGAATCAATATGGTGGGTGCATTTACCAAGGAAATCAGCAAACACTATAAACCACAGATTTTAAGCATTTTTACAAATTTTTATTATTGTTTTTAGAGAGCTAGTTTTTAAGCATTTACCAGCACACCACTACCACTACCAAAAGACAAATGAGGTCAGTCCAAGATGCCAACCTTTCACAGCAAAAAATCTCAGCAGATGCTGTGAAATTACAGATTGTCTCAGAAGTTTGCAACCCAGTGGCAGAAACACACACACATGCACAGTTAAGCGTGACCTCGGGCAGAATGACATGCATTAACAGAGCAATGGAGAGCCGCCAGGAGAGGTGGCTGGCGCTACGTTGCCCTAGGTTACCCTAGGACCTCATTCATTGGCCTTTAGATCAATCTTATTGTGGGACATAGATGAAAAGATTCACATGGTGGGCCCAGAACACCTGCTTTGCCTCCTAACTAATATTTTGGGTTTTGATTAATTAATTATTCAGAAAGATTTTTGTATAGGCACCAAGTTTCAGTGTGTGATCAATTCTTGTGTTTACCTTAAGGTGAGTTGCTTAACTTTTCCCTCTGTCAGCTAGAGACCAATATGTACAGGGCAGACTGCGCAAATATATCAGAGGGCTTGGAATGCCTCCAAACCTGGATGCTGAGAGCCAGGCGCTCAACATGGTTAATAATAATAATTTAGCCTGTTCATTACTGGAGCTGAGTAAAGTATGTATTGATTTTTCTCCAAAAGATTAACCAAATTTGAAGCAGTAGCCCCCCAAACCAAGATAAAATTTATTACTAGTACTGAAAATGTACAGGACTCGTTTTTTGTGACAATAAAAACTAAAAAACAAAACAAAACAAAAAACTGTTAAAATGTTTAAAAGATGGGTGGGCGAATCCTTGGCCAATCAAGCTGCTAGTAGCTGCCACCACATGGATGGTGGTTTCTGAAGTGTGGGTTAAAGAGAATATTCCCAGCTTTTTTCCCAGCACCAATCTTAATGGGTGGGGTTGCTGTGGGTTGCTCTGTCGAACTTTAAACAGATCTATTCTCATTTAACCCACATGTTTGTTCATCGCACTTGTTTAAGAGAAAAGGGTCAGTGCTAAGATTGTATCTGCACACCTGTGTGCAGATATCAGTGAATTGAGGAGTGGAAGGAAGCGATATTAAAGGACAATGGAAGAGTGGGAGGAAAAGGAAAGGAGAAAGGACAGGGGGAGGGGAAGAGAGAGGAGAGACGGAGGAGAGAGAGGATAAGAGACACTGCAGCAGAGAGTTGGAAGACCGGAGGAATTTCTGAAAGGAAAGGAGGAGAGAGAAGGAAAGGAGATGGAGGGAGGGAGCAGAAAAAGGTAAAGGCAGGGGAGGAGCAGAGAGATGGCAGAGGGAACCTGGCCCGAGAGGTACAGTGGTATCAGATTTGGGAGGGACCCTGGGCCAGACTTGACTCCGGCTCTTCCACCTGCATCAGTGACCCTCACAATATCAGCCTCAGTTTTCTCATCTGTTAAATGGGGATGAGGAAACCTACACGGCAGGGTTTCCCGTTGAAGTAGATAAGAGATGTGTGCATGAAGAGTAGTCCTGGCCTGTCTGCGCAGGAAAAGTCGACAAAACGGCGTCAGGTGTGGGCGTGGCTTACGGATCCCTTTTAAAGAAACACAGTTTCTCCACCTTGTCCTGGGTCTGGGCTCCCTGGAAACCCGAGCCCAAGCATCCACCTGCCCTAAGAGATGACATCCCGCCAGGGCACGGGCGTTGCCGCTGGAGAGCGCTGCGAGGACTTCCGTCCCTGCACCCGGTGTCAGCGCGCCGCGGAGGCGCCGGCAGCCGCCGATGAACTTTCCACAAAGACAGTTTGCTTCACGCAGATCTCAATCCATAACCTTTACTGGTCTCTGTAGAGTCATTACGACCATTAGGCTGTGGACTCAGCACTGCTTTAGCTCTTAAGTTAATACAACCGAGACTTTTTTACTTTCCTATTGGGAAGGAACATGTGCAATTTTAGTGATTTCTTAGATCATTCCATAAGTAAATCAAATATTCTTTCAAGCCCAGTTATCAAAATTGTGTCCTTTGATACCACGTCTTCCATCAAATTGCAGTAATCCAGTTCAACACATTTTAAACCTCTGCTATCTGCTAATATCATCCCTACTAGACAGAGTAATTAAATTTGTACTTTTTTTTTACAAGTCGTACTCAATAAATCTGAATAAATTAACAACGCATTACTAAGACTGCTACATTAAATTTGCATAGTGCATTTAATGAATATGCAACTGCAAGTGAAAAGGTCTGCTACTGCAACCTTCTGCATTAGCATAACTACTTCCAGCATGTTTCTTAAATAATGCACTCATTTGCACATCACTGACTTGGCTAATTCTAACTTCAGTCAGGGTAGCCTTGTAATTAAGACTCTTGCTTTAATTTTTAATGAAGTTTATGTTACATCAATCCTGACAGTAATGAGGGGACATGGAAACAAAAAGGCTGCTAATAATTAAATTCACAAACCAGTTTGAGGGATAATAATTCCTGAGGAGAAATTACATGACTAATTATTAATTAAATATTCATACTATTGCACAGCCATCTCACTTAACTGCTCTTCTTGTTGGTAATAATATTGAGATGTGGATGCTTTTCACCAACCATTCTGAGTTTAAGGTCTCTGGTTAATTTTAGTGCGCCATTAATCAATATGACACAAAAAATAAAATTGTTTTAATTGGTATCATTTTATTGTGTCTAAATATTACTACAGTTGGTTTAGTTTGTGGAGAATTAATCTAGTTAGTCGGTGCCTGTTTTATGGAAACATAAATCCAGTTTATATCCATAAACATCTAATGGCAGGACAACTTGACCTTTTTTTTTGTAACATTACTGTTTACAGATAATTACACCAACTCTTTAAAAGGTTATTTAACAGCTTTGCATTCATCACAGTAAAATGAAAAACATGCAATATTATTTAACTACAGCCTGTTCTGAGGAGGTCTCTGAGACCCTCATTTACCCCCGCTGAAAAGTAAGCAATATTAATGTGTGGGTTTTTAGGAAATGTCTGAGAGCTTTCTTTGAATGTGTACAAACAGATTTACATGTTTGGGTCTGGATCTTTGGATGTCTAATTTATAATCGAGTTGGGGATCTGGTAAGGAAGAAAATATTTTCCATTGTCACCACTTGCCACTGCAGGAAAACGTAAGGAGAGAGGTTTTATGATTCTGGATCTCAGAAATGGCAACAATTTCCCTGCAAACCCCAGTAAACAAACATTACAAAACGAGAGAAATTACTATGATGAAGCCTAATTGGTTGCAATATTTATTGTAGAGACTTTTTTTTTTCTTCCATCTTCTAAGGAATCTACATCTGTAACGAGAAAGTCCCCATCTTACGGCAAGTTTAGCAAGGACAGGACAAGATCTACAATATTTAAATGGGTAACATTAATCATTAAATTAGAACAGATCATGACATTTGTTTAAAGCTCTGATAAATTCAGGACAAGATGCTTTATGGAGGCCATTTTGCATATTATAAAATTAAATAGACACAGAAAAAGGACCTTTTTATCCTGCAGGGGCATTTGGAAATTCTGAACCAGGGCAAACATTTCAGTTCATTTTTCTAATAATTCAGACTAGTTGATTCATCAAAGTGAACCAAGTCTATAACCATAAACTATGGGGCAAGGATTCCCCTCAGCTACTTCTTGTCACTTTACTACAAACTGACAGGTTTGGAGGGCATTATTACCAGGCCTGATATGTATCAACTGCTCCCTTTTACCAAAACTTAAAACCCTTTGTAATTTTTCTTTTTTATCTGCTCTCTTAAACTAACACCTGAAACCTATTTGTAAAGACCACTCACCATGAAATAGTTCATTGGTGCAGGTAAGCGTAAAGATGTCACAGTAAGTCCCGGGTCCCTGGTCCTGCCTTTTGTTCCTTTCACTCAAGAAAATTCTTCTATTGATACATGTGAAATCCTATGTAAGTAGCAGAAAGCCCCCCAGACTGGGCAAAGTGTAGACCACAGAAGTGCCCAGATCTGCTGGCTAAACTCTGGGGTACTTGTTCCAGAGGAACATGCAGAGTCCTGCCTCGTTTTCCTTTTGTGGCCAGGAGCATGCTGCACCTGCCCCAGGTGGAGTAGGTGGAGGAAACCGTCTATCACCAAGGAGACCCTTGCCGACCAGAGGGACCCTATCATCTCATTTTAGGGAAGCAGCCAGAGTTCTAGAAAAGGTTGGGGTTTGGAAGCCAGACACGCCTAGGCTCTAATCTCCCTCAGCCTTAAATGAGAGTGAATAGCTTATTGAACTTCACCTCTCTGAACTGTAGTGTCCTTTTCTGGATGGGGATGATCATGCCCCCTTTGCAGATTGTCACGAGCATTAGCCACACATGCAAGTGCTTAGCATTGTGCCAGGCACGTGAGAGACCAGCACAAAATGCCAGCAATTCTTACCCCTATTATGTCTCCCAAGGAAGAGTGCCAGAAATTCTACCATTGGAGAGTCACTCCTTTGAGTATACCTTGAAAAGGGATCCCAGATGAAGTTACCATTGTCCACCAAAGCCTTAGGGTGAGTTATGTAGCAGTTCCCTGTTCTGTAACAAGGGCATATGAGATAATACTGGAGAGGTGAGTTAAAGTAGAAGAGGGTGGAGTGGGAAGAGGGATGTTGAAGTGGAAAGGGAGGATATAGAAAGCAGAGGTGGAATTTGTGAGGGAAAAATATTATGTTAAATCTGGACTGTGTAATCACAAAGGAACAATATAAGAAACTGCAAGAAAACAAAAACAAAAATTTACCCTGTGAATGTGGATTTCAAAGTTCTTGAGCTTTAGTCCTATAAAATGACCATGCATCCCAATTTTTCTAGAACAGTTTAATTTTGGTTATTCTGCCCTGTACCTATCAGAGTTTGGTTGGTTGAGGGAAGAAAGGTTTATGTCATAAATTGTCATCATCTAAAGGTACATTTTGTGCTGGAACTCTGGAAAGAACGAACACACTGTCTTCAGTAAATATTTAATAAGCATCATCAGACACCTGTCTTATATATCAAGTGCCCCAAGAATATAGATATTGACTTTTCTCTCACCTCCCTTCTCCACACTCTCTAATAAACAGTCCAAGAGAGCACCCATACCAATCCTTACCTATGGCCACACCAGGCTGGAGTAGTTTGAGGAAAATTTCTGGTGTCTGGCATTGTCTGATCCTTCTCTGAGAAGGTGTGGAATGGAAAACCTCGGATTTTGAGTTAGACAAATTCCACCTCCTTCACTTTACCAGCTGTGGATTTGGATCGCTTATCTAATTTTTCAGAACTTTATGTGAAAAATGAGACCACTGTGCACCTCACAGGACTATGCTGAGGTTAAATGACATAAATACAAAAGGCTCATGTGCACAGTAATTGTACACAACGATCCTTTCTTCCTATGCCAGAAGCAACCCAGCATCTCCTTTGGGTACCAGAGCTTAGTGCTGGAGGATGGATTGCATATGTATTTCGAAGTTCTTGAGTCTAGTTCTAAATATAATATAACATTTGCCATGGTTCATGTAGTGTGTACACACATGCTTTTTTTTTTTTTTTGATCAATCATCCCAGATTTTCAAAGTCAGCTGTTATTTCAATGCTGTGGACCAACAGTCTGCCTACACTGTGATAAGGCACAGGAAACATGAGGATGAGATGAATTAGTATTTGTAAAACACAACAGTGTCTGGCACATAGCAAGTGTAAATAAATAAAAATTGTAACATCATGCTCTAAAGGTTAGGTTCTCACACCTAAAAACCTGTCCATTCTCATCTTGCACCCCTCTTCCCTAGGCCTACCATGCTGTCTGTGTTAAAATATGCTGTTTCTCACCTCTGTGCCTTTGCAAATGCTGTTTCTTTTACTTTGAATGACTCTCTGCTTGGCAGCCTATCAGACTCTTATTTATCTTTCAAAACCCAGCTAAGCAACTGCTTCTTCCAGAAAGTCTTCCCTCATATCTGCTTCCTTCCTGTCACTTTTTTTTTTCTGTGCTCACACCTCTATTGTCCTTTGCACACCATCCTATAGATAATCTATTTACACTTCTACTGGGGAAAGACTGTGCATGATCTTGGTATTCTCAACTGATGATACACTGCGGGGCATATATTGACACTCCTTAGATGTTTGTTGAATCAAATTGAATTCATGTGACAAATAGCAATGCTGTGATTACATTTATAAACCTGAACACTGGAATTTCAATATGTATCTCATAATAATGCAGTATTTAATGAGCAAAGCTTTTTTCCCCCTTGTTTTCTTCTTTTTTAATCAAGAGGCAGAAAGACAATGGTAATGAGATGAGAGTGGAGAAGTGCAAATGGAATGGAGATGGGAAGAGGTGGGGAAGAAAGGGACTTGTGAATTATAAACGGCAATTTCCTACAGGTTAGGATCAATTCAGAGTGAACTATTCATTGGCATTATCAATGCTTATTCGGTAACAAATCTCAAATTCCTGTCTGAATTTTAATTAAAAGAGCCACTTAATGTTCCAATTCAGTTGGCACATATGTACTTTTTTTTTTCACAGTTATAAAATTGTCTGTCATGATGTTGAGAATTGCCTGAACCGGAGAGGGTTTGCAGGCTGAAATGTTGACATTCCAAGAACCAGAAGGCTGCTCAGTATGAAAGCAAACAGCTAGCAACATTTCTAAGTCAAAATGCACAAAACGTACAACATTTGTAAATCAGAAAGTCCAGAAGATAGACGGTTGGGTTATGCCCAAAGCAACTGACCAACCACCACCATCATCTGAGCGCTGACAGCATGCCCAACATGTGACACAGAGAGCCAGCCCCGCCTCACCATTCTGCCCCAGTGAGGATGTGCGAAATCAGTAGACGGCTGGAGTTGAGAAGTAAGAGAGTAGATCGCTGGAGGCAGGTGTGCTCCTCTCTTCATCTTCTTTTCTCCCAAATGTTGACCAACAACTGTGGATCTGTCCTTAGCCGCCTTCTCTTCTGTCAGGGGCAGCTGTTTGTAGCAGTTAAGAGCTCTGACTCCAGAGCCATCTTCTTCAGTTCCAATCCCACTTACTAACTGTGCGAACAAGGACAAATTACTTCTTCACGTTGTCTCCTATCTGGGATATGAATTGTTAAGAGGAAAAAAGTTAGGGAGTAATAGTATAGTATCATTTCTTAAATCTGGAGAAAAAAAAACCCACCCCTATATTCTTGCATGAGAGCAGAGAAAGAATGGGAGGGTACAAATCGTACGTTAACACTGATTATCTGCGTGAGGGTGGGAGTAGGGAAGACTGTTAAAATTTTCTTTATTCACCTTGATGTTGTTAAAAAAATCTAATAAAGTAAATAAAAAGAAGAAGATTGATGCATTGATACTTCTCTTTCTAAAAATGATTTTTGATAGGTTGAAGGAAAAAATAGGAGTAGCATAGTAAAATGAAGCTACAGTTTCAATTAGTACCAGGAATTTTCTATAATAAGCATGTATCACTCGAATAATCAGAAAAAAATTAAAATTAAAAATGAAGGAAATTTTTTCCCACCACCAAATGGTGCTACTCTCTACTTTAGTCTTGTGTTTATTTTTAAATCTTTATAAATTATTATACAATAGCTATACTTTTTCACTAGAGGAAACATGGGAAATTCATAGTCATATAAAAAGAAGGAAAAAACATTTTGCCCATGTTGATATTATCCAAAGGCAATCACTGTTGACATTAGAATGCATTTCCTTTCTGTCTTGTTAGCATTCACATCTTTTTATAATTTACTGATTTAATTCATTTCATATCTCCTAACCTACTTCTATCCCTTTCCCTCATGCAGTACAAGATGATTCCTACTCTGAATGCCCTCTCTGTCCACCAACACTGTCCTCATTCCTTTTGCCACTAGAACAAAAGCATTTGCTTATTTTATTTCAGTCTTGGGGACACCGTTTGTACTGGTTGCATAATGTTTGATAGACTTTGTCACAATTTACTTAAATGTCCTCCCATTTATTGAACACTTGGGTTGCTCCAGTTCTTCACTGTCAGGAAGGGTACTGTAGTAAACATTTGGAAGCATGAAAATTTTTTTTACCTTTTAACATTTTTTCCCCCTTAGAATAGAGTCCAAATGGTGGCAATTTTCATATTATATTTCCTTAGGGGAAAACATTTTATCCTTCATTAAAAATCAAACATTTCCCACACATATTCATGAATGTGTTAGATTCTTTGGTGGGGGGTGAGTACTGAAAATGATGTCCTTTCAGCCGAAGGACATTTTTTTCTACTTTTTCCTTCTTTATCCTCCTTACCTTTCTTTCTCTTCAAACTCTACTTAAAAATCAAAACAAGAACACCGAAGCATGGGCCTTAGCAGGGCACTGTCAGGGCTGCCATGAGCAATGCAGCGATGGGTGGGTGAGTTACTCGACATCTTCAGTCAATCCTGTTTTTGGTACAGTCATCTTGAAGATCCCATCCAGTGCCAATGATCCTTGAATCCTTAAACCGGTATTTATTCCACTCCTTCTTCTTCAAGTACAACCTTCTCTGATTTTGTAATTAGCAGCTAAAAATATTCACTTTACTACAACTGACTTAATTAATTAATAAAGCTACTCTTAAAAGAGCCACTAGGCAAATACTTCATCACACCCAAGTTCCTTTTCTACTTCTTTTACCTGAAAGGGTGAATTCAGTTGCTAAAAAGTTTTCTGTAGGCCGGGCGCGGTGGCTCATGCCTGTAATCCTAGCACTTGGGAGGCCGAGGCGGGCGGATCGTTTGAGCTCAGGAGTTCGAGACCAGCCTGAGCAAGAGCAAGACCCCGTCTCTACTAAAAAATAGAAAGAAATTATCTGGCCAACTAAAAATATATAGAAAAAATTAGCCGGGCATGGTGGTGCATGCCTGTAGTCCCAGCTACTCGGGAGGCTGAGG
>CM052442.1:80885797-80927007 GCA_028533085.1 Varecia variegata
GTTTTCTGTAAAGCTGATGCCTACTTTTACAGAGGGTGGCAGCCTATTTTCCTTTTAAAATTTACTCCTATGTCCTAAGAGGTTTAGGATTAAGTGCTCAGAACAGTCCTGGCTATGGTGATCTTAGTTTCTCAGGACCGAAGAAGTGATGCCCCCCGCCCACTTTGCAAGTCGTGACAATACAGTCATCATAGTTCCTAGTTGCCTAGTGCTTCGACATATGTCCTATCATTTATTCTTCCATATAATTTTATGAATTGGAGAGTACAGATTTGCTAACTTTGTGGATGAGGAGACAGACTCCAGAGTTACTTGCTTCAGACATGACAGCGAGACCTCTTGGATTTGGATCCAGCGGTTTCAGATTCAATGTTCTTTTTCTGATAAAGATTTACCTGGAAAGAAACCAAATATGCTTAATGAACTGGATAAACTTATATTTATAAACCTCAGAAGGCTTAGGAAAGAAGATATTCTAATTCAGAGAAATTTATGATTCTTTCCAAGATTAACTAGAAAATACTCTTGCTTCATGCTATTACAGATGAACCTATACAATAAGGAAGACAAGAATAATTTATGTAATGTAACTTAAAAATACCTATTGAGAATTCACTACGTACCACCATGTGTTAAACACATTATATGGTTTATTGTCTGACCTGGTCCTTATATAATAGCACTTTGAGGAAGGGACCGATACTACTCCTGTTTTACAGATAGGGAGACTGGGATTTGCAGATGTTTAGTAATTTTCCTGAGTCACAGAGCAAAATGTTGTGGGGGCAGGATTCAAACCTGGGTCTGTTTGACTTGATAGCTGGAGTTTACAGGCACGGCTCTGCATTGCCCATCCTAACCTCTCATGACTGAAGATCAGACGTCGGGATGGAATGACAAACTTGAATATCCTCTGATTAGGGTTGTAGATGGGCTGGGAAATGGCGTTAGGCACCACAGTGCTTCCATTAAATACCTAACCCCCTTCTCACTATTCACACCAGGTCCCTTTAACACCTGTGGAGACAGGATAGGTGACCGTAAACCCCAGAGCATGCCATTTTATACACTTCCGGCCAGCTCTGATAGTTAGAAACGACTTCCTTATTTTGGGCTAAACCTCTCTTCTCTTGGCTTCCAGCCACTGGTCCTGGTTTTTACTTTGAGGCTCCATAGAGAAGTCTAATATTTCTCTTCCATGTGACACAAAATTTGGAGACAATTATAGTGTGTCCTTTGAGTTTGCTCTTCTTCAAAAGAAAGCATTGTTCCTGCAGCTATTTCTCCAATGGCATGATTTCAGCCTTATTACCCTGGTGAACACGTTTGTTTTAAACTGAATGTGTTTCTCCATATGTGGTCAGCCTCCAAAGAGTAGGATCACCTGGTGCCTTCTTCTAAAAGCTCGAGACCTGTCTAAGCTACCCATCCACTTTCTTGCCCCCGTACTGATAGGTTTTATTGCGTTTACAATCTACAAAACCCCATACCTGTTTCATACAAGATGCTATTGAGTTATGTCTCCCCAATGCTGTGTTGTACATATGTCTTTTTCAGATCAACTGTAGACATAAGTTTTTACTTTTCCCTATCTGACTTCATCTCTTGTTGAAGAAGATTTAGCTCCCAAATCCTAACCTGTTAAGATTCTAAAACAATTTTATTCAGGTCATTTTAAAGAAATCTAGTTATGTAATAGACACTAATGGTTCCTAGAATCAATGAGTGACAATTTATCCAAGCGTCCCTTTATTGAAACAAGACACTGTCTTGTTTTGAATTTGTTTTGCCAATTGTAAGCAATGCTGTTATATAAGCAATGTACTTGTGCATATATCCTCACATACTTGTGTTTTATTTACAAAAAACAGAATCTCAAAAGCTGGGTCAGACGGTGTGTGCATTTGTACTCCTAATAGCAGATAATTCTACCAAAAGTTTGTAACAGTTCACAGGCATGCCAGCAATATGTGGAGTAGTGGGAAGAGTTAGAAATAAAAAAAAAATATATGAGTAGGAGAGTAAAAAATAATGCTAGGAATAAAGTAAGCCTTTGAATTTTTCTGTGCCATACATGCATTGCTTTGATAAGCAGGAAAAAAGAGGTTAAAAAAAAGCTAGTGAAAAATTCTCTCTTAAAGCTTTTTGTTATTAAGCCTGTCTAAATAATGGTCTTTTGCTTGGCACTGCTAAAATATTTACTATTTGCAACACTCACTATTTGTTCCACTCGTGAGACAATTAATCAGGGAACCTATGACTGCTAAACCATCTGTTGTTAGAATGAGCTGTCATTCAAACCGTTCGTTGTCATCCACATCTCCACGAGTTAAGAGGTCAGGCTTGGAGTAAAACTCACCAGGTTCAAATCCCAGCCATTTACTCACTTACCAAGTGTGTGGCTTTGAGGCCTTACTTGGAAGCCTTAGGTTTCAGCTTCATCATCTGTAAAGTGGGTACAATACTGCTTTACTTGCAAATTTTCAGAATTAATAATATAATATACAACCCCTGAAAGAGTGCCTGGCACACACTACTACTGGTTAGTTAACCATTACACGTACTACTGCTACAGAGACTCATAGCTCGCTAGTACTCATACTGATTGAATGCTTATGTGCCAGGCACTTGGCAAAGCACTTTACATGTACTATCTTACTTAACACTAGCACTATGATTCACATGTGTGGCCATTCAATTAATAATTTCAAAATAAGGTAGGTACTATTAGGATCCCCATTTATAGATGAAAAATGAGGATCAGAGAGGTAAAGTAACTTGCCTAAGGTTACACAGCTAATAATCAAACCTTCATTCAGTGAATGTTAATTACAGTAATTACTACTAATCTTGAGATTGCTTTAACATAACACAGCTCCGGCCATGAGACGTGATGGCTTAGGATGGCTACTGGGAGAACAAGTGAGCAAAGGCGCGAACCCTTCTTTAGGCTGCAATCAGCATCTACATCCCGGGGGGCTAGGGCAGCGTGGGCGGGCATCATATCTCTCTGCAGAGTCTGGCCAGAGAGTAGGAGAGGGCTGGCACTAGAGGCTGCTGACAGTGAACCTATCTGAAATGCCAGAAGGTGGCAGTGTGGTGGTACCTGGAGAAGTTTGGCTGGGGTCAGCGACATAACCTGGCCTCAGCAGGGAAGGTTAGTGAAGGCTTCAGCTGCATTCATGAAGGGACTTCAGTCTCCCTGGGCTTGGGGTTCAAATCAGAAACAGGGTGATAATGCAATCATGGCAGGAGATAAGAGAGGACCACAGCTCTAGGGCCATGGAGCACCCTGGGGGCTCACCCCACAGGTTCACGGCCTGAGGACCCCTCATATCTGGCCAAGTCTCTCGGTATTGCCGAGCCAACAGCTCCCACGCCTCTGGGCCTGCTGCCAAGGGAAATCACAAGTGGAAGGAACCTGCATTCATTTGGTGGGTTCAAAATCAAGTCAATTTTAGCCATGCTTAGCTCCCGAGAATATACTGACATTTCAAACTTTGGGTTCCTTCCTCTGTGTTTTGTGTTTTAGCAGAAATTTTTTGCCTTTTAAAGCCTTCCTCTAGCTCTTGATGCAAACACATCACGTAAAACCAAAGGCCATATCACAGCAAGGATGAGTCTTTGAGGTCTACCTTTCCAACAACAGTTTTGCCTGTGCTCTCTGCACCCGAATTCGGTACCTTCCTCATCTCCTACCTACACTGGCTCTGTCTCTTTCCTCTTACAATTCAGAACACTGCAGCATGTGACCCTCACTGTGCATCTCTCTGTAAAGCATCCACTTATATAACTCTTCCTACCGTTATCTAAAAATATGTCAGTGCACTTGGCTTGAGAATGTTTTTTAGACTAAAATTTACACTCAGCACTTCAGAAGTGTCATGGTAAGCCTGTTGAAACTTCCAGTGTAAAAGCTCAGAAATTTTAATAAGCACTAGACTACACTCACAAATAAAAACGTTCTTTTGAATCCTTTGCTGAAGGATTCAGGGAGAATAATTAGAATGGTAGAGATAATACCCCCCAAAATCAAACCAATTTCTGCTCTCTCCAAAGGTTTTCATTAAATGTAGGGGAAAGAGCACCCAGGTAGGTGCCGGAAGACGTGAGCTGGAATGTTTTCCTAGCCACTCGCTAGCTGTGTGACATGGGGTGATTAGGCTGAGTGGTGATTCAGTGATTCTGAGCCTCTGGTTCCTTCCTTATAAAATGGGGATCTTCCAAAATTCACGAAGCTGATGGGAGGACCAAATTCGACCATGTAGCTGGAAGCTGCAAAGCTGCCATGCACCCCACAACTGAGTGCTTTCTCTTCCTTTCCCTTTGATCATAACTGTGCTTTGATTAGTTTTTGAGACCAGGACATTTGTCAGCACTCTGGAAGGAGCCACATGGTAGAAGCAGAAGACTCAGAATTAAGACTCTCGCCGGGCGTCCCCACTCACTGCGCTGTCCTGGGAGAGCAACCTTTATCTCTGCATCTCAGTTTCCTTATCTGAGAGATATAGGGTTTGACCAGACGATCATAAATCTATGATTTGAGGTTTAACCTTTAAATCCAGTCATGCCCTTTCAGGAATTAGCTGAACCAATGACAAGGCAATGGCATTTCTTTCTCTGTCCTGGCAGATTAGATATCTAGCTGGTGGGCTCTGACTCATCTGTGTTTTCCTTTCTGCTTGGCTCTATGCTTTCCAAAGTTGTGATCTCATTTAATTCTCGCAAGAACCTTGTAAGTAGGGTAAAGCAGATATGACTCTCTGCTTATTATAGATGATGAAAATGAAGCCCTATGAGGGTGGTGAGGTCTGCCCAGATCACCCCAGGTAGTTGGAGAAGTCTGTTCTCCAGACACTGGAAGGGCAGCGACTATCCGGGGAGTTGGGGGACACACAGAGCCACTTCCCACCACTCCCCTGCATCCACCCTTGCCAGAGCCCCCGTCCTCTCTTGCCTGGGGCATTGTAATAGCTTCATAACCAGTCTCCTAACTTCCACCCTTTCCCCTGTGTAATCGCTTCTCAACACAACGGCCAGAGTGGCGCTTTAACAATGTGAGTCAGATCATGTTCCTGCTCTGCTCAGACTCTCCAAGGACTCCTGTCTCACTCAGGGCCGGTCCTTACTCTGGTCCCAGGCCCAGAGTGTCCACCTCTCTGGCCTTCCTCCCTGCTCCACACGGCTGCCTCATTCACTCTATTCCAAACCCACCTGACTCTTCACTGTCCTTGCACTTGCCAGGCATTCTCAGGACCTTTGCACTGCATTTCCCTCGGCCAGAAACACCTTCCCACAGACATCTGCAGGGCCATTCCTCACTTCCTTCAGGCCTCTGCTCAAATATCAGCTAATTTTCTAAGGTCTTTTCTTATCACCTATATAAAGGTCTACTCCTGATTACCTTCACCTTCTGGTACTTTTTTCCTACATCACTTATGACCTGCAACCATATCCAGGTATAATTTACTCATTAAACATTCACTGCCTATTATCTGTTTCCCCTTCTAGAATGTATGCTCCATGAGGGCAGGGGTGGGTGGGTGTTCGCTAATATACTGCAGGTGCTTAGAACTGTTCTGGCACACAACAAGTGTAGGGTAAATATTTGCTGAATGAACCAAAACAAGGCACAGAAATATGGTCAAAGAAATACCCAGGAACAAGTCATGAAAGTTATCCATATTTTCCAAGCTAAATAAAGGAATTGGCTATGCAAAATAAGCATGTTAGTAGAGCTTTATTCACTCAGTGGAGGGGGCCTGGGCTTTATCCAGGGGGAAGAATTTTTTCCAGTGAATCACCATGTGTAGATTACTGAACTGTTGTCTCATTGAGACAGGGTTGCAGTCAAAACAAGGCAAGGGCTCAGAGCAGTCAGGATATCACTGCATGTGTGTATCCTATACTTTTGTACCAGCATTTCCCTCAGCCTTCAGTGGTCCCCCCCCTCTTCATCTCAGCCCTCACCTGGTCAGCCCCTATTCTGCCTCCAAGGCCAGCTTTAACCTTGCTCTGTCTGACCCATCAGGCTGAATTAGCTGGCCCCTGCTCTGTGCCCACTACATCATGTATTGGTTATTGGTCGACATGTCTTTCCTCCCTGATGAAGTGTGACTGCTGTGGTCTTGCTTGCTGTGCTGTAACCAGGACAGTCCGGGGCAAACCAGGACGGTTGCTCACCCTCAGTGTGAGCTCCCTAAGGGATCCAGTCTCACTTTTGTCTTCTCAGAGTCTAGGTGAGACCTGGAGCACCAGAAGGGTTAGTTGAATAAAACATGTGCACTTGCATACTCCAGCTTTCAGGGGCTGGTCTGTGTTCACTCTGAGCTTCTTGAAAACGAGCTGCACATCCTAGAAGAAAGTGAGAAATATCAGTAAGAACAAATCCTATAACTACTAGAAACAGAAGATCCTTTTATGCTCCCTAGCAGGCTGGTAGACCCTTTCAGACACAGCCTTAAAATGCCCAAACCAAATACACAGGTGGTCCACAGCCTTTAGTGTCTTGTGCTGAAAGCGTGGTTTATGGGCCAGCCCAGCAGCATCACCTGAGACTTATTAGAAATGCAGATCTCAGGCCCTACCCTAAAGCTGCTGAGTTAGAATCTACACTTTAAGAAGAGCCTCAGCTGATTCATATATACAGTAAAGGTTATGAATCACTGCTTTAGGGCACATCAGAAACACTCATGGACCAATGGCAACATACACTTCGCCAGCCTTGCCCTTGCCAATGTGGAGTGCCCAGGCATCTGATTTTGAAACAACACCATAGGTTATTTTGACATGTAGCAAACGGTAAGAGCTGCCAGAAGTGTGTTTTTCCTATTGCCCCTGATTCCTCAAAGTATGGTACTCAGACCACATGTATCTAGTGCTTGCAAATGGACAGATTTCTAGGCAATACATGAGCATATGGAATCAGGCTCTCGGAAGCAGGGTAAGGCCCTGATATTGGTATTATCAATACATTTTACAGGGGATTCTTATGTATACCAAGGTTCATGAAACTCTGCCTTACAAAAAGGAACGAGGGAGAAGAAATGACCTGAGTGTTCCTGTTGTTTTTGCCTGTCTAGAATTCCTTCTCTACCTCCAACAGCCCCGCTCTGTAACATCACTCTTTTGGGGAACCCATCTCGCCTACTTTCAGTCCACGTGTGGCTCAGCTATGCCTGGCCCCTCCTCTCTCCGGAAACATGTGATCCAGGACCTGGCTAGTGAGAGGATTCCTTCCCCCTCCCACCCCGCCCACAGCGATTGCTTTAAGATTGGGTATTTGACTCAAGGTTTGTCAATGAGCTCATACTATTTCTAGAATTACTGGGAAAGAGATGCTCTTTCTCTTGTGTTCCTAAGCTATGGAATGCGAGTTTGGGGCTTCTGGAAGTCGTTTTTGCCAGCCTTTGGGAAAGCCTGCCAACAGGGAAGGAAGCTGAGGCGAATGGGGAGTAGGAGGGAGGGAAGAGGGGAGGGAGGGAAGAGGGGAAGGGCGTCCTGCCCATCACGGAGCCGTGAGGAGGAGCCAGTGCTTTAAAGCTGGCTGTAGCACAGCTTTACATTAGGTATTAAGAGAAAAGCAGATTCCGTGGCCCAGGAGTTTGTGAAACATTGCATTAAACAAATTCCCACAGAGTTCTTTTCTCAGGACGTCTCAGATTCTTTCATATCCCAAAGCACACTGAGTTACTAAGATGTGACATTTAATAAACATGGATTTTTTCTTTTTAAGATATAGCATGTTATGGTACAATGGCCCTGGGAAAAAGCACAGAAACCATAGGTTAAACAGTTTACATAATATTTCCACACCTATTATTTTATTTAATGCTTCCAACAATTTTTGAGGGAGCACTGTTGGTGCAGATGAAGAAAATAAGGCTCGAGGAGTTGGGTGGATTGCCGGTGGCTGCCCCAGGTCCCCAGGGGTCAGCGGGATGACAGAGGCTGGGCATTTCCTGACCCCAGCACTGAGGTCTTTCTGATGTCCCCCTCTGCTGCCCAACATGGCGTTTCCTGGAATGAAATGAGCCAAGGAGAGCTGGCGGGTCTGGGGGCATACGGCAAGATTACAGCGAGGTATGCAGATGTTAACAGATGCACAAGGGGTACAGATGGACTCAAGGACCCCCTCTTTCAGGTGGCTCTTCAAGAAATCTTTGCAGAGACCATGGCTCTAGGAAATTAGAGGCAAAAGGGGAGTTGCTCCAGGAACAATATAAGGGAGTCCTGACCTTTGTTTCCAGTTCAAGTCAGGGTTCCCTTGAGATTAAAGAAATTTAGGTGCATAAATTTGGAGAAGCTCCTCTCTCTGGCTAACATTAATCCCATTAAAAGGCACTTCCAGCCTTCCAAGGCGATGCCAGTATCATCTGACACTCTCAGGGAACAGTTTTAAGGATCAAGTTGTGGAATTTCATCCAACTCAAACTTAAGAATAGCCTCAGATGCATCATGTGCTGAGCCTAGATCTGTCTTTCTATCAGAGCAGAAAACATCCAAAATGAAAAAACTAGGAAGTAAAACAGTGTTTTCCGATTTCAAACCCATGCTCTTTCTGCTATGCCACATGAAAAGCATTTAAAGGGAAAGGACAAGGTTGAAATACCAGCTTCACTGAGCTTTAGCTGCATGGCCTCAGGCAAGACACACCACCTCTCTCTGCCAATTTTCTCAGCTGTAAAATGGAAGAAATGACGTCTGTTCTGCAGGAGTGGTATGAGGGTGAAATGACACAAGCGATGTGAATTGCACTTTGAAAATTATAGCATGCCAGGCAAATGTTACTCAGAATACTTGACCAAGTGTTGCTGCTACTACTATTTACTACTACTAACTTCTCACTAGTGCTCCTACTACTACTGCTACTATTCTACAGCTAATAATAATCTATCTCACAATAGAAATAGATAATAGAGTATTAAATTGAAAGAAGGCAATAAAGAGGTATATAATAAAATTGATTTTTTCCCCCTTCGTGTTGTCCCTTGTCCAGATTTTGGAATAACAAATGTAATGTTTTTCTTTTTTTGATTCAGAGTCTCACTCTGTTGCCTGGACTAGAGTGCAGTGGCATCAGCCTAGCTCACAGCAACCTCAAAATCCCAGGCTCAAGCAATCCTCCTGCCTCAGCCTCCCAAGTAGCTGGGACTACAGCTGCGTGCCACCAGGCCTGGCTAATTTTTTCTAGATGTCTTTCTTATCTAAGTCTTGATTTAGGAAAATGACAACAGATATTTCCAAAGGATTTCACTGCTAACAAAGTGAGTTCACACTTATTATGTTGTTTCATGAATTCACACAATATTTCTAACTATGCCTCCTCTGCCAGGCCCAGGGTTGAGGACCAGTGAATGCTGTGATCATCAAACACTCCCACGGTGAAGTAGGATTGTGAGGCCGGGGCATCTAACACGGGAGGTGCTTGCCTGAATTCCTAAGCCCAGCACACAGTTACATAGTAAACTGATTTCTTTGAAAAGGGTACTTTTACAAGCTATCTGTGAGGGTTCAGTCCTGGTTTAAATCCTTTCCCCCATTTTCTCACCATGGGCCACGTTTTTATACTGAAAATATCGTTAGCATAATTTTCATCACTTTGAGATCTCTCATATTTTTGCAAATCTAATTTGGTATTAACATCTGCCTTTCAGCTCTGAGGATCAAGATGCAGATACAGGCTCTAAGATGAATTTAGCAATTTAGTTCAACCAACATTTATCGAGTGCCCTTCAATGGAAGGCAAACTGTGAAGCTCTACAGCCTTTGCCACATGGGTCAACGCCTGAGTTTGGCCACACAGGTGCTTTGAAGCCCAGCCGAGTGAAAGAGCCTCTCTCATGGCCATAACATATAGCCTAGAGGAAAACTTCAGTCCATATTATCACAGGTCTTTTTTTTTTTTTTTTCTTTTTCTGCTGGGCCATGTGCACCGAGGAACACAGAAATCTTTTTTATTTTAATTGTGAAACATTCCGGCTAAAAAACATCCTCCTGGCTGGCATGTTTAATTGAGCTCCTGAGAGGCCGTGTCGGTGAGACTTCGGATGAATCACCCGCAGTCCCATTGGTCTCACCAAGAACCCATTGATGTTTCATAAATCCAAGTCAGTACAAATCTAATTGAGTTACCATGCTGAATTAGCTCACATCTAAATGGCATTCATGTCTACAAATGGAATAATTAGAGTCTAGAAAATGGGATATATCAAGTGGCATCCCAAGTGACAACAGAGAGGCATTTGTATTCATTCAATCAACTGCTTAAGAAAAAAAAGGCACGGTAAGACTTGACTTAGGCCAGATGATTAGATGTGGTGTTTGGGCGTTTGGTTTCTCCCTCTCTCTCTTTTTTTTTTTTTATATATTTATATTTACTGCCAAGAGGCCCCTTTACTGATTCTTTAGATACATGAAAGAGAAATGTCAGGCCTGAAGTTGTTTTTGACCACCTGGTTTAAAAAAGAAAAAAGAAAAGGGAGAGGGACAGTCTCATTTCAGCCTCTACAGAGCTGTTTGTTTTCCTCGATTGGAAATGGCTTCCTTATTTCATTCCTTTTGAGTTTCATTTTTTTTTTCTTCTGCATTTGCTTCTAAGTACACTGGCCAAGATGAATTCACACCCTGGGGGGGCAGGTGGATTTGGATGTGAATGCCAGACTATCCTCTATTTGAAAAGTACCCAAGTACCTAATCATAAAAAATAAAGTTCACATTCTTGTCCAGAAAGGATCTAAGCAAATGGTTTTATTTCCAAGTTATTTTAGTTGTGAAATTTTAGGGTATCTAAATTTAATGCTCCCTCGATTAACTGTTCAACTCAGCAAATATTACAGAACAGGAAGCAGGCATTTGGACTAGGCAGGCTAATGGGCTCCTTCTAATTCACACAGTAGTCTTCAATCTAATTTACATGCTTAGTTTATTTATTACCCCAATTAAGTTTTGCAAATAGTTTGCAATGAGGTCCCCATGACCTCATAACTCACAATTACTCTTGGGATCTCCTGCCCACTTTGGCACGTTTTGAATAATACCGCAATATCTTCCAGGAAAGGATTGTACTTAGGAAATGATGGATGGTGATTGTGAGCATCTTGTCCATAAAAGACAGGATCTGAAGTGTGTCTTTGGTCTGCTACCTGGTGTTAAATTCATAATCCTAAGCATTTGAACTTTGGGTTATCAAGGCTCCTGGTGGCCATTGGTTGTCTCATCATTGGAGCTCCCCACGTCTGTTGACTTTCTCATCAAAGGTGGGGATGCCTTGGTGTTAGTAGTCGGTACCTGCTGTAAGGCCAGCCCTTACACATAACACACCAGCATTGTTTGATGGGGGCCACGAGACCTTATGTCTCTGACCCTAATCCAACTCACCAATTTACTGTAATTAGCCTGTTAAAAATTTGAACTGGTGAAATCCAAATTAAGTCAGTAGTTTAATTAATAGTATCATACCAATGTCAGTTTCTTAGTGTTGACAAATATACTATTGTTATTGAAGATGTTAACAGTAGGAGAAGCTGGGTGAGCGATATACAGGAACTCTCTCTACATCTTTGCAAGTTTTCTATAAATATAAAATTATTTCAGAATAAAAAGTTTAAAAACATCTTTGTATCTGCAATCGCAAAGGTTAGCAGTGTCTGTACAAGAGTTTCCCTTTTAAAGTCTGCTTGAGAGTGGACCCACGGAGGCTGGAGCGCGTTGGGGTGGAGTGAAGGGATTTGAGTGTGTAGAGAGGCAGGAGATGGAAAGGGGCTTTGCTTGAGTCCTGGCTCTGACTGCACCAGCCAGGAGCCCTGGGCAAGCCCTTTGCTTTCTTCATGTTCCACTTCCTCGTCTGACTGGAGGTGGTGTCAATATTGGCACCATTTCAGGGCTCAGTAAGGAACAAATGTAAAAATGATGATTATGTTTTGTGAAGCTAAGAAGTTGTACAAATTTCTATTATTAAACACACCTCTGGTGGAGGGGGGCGCGGAATAGAGTTGGGGTATGAACAATACTTTAAGATATTATGGAAATCATGGAAACAAACATCTGGAAGAGACCGTGCAGTTAATCTGTCCTATCGATTTTTACAGATGAGAAAACTGAATCGCAGAAGGACTAAGTGACTAGCCCAAGGGTCACATTACTGGTCAGAAACAGGACTCACATCTGATTTCCAAGCCAGTGCTCTTTCCTCTGGTCTGTGGCATTTCCCAATGTTGTGTTTAAGACCAGCTTTAACAAAGATCAAGAAAAATGATCTTCTGAATGTTTCCTTTCCATTTTCAACTTAAAAAGCACCCCCTCTCTTCTTAATACTTTATCAATGTATAGCCATAATGAATTTCTAAACCAAAAGGCTTACCTGTTACGGATGTCTTGGTATTAAAGCAGAGAAAAGATGTTAAAATTAATGCAATTAAAATGCTACATAAAATTCTCCAACTGCCTGATGATGTCCAGCTGCATAAAATGTCTCTACACACCTGTCCTGCAATATCTGAAACCCAATGCTCCAAAATCCAAGCTCATGTCAGAACTGAAACACCTCCCATTGTTCCATTTCCCTTAACCGTCACTTCCCTCCCAGTCCTCCAGGCATAAAATTTTGCAGTGACTTTTCTCTTTTTCTGTCACTGTCTTAAGTCAACGTCTTATTTGGGATCCTCTCAGAAGCAGAATCTGATGTATCTTCACAAACTCCCCAGTACCCTAACAGGATGCCCGATGCCTCTCACAGATGAGGTGTTCGAGACTGCTGCATGCATGTATCTATTTATGTGAGAGCTCTCTCGTGAAACCTTTCAGAAGCTCATGTCCAGCTTCCTCAAGGTCTCAAGGAAGAAGGATTTCTCTCTGCTTCTTTTCACACCTGAAATCATGCCACAGTAAAGGAAAAATTCATCCATTTCACTGCAAGTTGGGCTAATACATTGCCTACCCTGCATAACTCAGATCCCAAAAGATCACTAAGAAAAGAATCTCCCTGACTTCCAGATTAAGTGGGACTACACTCTTAGTACTAAATATTTCCACTGTAAGTTACTTATAAATTTCATTAACTGGTTGCTTGTTTGCTATTCTAGTCTGTGGGTATGTCCATTTATCCCCATATTGTAATTTACCTCATGCTATTTACCTAGTTTATGTTAACTTTTCATTGATAATTCAATTACTTAATAGGTACTTTTTAAAATAATCGAATAATCAAATGCAAACCGACTTAACGTTTTGCATGCTGCACCCAGCAAAAGTGCAGAGGTATGGAAAATAACCTGGTTGAAATCTTAAACAGGCTTTGTTAATTCCAAACTGGGGCAGGGCAGGTGAGAGTTTGTATTTAAACCAAATAAATGTACTCTTTGCTTGAACTATTTGCATGAGAAGACAGATGTGGGAACAGTGGCTCTGTCCATTCAGCTTTTAAGAGAAAAAATTTCCCAGGAAATATGACCCAGTTCTGGGGAGAAGGCCATCATGGCTGACAATAATTGAGAGTTCTGGTACAGTTTTGCGTATCTACTAAGTCCTGGGTTCATCTATTCAAGCCATTTGTTCATCTGAAAAATAGAGAGATGGAATCAATTGGCAATATGAAAATCCCAGCACTCATCCAGTACAAACACAGAAAGAGTCAAAAGTTTTGTTTTACATAAGAAAAAAACTATTAGTTCTCATTGTCGAGGAGAAGAGTTCCTGTTGCTTTTAGCTGCACCTAACATAGACCCTAACTCAAATGGCTTAGTGAAAGAAAATGTATCACATGGAGTCGGGTAGCTCCATCAGCAGCTCCATCAGGAGCTCAGCGTTGTCATGAATAGCAGAGGTCCTTTCCATCTTTTCCCTCTGCCAACATCAACATATTGGCTTTGCCCTCTGGATGGCTCTCTTCATGGACCAGCAGGTACAAGGGAATTTCCACAGGAGGAAGTGGGCCATTCGTCTTCATGTCTTCTTGTAAGAGAAGACATCATTTATACAAGCCTCAAGCAGACTTCTATTCCAGTTGCATTGGCTAGAACTCAGCCACACGCCTTCTTCTAAACTCATGACTGGCAATGGAAATGAAATTGCCAGTCTTGGTTTGGCCTAATCAAGACTTACCCTTGTGCTGTGGTCATGTTTCCCGTGGAGTAGACATCTAAGTAAACTCGAGTTTGTGTTTGCAAGGAAGAAGGGAGGAATGGACGTTAAGTAGGTGACCCACAGTGGAGCACATGCTCTGCAGAACCACATAGGAATCACATCATAGGACTGGAGTCATCTCGTGTCACAGGCAGATACAAAGAAATCAGTGATTCTGACACCCTATAAGGCATTTGCTTAATTAGAGATAGGAAGGGGGAGATGAAATTACACTAGTAAGGGTTCCCAACTTCTGACTTTACGTGAGAATCATAAAAAGTGCTTTTATTCACAGATGGTACATAGAGATGGACAATTAGGTAATTACTACTCTGAGAGTTTGGAAACAATGTCCATACACTATGTGTGACTAGCTGTGAGAGTAAACAAGGAGACAGAGGTTAGAAAGATCTGAAACTCAGTCCAGGTGATCTGGGATGCACTTCCGAAAGCAGGACTAGGAAAGGGGTTATAGTTCATAAGCCATAACTTAATCAATGTCATATCAAAGTCATTGCATCCTGTTAAGAGGAAGAGGCATGTAGAGAAGGGTTTAGAAAAAACCATAGAATATTTCAAAAGGAAGAATCCTGGCAGTCATTGTCAGTGCCTAGCCATGGACTGCGCCTGGGCAGCCTTCCTTGGCAAGGCTGTCCCTAAGACGGGAAGAGTGCCTCGTATTTCTTAACTGAGAAGTTCTCCCTAATATCAACAAGCATCTGATAATTGGGCCTCTGTTAGCTTTTCCTACAGGATATTAATGCACTGGGCAGGTCTGTGTGAGCATTCTGACCTCTAGACAAGTATACTTCCTATTGTAAAATAATGAGCCAACTTCCTGATAATGTAACAGACACTGGGATTCCTGTGTGCATCTAGGAGAGTTATGTACAAACACACCTGGATGCTACTTTATATATATAATATGTAATATATCATATGTATATGCTTCAGATACTGTCATCTTCTCTGAAGAGATAGAGCCACTCCAGGTCAGTGGACAAAACCCAAACCTGCAGTCCTGGACAGTGGTGATGAGCTCATGGAGGCAACTGTCACCTACACACAGTGTCTCAATTGATTATATGATTATTTGTTTTTCTTGTCCATAATTAGGAATTATCCAGGTTGTCAATTGAGAATTAATGAAAATATTCTGATGATTTTTGTTATTAAGGCAAGAAAACTCTTCCATTTTTATGCTAAACTCCTTCAACAAATTGAACTTGACAAAATCTACAAAGCTTGGCATCATAAAACCTCACTAAGATAGTTCTAGCCTGTAATTTTATTTGTTTTAACTACTTTTAAGCTTTAGAAGAAAAAGGACAGTCAGGTAAGCCAATAGCAACTTGTTTTTCTGGGATCTATCCATAAAGAGGCAGCTAAACCTCCTGCACCTTCTCCAGCTTCATGCACAGGCTCCGCAATGCTAGTTCACATTTGAACTGGGGGGCCTGCAACTTGCAAATGTCTGCAAGCATCGAGAAAAAACTGAAGTACTTCCACAAGACTGTAACATGAAAAAATAATATAAGAAGCATTTCAACAAAAATTTCAACCAAAAGTGTTTCTGATTAACCTTCAGGCAACTTATCAAAGTCCTGAGCAATCTGTTCCTAATGTAAGGCTATTTCTTACAGCCACGTGAGTGTTATGCTTCCAGCAGATGGAAACTCCTCAGAAATGCCTTTCCTTTCTGGGATCTCTCTCCTTATTAAAACACAGTCTGTGGTCCTAATTTGTTTGAATTTGCACTCTCTAGCCCCTGGCACACAGGGGGTACTACTTATCAAATGGCAATGAATAGTCATGGCTAAAGGTTGTGGGATTTCCTGTAGGGATAAGGTATTTCTTTTTATGAACCTGCAACATGCAGGAAACCAAATGTCAAGACAGGTTCATTGATTAACTGGGAAAATTAACTTTTTCCAGTTTCTAAAGTGGATGCAACATTGAAAATAAAGACATGTCTACATCTTCTCCAGCTTGGCTACAAAAGGAAATTGCTTGCTTCTCTTCAAAATTTTGCATAAAACAAACATCTCTCTCCTACACCTGTCTCTTTAAACAGAACCTGAAGTCTTTTTTTTATTATTGTAAATAACATCTCATAAATCCCAAACAAAGGCAAAACAGAGAACTGAAAGCTCAGTGATATTTAAATCAGCAAAATGTAGACCACATGCTCAGCTGCGTTCACATTTTGTTTAAATGATATGCTTTAAAAACCAATTAGTAGAGTGCATTATGTATGGACATAAATACTGTGTTACTAACACGACTGCAGGAGAAGACCATGAGGAAAAAACCGCGATGAGGACCCATCAGTAGTAGCCTTTACTGAAATCCACTGAAGCTGAGATGCCCGTCGGGCATCTCTAGCGAAAGTGGGTCAGGTTTCATCATCAGGGAACATGACGGTAGCTTCATCTCCATATCCAATCCTCAAGTGTCAAAACCTAATTCTAACAGTGTAGCTGTCTGCTTCGGTGTATGTGCTTGTTGCTCACAGTGTGGTCCAAGAACAGGCAGGATCTGCATCACCCGGGAACTTGACAGACAGGTAGAATCCTAGTACACATGCATACTCATATGCACACACACACACACTTGCACGAACACACACACCTCCCGTACCACACTCCCATGTTCCTGCCTCTGCCCCAACTACCACTTCCACCCACATCCTAGTGAATTACAATGTGCCTTTTAGCAAGATCCTCAGGTGTCTTGTATGCACATTAAAGTTTGACAGGCACTGGGGTATATCACTCTAGAAGTAAATAACTCTTCTTCAATGTCCCACATTTTACTGGTTGCACCACAAAATGCACACAACGCAAGTGATTGTTTATTAGTATACAAAACACAGAGAGAGGAAATTTTCCCCAAGGAGGAACAGACTGAATAGTATTAACAGTGCTTTAAACTGTAATGAATTCCCAGTCTAATTCACTATGAGGTTTCAATTTATACCACATTTAGAGTACTACAGGTTCAAGTAATCACTGCAGTAATTAGCTTACTTCCAGTCCTCCAAAATAAACCCACTAATTTTTGCAATCAGCCTTCATTTGGTTAATCACCAGTTTAATTGATTTAATTAGTTTGATCTGCAAAATTAGTCAAGTGTAAATACTGTTTTGTAAACAGAGTTTAGCTCCAAGCTGTAAGATAGGGAATTCTAATTTAAACCCAGAGTTGATAACAAATCCACACATACAGGATTTTGTCATGGAATACAGCAGTTGCAAGTTTTCAAGACCAAGGCCTGTGGATCTTCCGGTGAATGTTTTGGAATTGTGCTATTGTAATTACAATATTGACTAAGCTAAGAGACCCCTCTTCTCAACCAACTCTAACACTATATGGTGATTATGTTTTGAAGATCAAAAGAAATTCTTTGTCATTTTTCTATCTAAATGATCTGGCTCAAATAACCCTAATGTAGGGAGAATTATCCAGATTTGAATTGCATGTTATCTTTAATATTTCAAGTCTTGACCACTAAAGGATATTTTAAGCCTTTCCTGAAACAAATCTTTATACAGTAATTGAATTTTTGAAGAAAACATGTCTGCTTACGTGGACAAGATACAGCACACACTAAGTGATGCAAAATAATTCTTTACTTTTTACTAGGTTTTTGATACAAAGAGTTTTGATAAGATAAAAATTCTTTTTAAACACCCCCCAAATTAATACATTCTCAGTGCTAAATTCAGTAGATTCTCTGTAGGATAAGACAGTCTTTCCATTTAAAATCTCTGCCTGGTGCGTGGTAAATGAGTGGAGAATTAAGCAGGAAGGTACTTGTTTCTAGACTGTATTTCCCCAGATTGCTGCTCATTACTGAGCACTGTTTATGCTGTCTCCTTGGAATCTTCCACACCTTTGCTTGATCTTTTTCTGAAAATTTTAGTTATCATTATTTGGACACATTGGGATTCCTTTAGTTATGTTACTAACTACAATATTTAACCTGGATTAAAAACTACATTGGGAGAGCAGTGTCACAAACAATTGATCAAATTGTTATTAAGAATGCAAAGACAACAATATAATTGAATAACCAAAGTGGACTCCCTACAATTTTCACAATGCAGTGAATGCTGAAACCGAGGCCGGGAGCTGGGGCATGGAAGCAGCTTGTGAATGCATGTCCTGTTAACTGCCATTAACATTTTAGAAATGTGCTTATCAGTTTAGAAAAAGGGTGTGGTCTTTTTTGTTCCAAAATGATGTTGAATGCATCTGTAAAATATATATCTATCAAGTCCACAACCTTCAACAATGCTCTCTTGCGGCTCAGGCTTTTTCGGTGATGAGTCAGACAGTGAGTATTTTTAGGCTTTGCAGGTTGTAAGGTCCCTGTCCCTTCTCAACTCTGCAGCCACACCCAACATGGAAATGAAGGGGCATGGTTGTCGTCCAACAAAACCCTGTTTATAGATACTAAAATTTAATTTCATCTAATTTTCCCATATCACAAAATATTGTTATTCTTTTGATTTTTTTCAACCACTTAAGAAGGTTACAGTCATTTGTAACTCACAAGCTATGCAAAACAGGGCAGCTAGATTTGTCCCTCATGTCCTCATCCCTGTTCTAGCTATCCTGGGACAGGTGGCTATGGACATTAGTAGAGACATTATTTCCAACTATGCCACTTCCAAGGCCATCTCATAACCTGTCATTTAGGATTTCACATCAATATCAAAATGACTACTCCCCTTCCAGCTGCATTTAATGTTCATTTCAACCCTTCTGGTGACATTCTCCCTAGTGAATATTGTTCTAAATTCTTTTTACTTTTACTTGATTTTACTTGAAGCAAAATACTGTGGTTGTGGGAGGGGGTTGGTTGAAAAACCACCATATAGTATGTCCATTCCTATTCTTCCCTAGAATGACTCTGAAAGCTCTTCTGGAAGGTTTTGCAGAACTATAATGCAGATATTATTACTCATTTCCCACTATCCCTGACGAGGCAGCTGGAACCATCACCAGTGGGGCTTGATAACTATGTTTCAATAAGCCCTTATTTTTCTGCAAAAAGATGAGGCACCGAGAATGGTTTCATCTCTGGTTATTCCATTAGCATTGCTAGAGAACTCCAAAAGACAGAGAGCAGTTTTTTTGTATGTTTTTTTTTTGAGACAGAGTCTCACTCTGTTGCCTGGGCTAGAGTGCTGTGGCATCAGCCTAGCTCACAGCAACCTCAAACTCCTGGGCTCAAGCAATCCTCCTGCCTCAGTCTCCCGAGTAGCTTGGACTACAGGCATGCGCCACCATGCTCGGCTAATTTTTTCTATATATTTTTAGTTGTCCAGATAATTTATTTCTATTTTTAGTAGAGACGGGGTCGCTCTCTTACTCAGGCTGATCTCGAACTCCTGAGCTCCAACGATCCGCCCGCCTTGGCCTCCCAGAGTGCTAGGATTACAGGTGTGAGCCACCACACCTGGCCTTTTTTTGTATGTTTTTAAAATGATTTAACCTGTTTTCTTTCAGCAACCACGGCAGCATGCCTGGAAGTTCTAACTGCATCTTAGTGGGTGTGTGAAGGAAGGTCCTTCAATTTCTCTGAGCTGCATCTTTCCTGTAAAGTGTTTTCACACAATATGCCTTGCTGACCTTGGGACATTCCCACATGGGAAAACTACATGTAAAAATGCTTTATAAAAAACAGTGTGATTCAAAAAGAGGGGGCTCCATGAACACACGTGTATCGAGCATCCTCTGAGTTTAGGAGGCAGAAATGAATAAGTGGAGACAGAAGAAGCTAATTGCCAAAGAGTAGCGCAAGCAAGTGCTGTAAGAGTTAGAACCCCCAGTCTTCAGTGGTGTGTGGCTACCAGGGAAGTCTTAAGGAAGGGACCAGAGCTAAGCAAAAGGAGAGAAATAGCATTCCAGGCACAGAGAAAGGCATTGCTCTTTCATCACTCCAAGTTTGCTGAAACTTTTTTTTTTCCTTAAATGAAGCCTTTCTGCTCCAGCTTGGCATAGTTAATTTTTCTGAAATTTTCCTCTGCAGGATTTTTACAAAAAGCACCTTTTCTTGACTCCTCACTGGACTCAGGCAGAGGTGGCTGAAGAAGGAAACAAACCAAAACCAGAGCCAATTGCTTTAAAAATCTTATTGTCTCACTAGGCACGTTTAGATTCAATAAGATACTCGATTGTTACATCATAATACAGCTTTCCTGGACTTTGTAGGTATAACTTAGTACCCATGAAACCTTCCAATTGTTTGTGTGCTATCTACATTTTATGATACGGAAAAGGATCGACACTGCAGATTTTAAGCACCTTGGAAACTTAAAAATTCTCAGGGTATTTGTGTGAAATTGGTAAGGGATTCTGTGGGGAAAGAGGAAAACCATCTCATTGATGAACTTGCCCACCTGGGAGTTCAAGTGCAAATAGCAATTGGATCTGGAATGTTAACTTTTTTTTTTTTTTACTGCAAGAAGTCCCAAAATTATATGCCAGAGTGTATCTAGGTTAATACACATATTTGGCCAAGCTACCTAGGGCCCTGCTAAATTCCCCAATGTTTTTACAGTCGGTATACTTTTCAGATCTTGGGTGCTAATTTGTATCATTTGCAAAAACAACTGTGAAAGCTATTTGGTGCTTGTGATGCAATTACCACTAAAGAGGTTTTGGGGTATTCTCATTAAACTGAGTCCCAGATGTTTTTGCCCTTGTGATTTGTGTTGATCTGTTCTTTGTCGGTCCTAATTATCAATCAAGATGAATGAATTAGTCATCCACTTGGTGAAAAGCCTATTTATGCATATGATCGGGACCCAAGCTAAAAGAACCTTCAGAGATGTCTGTTTAACCTTGGAATGGACCATTTCCTCTGTGTGCATGCACAGATGGTGGAACGGCATTGCTCTCTGTCTTTTTCCTGAATACATATGTTGGGGGTATACATGCAATTTGTGGTATATGTGTGTGCACACATAAATAAAGATGCAGAAATATATATTCATACATTTCTGAACTGACTATACATCTATGTGTAACCCCTTCCTCTTCTAGTACAATATTTTTTATTTGAAGACTTTCATGGAAGAACATTTCCAGGGGGAAATCTCTAATTGCTGAGCTAGGAGAAAAGCAGTGCCCTAGGAATCTGATTACAATATTTTAGTATGTTCGCTTCCCTTGGAGTTGCCACCGGTATTCTCTTAACAGGGATACAAACTACCCAGTGGGCACTTGTAACACCTCACAGGAGATTAGGGCACCTTGTGAATATGCATTAAACCATGGTCCTTTACCTCTTCTGCCTGCTGTGGGGCTGGCATGCTGGCCAGCATTCTCTAAAGCAATGCTTGTGGTATCAGACTGGCATCATGCCACCACATATGAAATATGCATCTCTTTTTATAGTTGTTTCCAATGCTCTTGGGAACAGATTGGCCATCAAACAAAGATTCTTTGAACTGGGAATTCAGATGGCTTTGGATAGGTAAAAAATGTCTGGGAGGCAGAAGGAGGGGGAACTAGCACCAAGCAGCAGGTAAGGTAATTTGTTAGCAAATTCCGATGCTTCCGTTCATCAGTGCATAATATTACAAAGGAGGAAAGGAGCCTTTATTTCTGCAGTAACAGCAGGTAACATCACCCATCCTGTCTAAAGGAAATGGGACTGAAAATTGTGTGTGTTGAAAGGGGAGAAATTAAATCGCCTTCATCAAGATATAGGATAAACATTTTCATTGTGTTCATTTGAGTCTCATTGTGTGTATACACATCATATATACACATATATATTATATGTATGTTTTGTAAAAGGTCTATTTTCCAGTTATCTGAGACAGTTAACAAAAGAATTGTCATTCGTGTATGCTGACATAAATTTTTAAAATCACTGTTTTTCAGATTTGGAAGATAGCTCTGGAGGAATCTTGTGGCCCTACAAGCACACACTTGGTAGCTTGTCTGGGTGTTAATCTACCTTCAGGAATGGCTGAAGCCGGCTGCACCTCTGCACAAGGGCCGCTGGCTGGTGAGCCACTTTCCAGTATGAAAAACATTTGTCTTTTTGGTTTTCAGTCAGCTGAGGGGCAAACCCTTTCCCTGGAATCAGCCTCTGTGACTGCCACAAAACTGGTTTCCCGATGTCTTATTTTAAAAAGGCCCGGGAACTTTGGCGATAGCATCAAGAAGCCTTAAAAATGTTTAGACCTTTCGACCCAGGTCTCCCTCTTCTGGGAGCCTCCTGTAAAGACAGTGGACTTTAAAACTTCTTAGGAATTTAAACTTTTCAAATTAATAGTTAATAGTAATAGTGAAAAATTGGAAACATATTCCTTTATTGTGACTCATTTAGGTTAAGTAAATTATCATATATCCAGTGAATTAATTGCATCCATTAAACATATTTGTAAATATATTTATAACTATATATTTGTATATGCTATAATTATTAATATATTCATTATTGTATTGTTTTTGGTAGAGATGGGGTCTCACTTTATTGCCCAGCCTGGTCTTGAACTCCTGGCCTCAAGCGATCCTCCTGCCAAAGCACTGGGATTACAGGCATGGGCCACCATGCCCAGCCCTCATTATAGTATAATATTAATATAATTACAGTAAATATAATAAATTTATATTAACAGGAGAAAATATGTATATTATAATATTAAATTAAAATTTCATCCCTAGTAATTAGGGGAATGCAGTTTTTAGTATATTGAAAACAAAAATACACCTATATAAAGGATTGACTGAAAGTTGAGGTACCAATATTTGTCTCTAAATGTGGAACTATGGGTGAGTTTCTCCCCTGCTTTCTACTTTTCCATAGTTTCCAAATCATCTATCCACAACGACTGGTGATTATAATATGGAAATAAAGTTTAATTTTGGAAATCAGTGGGCAAGGACATTTGCCACTGTTGCTAGAGGTGGTCAGCAGACAGGTGGGAGAAGTTCTGATTCCTCACTGGGCAACTCCCTATTAGTCTCATGCCTTCTGGGGCTGGGGTTGGATCTGGGTGTGGTGGCAGCTCCAGGAAACCACCCCGCCATTTCTAACTCAGAATTAATGTTCTGTATGGAGCATGGGATGGACAGCACCTGACCTGAGTGAAGGTCATTGTCTGAGATGGGAAAAAAAGGCCACTCTGTGCCAGTCATTTCAGAGCTCCGCTTCCCTGTGGATAAGAAGAGTCCCTCGGAGGAAGAACTGGGACCGAATATTGAAAAGAGATCTTTGGCGCTCAGCAGAGGGGAGGTTGGAACACCCAGTGGGTCACCCTGCAGTGGCAGGACATAAGATACACCCATGAGGGAGAGGCGGAGAGTGGTGGGAGCTGGCAGGGTAGGAGGTCAAACAGGGGACCAGCAGGGGACCCATGCAGGGACCTGGGCTGGAAGCAGCGACCCTCAGACCTGAAACCTGAACTTGAGAAGTTTGACAGTTTTATGTTTCTTACACTTGTCCATTTCCTTTTGGTTTTCCCTCGGTATCTGATAACTGTTTTTAAGGCCAGTCTGTCTTGAGCCCTTGCCTGTGCCATAACCAGAGGGTTGAAGAAGGACAGATGGCAGAAACAGCAAACCAAATGAGCTCAGTCTCTGCCTATCATTTTGGGGGCAGCCAACTGACGGCTATTTACATCATCATTTGGTTACGGCCAAAAGAACATTTTAGATGTCTTTTAAGTTACTTTTTAATTTATACTTAAAATCACATAGCCATATTTTGATGGAAAATTTTAAAAGAGTGTATTCTTAACGCGAAGTCTGAATTTTAGCGTAAGCTTGTGTCAAACCTGTAGAAGTCACCTCATTACCTCTTTATGGAAGGAGGTGAATCCTTGGTTGAGCCTGTGGGCTGCCATCTACTCCGATGGCACCTCTGCTTTCTGCCAGGGTCTCCCCTCCTTGGTGGACATGACCTTTACATCTCCCCCTGTCCCGGGGCTAACTTCCACTGGGCTCTCTCCAGCTTGCCGCTTGTCACCTGACTGTCAGAGTGGCAACGGTTGGACAGAAACACACAATAACAGGTGATCATGCGACCTGCACTATCAGTAGTCAGAGCTCCTGCCCCACCACACCCTTGGAGAAAAAGAGGCACCCTGAGTAAGAAAACACACAGAGGCAAAAAAAAAAAAAAAAAAAAATAGTACTGTCGGGGCAGGGAGGGCAGTGATTTAAGCTTTTCAGAAACTATTTTTCAGAACAAAAGACTGGCAGGAATCAGGAAAAAAATTAATCTTATGTGATAAACTCTTTATAGTGAAAGCAAAATCTATGCTGTTTCCATTAAGCAAATTTACTTTTAGGTTTTAAAAATACTCCAGAATTTAAATGAAAAGATAAAGGAATTTTAAAAATTTTATATATATATATATATTTATAGGTGTGAGTCCACCGTTCACCAACTGCTGTGTCTCCTGCTACAAATCACAGCTCATTTTAAAGCCTTAACTTACTGTTAAATAAGAGGCGAGAGTTAATTTAGGAAGCGATTACAGTGGAGGCGTCTTAGAGCAACAGTCATTGCGGCACAATTAGTCTTCAATTTGTAATTGAGAGTAACTCCCGCAGGACTAGCTCACTGATGAATTTCAAATAAGGAGACTTCAAAACCACGAGGAAAAATGGCTAATTATAAGCTAAGGGGGAAAAAGAAGGTGGCACAAGAAAAGAAGTTGAGTCTATATAGGATTTGACTGGTGATTCCTTAAAATCTGGAATCGACACGAGGCTGTGCGATCACATACAGCCAGGAGAGCCACATGCAGGGTAGGAATGGAAAATAAAGACCAACACAGGGATCGATGAATAACAGAATACACGTGGCTGCCCATGGATCATGGAAAAACCTTTGGTCTAAAAATGGACAAGGACCAGGCGTTATGGGCGCCACTGGCCGAAAGAGTCCTTAGGCTTCAGTTAGAGGTACCCGGCAAGGATCAGAGAGAGGCGTTGGCTTTGCCCACTTTGGAGCTGACCAAGCCCACATACTGCTATGGGCTGGGCCAGTGGCACAATGGGCCTCTTGAAGGAGCCACCACACTGCTCAGGGGTCACAGCTCTCAAGTTGCCCAACCAGCAGCTCACAGATGAAGATATGCACACGCCTCGAATGGATGGCCTTGACTGGAGCTTTTGCCGGCTGCCCTCTGGCAGTAGAGGCAGAGGACCAACTTTTGGTTCCTCTTTCTGCGTCCCAACATTTTATAGGGCTGGGGAAGCTGTCCTTGCTCCTGACTCAGTGGCAGAGAGAAGAAGGCATTTCCCACTCTTGGGAATGCACCCACGAATGAAGGTCTCACTGCTGGGGAAGCCACACCACTGCTCCCTCTGCTGTTTTTCTGGTGAGTCCAGCCTTATTAGGAAAGACCCAGACACCATATTCACCTTTGCAGTGGCCACAAGTGAGACGGGGTGCAGGCCCCAGCTGATCGAGGCATCTGTAGAAGCCCCCAGAGCAGCGCCCAGAGCTCCAGAACCTACAACCTGAGGCAGCCTCCTTATGTTTGGTAAATTTAAATAAACAAATACCTATTCTTCACTCAAGAATCTAATTTTGCTTAGACACCTACTCCCCCACTCCTAAAGAAAAGAGTAAAATATTCCTTGCGGTAGTGTTGGGATCTATAAAGAATGATGCTTGGCCTTTGTGTCTCAGCCTGCCATGGCGGTTGTGTGCTTTGCTTCTAGTAATAGAGTCCCTGTCCCAGCAGGTGATGGGCATGACTCAGCCCTGCCGGGGCTCCCCATGTCCTTGGCCGCCATGATTGTTTCAGGGATAAACACACATTGCAAGCAGGGCCAGGATGTCCCCATGAGACCTTTTTATAGCTGTGTTAGGAAAAAGAGGACATCTTTTTTGCTGGGATCATGAGATATAAGGACTGGGTATGCCAAGACCCCCTGGGAGCCATTTTTTTTCTCATGTAGAAGAACCTGAGAGTCAAGCCAACCCAAAGGAATCAGACACGAGAGCTGAAGATGGACAACACCCTGTATCACTGAGCCTCAGAATCCACCTATGCCTGAAGCTGGTGAGTGCACTCCTTGACTTCCCAGATACTTCAGCTAATACATTCCTTTTTCGCTCAAGCTAGTTTGAGTTGAGTGTCTGTCACTTGTAACATTGAGAGTCTAGGCTTACAGCAAAGAGAGAATAGGGTCCACATCAGATTTTGCTTCAAGACCAATTTGTGTAGTTATACAACCCATCAGGTCACATATTCCTGCAGAAAGTCACATGTGGGTTGGAGAAGGGGAATAATGGAGATCCTTAACTGAATTTTCTTGTTCTATAGCTCAGGCTTAGGAAAAGTGGTTCTTCTGATAGTATGTGTTTTCCTTCATGACAGGAACCACATTTATCTTGTGTACTTAGTTTTCCCAGAACCTAGTAGATGCTCAGAAACTTGGCTGAGTTGGTTTTACTTCTGACAGATGACATCATGATGTTAGAGATGATGAAACAATTAACTATGGAAAATTTAGTTATTTTTACTGAGGGTTCTCTGTGTGAAGGCAGTCCAGAATTTGGGGGTGCATCTTAGATTGGGTTCCTCTGAAAGCAAACCCCATAACAAGGACTTGGGTGCAGGTAGTATGTTTGGGAGGAGACATTAGAAGCAGAGAACCAACAAAGGGAGTGTTAATGTGCTAGTTACTGCTGTGGGCAACTGGGCTCAACCCCACTGCAGACCTTCTGAGGAATCAGGCAGATTAAGCCTCAGAAAGGCACCACCCTAGGATGAGAGGCTGGGGCATTTATCCACAGACACACAATCCCCCCTGATTGAGAGGTACCTTTCAGAGTACTCACCTCCCATCCCCTAACACACACACATGTTAAGTTGTGCCTGTGTGTGGCCGAGTGGCCTTCTGCACACTAGAGAACATTGAGCAGAAGCTCTGTTGTGCGTACAGTGGTGTATGGAAGAGTCTGCCACAGCCGTTGGAAACCAGGCAACCCAAGGGATATGATGCGGTGGTCAAGCATCGGCTATAGGCAGTCAATGTTCCTAATAACATCTGGAGTTTAGATACCTAGAAAGTCACACGGCATTATTGACAGTATTCTTGAAAGAAAGACATTTGGCTATTTCATGGCCTTAGAAAGGCCATTTGTGATGTCTTCCTGGTCTGGTTCAGGTCCCACAGTAAATCTTGGGAAGTGTCCACAGGAGCATGTGTGACTGTGCGTGTGTCTAATTGTCCAAATGGCACTGGACCACAATCTTCATGAGGACAAGGACTCTGTCAGGTTTGCCTCTCTGATGCATCTCACCGTAGAACACAGTTCCTAGCACACAGTACATGTCGAGTGGATTAAACAACAAAAAGAGCTCTAAAAGAAGTATTGCTTAGGGACGATTATTTCTACATGACTTTGGGTTAGCTGGTCTGTGTCCTTCATACCACATCGTTGCATGGGGACTGAATCTCCAGGCTGAAGCTTTTTGAACATTCCATACCATTTGACTAGGACAGATCGTATGTACCACGGGAGATCAAACGAGAGAACGGGAAGTTCCTGGGGCAGCAGGAGGGTGGCATTTGAGTGGGCCCTGAACTAAAGCTGACGTGTAAACAAGTGGGTGGGAAAGTGGGGGCTTTCCCTGGACATTTGTCAAGCAGAGTACACACAGAGTTCACAACTCCCTCTTGAAGATACATCGGGCCCGTTGAGAAGAACATGCTGGAAAAAAGTGCTGTAAACTTTTGCCTCTGCTTCTCCTGTTTGTGCAAATCTTTTTTAATCCCAGAGAGAAGCAGTAAAGGAAGAAAATATCCATTCATTCCCTCTTTGATTCAATCAACAAATATTTGAAACCTTTGTGCCTGGCATCGTGCCTCTGAGGGTGCAGCGGTGAGCAAATCAGACACAGTCCCTGTCCTCGCGGGACTTACAGTCTGGTGGGGAGAGAGAGAGGAAACAAATAATCACTTACATAAGTAAATAATAATGAATCGTTACCGTGGCTCTGATGGGGATTACATTAATTATTAGAAACACTAACTAGAAGCTGGAACTATTACATTTAGTAGCACATTTGTTGAATGAATGAGTTGTGTTCATGAATGAAAGGCAGCTTATTTTCATTTTTTCACTTTTGTAATGATAAATTACTGCCTTAATAACTCCCCACTACTTCGTTTTTAAACATTGGCACACGTCCCTAGTCCTTCCACCTAAGGAATAATAAGGAGGCTAAGGAAGAAAACACCAAGGAGATTGTGTGTGTGTGTGTGTGTGTGTGTGTATGTAAGTACATACAGATATATGTGTATGTGTATATGTTAATTTATGTGCCCAGTCACTTGCAATCTGAAACATAAAACAGTACTATGATAATTTTTATAATGATCACTTATGCCTATGTTTACACCATATGAAAGAAAATCTAGGAACTTTAAAAACACAACAAAAATAGTTGCTAGGCATTGTTCCAGCAAAGTGACTGATGGGCAAATCCCTCCCACTTTTTATCCATTTGATCTCACAGCATCATCCCTGTGTGGTGGGTAAGCTCCCACTTACGAGCAGGACCCATCTGCACCTATCTGACTGATAAGCTCACCTCTGCAAATGGGCTGAGACTACATAGTGCTTTTGGACACACTCTCTATTCAATCCTCTCCACACCATGTGAGACAATCAGTGATGCCCACCCAGCGTCTCTTGGAGACTCATCTATAGTGAAGTGGGAAGGACGTTATCTGCCCCAGAAAGTGTCTACAGGCAGGATGCTGGAGTTAAGCACACAGTCTTTGGAGTAAAAAAGACCGGGGGTCCGAGCCCCAACTCTGCCACTGACTAGCTGTGTGAGTTCAGGCAAAGCACATCACCTCCCTAAGTTCCTAGTTCTTCATTAGTAAAGGAAGCGTGACTCCAGGCTTGCTGATAATAATAATATCTGCCTTGAAGAATTGAGGTGGCCTGTACCTAGCATGTAGCAAGTGATTGATAAATTATAGGTATCACTATGCTTGATCAGAAGTAAGTAGGATATGAACAAGTTGATAAAAGAGTAGAATATTATCACTATTTTATTGATGAAGACATTGAAATGCTGAATGGTTAAATGATTTATTGAGTGATCGCATGGCTAGTCTCACTAGAACCCTCGCTTCTTAGCCTTGACCTACCATTTTCTCCTCCAGCCTACAGAGCCAGGAACACAGCTGCTTAACCAGCCCCCATGTGGGTTCTTGACAAATACTTGGCAGGATTGTGGTAACTTTCCAAGTGATGCAAATATCTCCATCACCTCAGTCAAAACTGATAACACTGAGGCTCCCTGCTTCTCACCCCACCCCTGAATGAATGAGCAATGGGAATTCACTATAGATTTTCCTTCCCGGAAATACTGATGAAGGGTACTGGCTATTGGCCATTAAGCAAAATGAGCACCTTAGAAATAGGTTGCTGTCGTTACTGAAAATAAAGTGTGATTTCTTCCATATGCCTTTACCATCAATAAAAGAGGGTGAGCTTGTCATGGATGCCTTTGGTTTTTCAACTATATTTGATGAAACAAGGACATTATTTTAGAAATTAAGAAAAAAATTATAAGCAATGGTTTGGAATCAGACTAACAGAATATAAAAATGCTGCTAATTATTTATACACAGGACCAATCAGAAAATAAAACAGCAAACATTTATACCTGCCAGAAACTTTGCAAGACATTTCTTGTAGATGTTGTGGAGTAGGTACTGCCTCCATTGTTTTATAAATGAGAATTCTGAGGTTCTGAGAGGTTAGGTAACTTGCCGAAAGACACACCAATAAATGACAGCAGAGTTGGGATTTGAACCCAGGTTGGCTGACTTTCAATTCTGCATTTATTCCATTTCGTCAAAGCTGTCTTTTCCATGTTACCAGTATCATGTTACTGTATGATCCATGCTCACACACTGGGATGTTTACACACTGGGAAGAGTGTGGTGTGATGAAAAGAGAACTGGACCCAACTCAGGAGAACCAAAGTCCCCTCTCCACCTACCATTAAATGCCCATGTGGCCTCACAGAGTCACTTGAGCAGTGAAAGCCTTGGTTTTCTTCCGCTGGACTAAACCATCTGGTTCTGTTTGTTTGTGTATATTTAAATTTAACATTTAACCACTACACTTTATGATGTAGATCTGTATGTTCTGAAAAACTACACCAGAAAGAGTCAGTAATTTGGACAGGAACAAATTAACCTGGTCAGAATATTATATGAAGCTTCAAAACATTATTGAGACTCTAATTAAAAGTCAACATAAAACGACAAGGTAACTGACATTCTCATATTATTGGAAGATAGGTAAATTAGAACAATCCTTTTGAGGGCAGTTTGGCAATTTCCATAAAAATATGACCCAGGGAATCCATTTCTGGGAATTTATCCTATAGCTATAAGAATATCTCACAGCCATATTTGTCCGTATGCACAAAGAAGTACACGGAAGAACATTCTATGCAGCATCGCATATAACTGCAAAAGATTAAAAGCAACTGAAGTGCCCATCAAGAGGGGATTGGTTAAATAAATTAAGGTAAATCCACACTACATAATACTATACAGCTATTAAGAAAATTGAGGTATATGATATGTACTAGTATGGAATACCCACAAAATAAATTCTGACTTTTTAGGTGCTAAACAGTGTGTAGTATGGACAGTATTCTGCTGCTTGTGGGGTATGCATGTGTGCTTGAGTGGGATGCCTCTGGAAAGACACAGAGGAATCTAGCAACAGTATCTGCTAGAGAGAGGAGCAGGAGGTCTGGGAATAGAGGTGAGAGGGAAACTACTTGCTCAGTAGTGTTTTAATTTTTTTTTTACCATGCATATGTGTTACTAATTGGATGGGTGGAGGATGGGTAATTGGATGAATGGACAGATGGATGGATGGAGAGAGAGATAAAACAAAGCTAATGGAGAACTATGGTTGTTACATGAAATCAGAGCAAGAAACAGCTTGCTCAGCCTGTGTGTACAACCTATAACCAACATTACATTTACCCAATACCATCTGTGTACACCTTAGGTATTATCAGTAAAAACAGTAGTCACTACCCTGTGAGTGTGTTATGTACAGGATTTCACTTAATCTACATGCCATTACCACAGAGCAACATATTATTGCACATAAACCTATGCCTCCTTCACAGATGGTTAAATCCGTGTTCAGAGAGGGGAAGTAACTCACCCAGGGGCACACAACTTACAAGAGGCAGCTTCAAGTTTTGAATCCAGGCTTGCTGGTTGCAAAGGCACTTATTTATCACTGACTTAAATCAATGGTGATATTGCAAAGAATTACAATTTTATACAAAGTGGACTTTGCCCACTGGCAAACTTTGGGAAAAAAAAAAATGTGTCCAACAGCGTTCTCTCCTGGTTTTGTTTTTCACTACATAAAAGTGATTGATTCATTTCAGACTTGTTTTGAAGGTCAGGCAAGTTGTGCATTGTCTCTAATTGGCCAGATCCACGATACACAGAATAAACTCCTTCAATAAAGTTCACCCGGTTCCCCACGAATTCAGCCCGGATGTCACCTGGCAGGACTGGCCGGTGAGAGGGCGGGTTCCTTTCCACTGCAGAGGTCCTGGGATCCTCCTCGCACAGCGCCAAGGCCCCACACTGCTGAAAGCAGTCCCTGCCAGTCGGACAGCTAATCATCATTATTTCCTGGAAAAGCCCTCCGAGACCTTGAGCATAAAAGAGCCTGTTTCAAACCAGAGGATGCTCTCTGGTCTGTACTGTACCCACAGGGACACAGCAGTAGTTGCAGTATCAAGAAGCTACTGACATAGATCTGAAATGACTTTGATAATAGCAGCTACAAAAAAAAGCCCTCAGCTGCCTCTGGGAACGCACGTAACATCACCTCACCACTCTCGCAGCGACACCAGCGCAATTACCGCGCTCACCTGAGCTCTCCAGCGGGCACCAGCACCCCGGGGCTCCTGCTCTCCTTTCCCCCTCTTTCTGTATTTTGGATGCCCTAAATTGCTTTGGCAGAGAGTTAGCTAGCTGCACCAGATAAACGTTGTTCTTCAGGATCGGGTTACTTTGAACGTAAACTACCGAAATCTGCCTAAATGTTACTCCAGGCAAGTAACTCAGTACAATGCTTTTTAAAGAAAAAAAAAAATTTTTTTTTTTCCGGGCTTAGCAACAGTACATGTTCTTGTGAAGCAACTGTGAATATTCAAATACTGTAATTGGAGATGATTTACCTTGTTTTGAATTAACTAAAATTCCATTGTTAAGCACAAATACTGCTCCACTAAATCATCATGCTTTAATAGGTCCACGTGAGCAGGTTACCGAGCGCATTAGGATTTATAACGCTCCTGGGGAGCTGACCACTGTATTATGCTTCCTGCTGCTAGGTAATATGCATGACACATTTCTGGACACTAATTCATTTATTTAATAGTAACAGTATGCAAAAACAGAGTTCAAAATGAGGCTGACAAAGGAGGTATAAAAGTTTTATTAATCCATAGCTAATCAAAGGCCAGTGGAAGGCATATAATGGTGGCATTTACAGACCATATCGAATGTGAATAAATTAAATTTTTGTTTCCTAAAATCTTACTAATAGGATGTATTCGACTTGAAACATTTGTACTTTTAATTACAGAGGCAGGCAATTTGGAGCTGGTTTCTAGCTGCACTCTCCTCAAAAACTACAACTTTGCATCAAGGATCAACACAAATCCTGTCATCAGCTCAAATACGATCAATTACAACACAAACTGCCTCATGCCAAAAATTGCAATGTTTTTTATCTTATTGCTGGTTTAATCGTAGCTTGTCAATCATTAGAGAGTTCTTTTTCTCTGAAAGACAAAGAATATCTACTTTATTTTTATCCCATCATCCTGATCACTACACAAAGCACACAAGCAGGTGGTATAATGCCTCTTGTAGAAAACACTTTTTTTTTTTTTGCAACAAATCAGAGCAAAGCAAGAAAGAGTTTGAAATACAAGCAAAAAAGAACATTAGGAAAGTCCAAGAAACCCTGATGTGCTTGGGAACAATTATTCTCTTGGCTCAGTTCAATAGTGTATGTTGGTAGAATATTTGCTCATCATTTCTAAGTCAAAATAGAAGGAAATGAAAGCATCTAAAACACAGACCTCTCTCTCTTTCAGAATTCTAAGCACATTCTATTGCTCAGAGCATTTTGTAGCAATCTGATAGTTCTAACACAATGACCTTACATGAATATTGTTCTCATATTGAAGGTGAGAAAGAGATCATAGAATTATCCATGGGGGTATTTTCCTGAGTGTATTTTGCAGAGAATAAGCTAAAGAGCTATTGGATATTAGGAGGTTTTATATTAAAGAAGGGTTCCATGGTCAAATGAGTTTGGGGAACACTGGATTAAACAAAACTGTGTAAACATTTATCTTTACTCAAGGTTTTCTCGCTGCCTTTAATATGCTAACAGATATTGTAAAAGTCCAAGAGGAGAATATGGTATAAAAAGTATTTCCCATATTTATTTGATTGTGGAATTTTTACTGAGGGGAAAAAAAAAAGACTGATGTGTCATGGAACTCAATTTAGGAAACACTAGTGTAAGGCATACATACCATCCCACACTGACAATTAGAACATATCAATGGATCTTAAATCTTGCCTGGAAAGTCTCCAAATGCTACTCCTGCTGCCTGCATCCTCAATATCACAGTTGTATTTTGACATAGCAGGATATAATACATTCAAAAGAGCACTGAGACTTACTAAAAGACTGCTAGAACTGGTAAATAAGTTTAGTAAGGTCACAAGAAATAAGGTCAATATTCAAAAATCAATTCTATTTCTATATACTAACAATTAGAAATTTAAAAAACAGTACTTTTACAATAGCATTAAAAATAAAACACTTAGGGATAAATAACAAAATAAGTGTACGAGTTGCATGATGGAAACTAGCAAACATTAATGAGAGAAAAGAAAAAAGACTTAAATAGAGAGCTGTAGTGTGATTGTAGATTGGAAGACTCAATACTGTTAAGATCTTAATGCTCCCCAATTGATCTGTACAATCAACAAAATCCCAGTCAAAGCATTAGTACGGGTTTTCGATAGAAATTGGCAAGCTGATTCTGATATTTGTATGGAAAAGTGGAGGATCTAGAAGAGCCAAAACTATTTCGAAAGGAACAAAGTTGGAACATTCATACTAATTTATCTCAAAACTTACGCTAAAGCTACAATAATCAAGACAGTGTAACACTGGCATAGGATAGACATGTATATCAATGGAATAAAGTCCAGAAAAAAGCCTACACAAATGTGGTCAATTGATAATTAACAAAGGTGACAAAGTAGTTCAATGAAGAAAAGACAGTCTTTTCAAACAATGGTGCTGGAACAATTAGATTCAGTTGAATGCCAAAAAATGAACCTCGATCTTTTCTCCATACTACTAATATATATAAAATTTAACTTGAGGGCTGGGTGTGGTGGCTCATGCCTGTAATCCTAGCACTTTGGAAGGCCGAGGCGGGAGGGCTGCTTGAGGCCAGGAATTCAAGACCAGCCTGAACAACAGTAAGACCCTATCTCTACAAAAAAAAAAAAGAAAGAAAGAAAAAATTAGCCAGACTCAGTGACATGTGCCTGTTGTCCCAGCTACTCAGGAGGCTGAGGCAGGAGGATCACTTGAGCCTAGGAGTTTGAAGTTGCAGTGAGATATGATGACACCACTGTCCTCTAACCCAGGTGACAGAGCGAGACCTTGTCTCTAAAAAAAAAAAAAAAATTTAACCTGGGATGAATCATAGACATAAATGTAATACCTAAAACTATACAACTTCTAGAAGAAACATATGATCTTAGGTTAGGTAAAGATTTCTTAGTTATAACATAAAAAGTACAAACCATAAAAGAAGAAATTAATAAATTAGATGTTATCAAATCAAAAACTTTTGCTCTTCTGAAGACTAAGTTATGAAAATGACAAGCTAAAGACTGGGAAAATATTTGCAAAACAAATTTCTGATAAGAGAGTTGTATTCAGGATATCTAAAAAACTCTAACAACTCAATAATAAAAAAATGCCCTAATTTTTTAAATAAGCAAAAATTTGAACAGACTTCAGCAATTAAGAGATGTGAAAACACATAAACACACAAATCATTAGAAAATACAAATTAAAATACAATATACTACTACATACATACCAGAATGGCTAAGCATTAAAAAATCCGAAAAATACAAAGGATTGGTGAAGAGGTGAAGCAACGCAAACTCTCTTACATCGCTGGTGGGAATGCAAAATGGTACAGTCACTTTGGAAAACTGGCTGGCAGTTTCTTATACAGTTAAATACACATTTACCATACAACCCAGCAATCCCACTCATTGGTATTTATTCAAGAGAAAGGAAAACATATATATACACAGAAATCTGCATGCTAATGTTTATAGCAACTTTGTGCAGAATTGCCACAAACTGGAAACCCCTCAATAATCTTTTAAAGGATAAATGCATAAGTGAACGGTGGTGCATCCATGCAGTGGAATAGTATTCGGTAATGAAAAGGAACACATTGATATATGCAGCAACATGGATGAATATTAGAAATACTGCTAACTGAAAGATGCAAGACACAAAAGATTATATACTATAAGATTCTATTTCTATAATAATCTTGAAAAGTCAAAACTATAGAGACAAAAATCAGAGCAGTGATTGCCAGCAGGTAGGAGTTGTGATAGAGGATTGACTGCAATACGGCACAGGGAAAATTTTGGGGTGAGAGAAACATTCTGTATCTTAAGTGTGATGCAATAACAGGACATTTGTACAAATACATTCAACTATACAACTCAAAAGAGTGGATTTTACTATGTGTAAACTATACTTCAATAAACATGATTTTTAAAATAGGGTAAAAACTCATACTTTGGTTCATCTTACATTTTGTCTAATATATCCACATGAAAGATTATAGGGGTATTAAGCATTTCATATACAACTTTGATTTTAATGTGGAGGTTTCAGTTTGGTGGATTTTGGGTGTTAAAAATTACACCTGACATATGGTCACACCCACTGTGCAATTTCCCCACATAAAGTGGTGAAACACACAGTGTTATTATAAGAGTTCTTTATGGAAGGAAGAGGCCAACCAAAGAACCTCAAAGAAACAGAAAATGCCAGATGTTGTGGCTCTGCCTACTTGATCTGAAACTCCTCAGTCCTGACTCTTGTTGAGGGAACTTGGAGCACCAAAGCTAGCCTAGTAGTTACAAAGTCCTACCAATCAGGGAAATAAATGATTGTGCTTTGTAATTCCTGTCTTACATACTGCACAATGCTTTTGATCAGCTGTTTGAATAAATGTGTTCCCTCCCACAAATTCATTTACTGCCTCTGGCATTATCTCCATTTCCTTCTCTTTTCTCTCACACTGGCATATTCATTTGAAAAGCCAACACTTCCTTAAGTATAGAATTATAAGAAAATATTATGAGCCATTCTATGAAAGCAGATGAAAACATGGAGGAAATAGATACTTTCTAAAAAAATAAAATATAAAAAAAGACCAGCTAAAATTGACCTACATTACTAAAAGTCATAGAATTGTACACTTAAAAATTACACAGTACCAAAAGTCATTGAATTTTCAATTTTGTGACATGTAAGTTGTACCTCAATAAAGCTGTTCAAAAAAGGTTTGTAAAAGAAACTGACTTACAGAACAGGACAAAATTTAAATAGGTCAGTTATCATGGAAAACATTGTAAAAATAATTGAAGATCTATCATTTAAAAAAGAACCAGGACTAAAGAGTTTCACAGCTGAGTTATGTCTCATTTGTAAGGAACAGATAATTCTTTTATAATTCAAAATACTACAAACCATAATAAAAAGTTGGAAATTGCCCCCAATTCATTTTATGATTCCAATACAACCATAATACCAAAGCCTGATAAAAATGTACAGAAATAGAAAACTACAGCCCAATCTCATTCAGGAATTTAAATGCAAAAATTTAAATAAGTATTAGCAAAAAGAATCCACAATGTATGCAAACAATGCTCTATGACCAAGCAGAGTTTACTCCAGAAATGCAAGGATAACTCAGGATTATGAAACCTCTCAACATAATTCATGACATCAAAAAATTAAAGGAGAAAACAATCTGATCATATTAAATGCCAAAAATCTTTTGTTTTTCTCAGAAATAGTTGCAGTCTTCAGATGTTTGTTTTGGCCCATGAACTCATCCCCTGGAAGTCAGCCACTCTGTCAGGTGATGCTAACCTGGGAAGGTCTGAAGGTCTCACCACAGTCTGTCAGAATCTATGGAGGTGGGGGACTCATTTTCCTCACTTTTCAGGGAAAGCTTCTCAGCATGACATTTCCAGCGAATCCTTGTGCACAGATACGAGGCCGGGAACTGAGAATTCTCCAGCTTAAAGAGGAGAAGATAACCAGAGAGGAGTGTAGGAAACCTGAATCAGTATCTAGATGCTGACACAAATCGACTTGCGGCTTTTTGCCCACCTCTTTAGCTTTTCTCTGCCCCGTTGTGAAATGTGGAGCTATTTAGATGCCCTGGTTAGTTCTTGTCTGCTTCAGAATCATGATTCCTCGGCTTGACTAACTTCTTTGAAAGACATACTGGCCAGAAGTAACTGCACGTGGAAAGGGGTGAGATACTGAGCTTTAATATCAACATAGAATTCTTCCCTAATTTTCAAAATTATTTTAAAAAATTAATTTAAATTTAATTTTTTAAAGAATTTATGAATACATAAGAGTTGTACATCTTCCCTGATATTTTGATCATGTCTTATAGTCAATTATTTTTCCTTCTGTGAGAAGTCACCGCTTGGCTTCTTTTGGAAGAAATTAATAGCAAAGAGAATTCAACAGGCAAAGTTGTATTTCACACCTAATTTTAAAGCAGCATACCTAAGGCAGTATTTATCAAATAGGAGAACAGATGCTATCTGTATTTTAAAAAATAGGTTGGGGGGTAAAATATGAATTGAAAATCCTGGTTTCTTAGTCCATTTGGGCTGCTATATCAAAATACCATAGACTGGGTGGCTTAGAAACAACAGAAATGCATTTCACAGTTCTGGAGGCTGGGAAGTCCAAGATCAAGGCATTAGGAGATTCAGTGGCTGTGAGGGCCCACTTCCTGATAGACCAGTGTCTTCTTACTGTCACCTCGCATGCTGGAAGGAGCCATGGGTCTCTTTGGGGCTTCTTTTATAAGCCCATTCATGGGGACTCCTCCCTAATGACCTAATCACCACACAAAATCCCCACCTCCTAGTACCCATTACCTCAGGGATTAGGATTTTGACATATGAATTTTGGGGGACACAAAGGGGTGGGGAAGCCATGGCCTTGGGGCCACATGTGGCCTTCTGGATCCTTGACTGCAGCCTTTTGACTGAACCCAAACTTTACAGAACAAATCCTTTTAATAAATTGGTTTTCAGTACAACACATTTCTTCACTGATGGAGCTGCGCTTTAATTGCTGATGTGCATGCACTGTGAGTCTCCAAAGAAGGTATCCTGCATCCCAAACATGGCTAACCTCAGCCAGCTTTCCTCCCTCCCTCCCTCCTCCCTTCCTTTCCTGCAGAGTCTCAAAGGACTAGCATTTGTTGGAACAACTTTGGAAAACACCAAATGCACAAAGCAGAAACTTGCCAAATGAGAAGAAGAAAAAAACAAAAAAGCAAAAGAGTTGCCGAGACTCGATGTTTGCTTTTCTTGCAGGCTGTTTAAGGTGTAAAAAGCTACATTAAAACAAACCATTTTTTTCTCATGATCACATTACAAATCCTGTTTTCCAAAGGTGACTGTGCTCCCTCTGCCTCAGGAGGTAGGTCTGAAATGAGAGACAGGCATGGGCTACTCAGAGAAGCCCAGGCGGCTGCCACTGCGATGGATTTGCTCACCATTTCTGGGTAAGAGCAGCGAGGGTTAGCGAGATCAAGTCATCACCGCCCTAAATCCCCAATCATGTCGGCCTCCACTCCATAAACCAGTGGGGCAGCCGGCCACGCGAGAGCCTAAAGGTTAAGCACATACCATTGACCTCTGGGAAACGAGTTTTCTCACATCATTAAATACGGCCTTGCCTGATCACACCAAAAAGTGCCCTGGGAGCATTAATTAAGGCTTAGATGTTCCACCTACATTTGTGTGACACAAAATCAATATCTTTCCTCTGCCTCTGTTTGCCTGGATTATGTTGAACTGCTAAATGGCTTTTAGGACACCGGTTAGATTTATCATCTTACATTTTATACAGGCAGGTATGTGAACAAGAAAAATAGAAACACGTCTTTGTTTCCCTCTAGGTTGTCAGTACAAGAAACATTGAACAGCTCACTTGGAGTGTGTTTCTATGTCAGTACACAGATACACAATTTATAATCCTTATAACAGAAATGACCTAAAAGACTTTTATTGACAATGGTGTTTTTAGAGAACACTAAAAGAACAGATTATTCAATAAATAGCCTGGAGACAACTGGCTCTTCATTTGGGAGAAAATATTAAATCTCAAGTTATACATATATAAAAAGAACTTTCCTGATGATTTAGCTTTTTAATTGCAAAAATTAGAGGTATTAGACAAATAATAGGAAAAAATTTCTTAATCAAGTCATAAAGGAAAAGATTAATGTATTTGGCTATGTAAAATTTCTGAATGGCAAAATAATAATTCAAATAAAGTTCATTTTACCTAACTTTGTTCGATACTTACTATGTGACAGGAACTAAGCTAAATCTTCACACGTATTGACTCTTTTCTTCCCAGCAGTTGTATAGCTGATTGGGCTGGGCGTGGTGGCTCATGTCTGTAATCCTAGCACTCTGGGAGGCTGAGGCAGGAGGATCACTTGAGAACAGGAGCTGGAGACCAACCTGAGCAAGAGTGATTCCCTATCTCTACAAAAAAATAAAACATAAAACAATCAGCCAGGTGTGGCAGAGTGCCTGTATTCCCAGCTACTAGGGAGGCTGAATCAGGAGGATCACTTGAGCCCAGGAGTTTGAGGTTGCAGTAAGCTATGATGACACCACTGCACCCTAGCCAGGGCAATAGAATGAGACCCTGTCTACAAAAACACACACACACACACACACACACACACACACATATATATATATATATAGCTGATTGTGTTAGGGTTCTCCAGAGAAATAGAACTAATAGGATCTTTCTTTCTCTATAGATGATAGACAGATAGAAATGATATAATAGATAAAAATATATATGAGGTAGATATATAGATATATAAATAGATAGATATAAAGTAGTCTCATGTCAGTTAAGGTCAGGTTTTCTCCATTACATGAACTCTGATCAAATCACAAGGGGTGTGTGTGTGTGTGTGTGTGTATTTAGAGAGAGAGAGCAAGAGAGAATGCATAAGACATTTATTATAAGGAATTAGCTCTCACAATTCCAGATGCTGAGAAATCCCAAGATGTGTAGTTGGCAAGCTGGAGGCCCAGGAGAGCCAACGTGCAGTTCCAGTCTGAGTCTGAAGACCTGAGAACCAGGAGAGCCAATGGTGTAAGTTCAAGTCCAGCAGCTCAAGATCCAAGAAGAGCTGATGCCTCAGTTTGCATCTGAAGGCTGGAAAAGACCAATGTCCCAGCTCAAGCAATCAGACAGTAGGAGCTCCCTTTTACTCAATCTTTTTGTTCTATTCAGATCTTCAACTGATGGGGTGAAGGGAGGGCAATCTGCTTTACTCAATTTGTGAATTTAAATGGATAACAGACTTAAACCTTAGGAGTGAAACTATTAGAATTCTAGAAGAAAATGTGGGAAAGACTCTTATAGGCATTGGCGGAGGCAAAGAATTTATGAAGAAGACCCCAAAGGCAATCACAGCAACAACAAAAATAAACAAATGGGACCTGATTAAATTAAAAAGCTTCTGCACAGCCACAGAAACTGTCACAAGAGTAAATAGACAACCTACAGAATGGGAAAAAATTTTTGCATGCTACACATCTGATAAAGGACTGATAACTAGAATCTATTTAGCACTCAGGAAAAT
>CM052442.1:80927507-81055356 GCA_028533085.1 Varecia variegata
TCACCAAAGAGCACATTTAGGAATAACATTGATCCGGTGTCAGGCAGATGTGGGTGGGGGAGGGGATGGGTGTATACCTACATAATGAGTACGATGTGCACTGTCTAGGGGATGGACACCTTTGAAGCTCTGACTTGGCGGGGTTGGGGGGGCAAGGGCAATATACATAACCTAAACTTTTGTACCCCCACAATATGCTGAAATAAGAATAAAAAAAAGAATTAAAAAAAACCTGTAGAAGTGTACAACACAAAGAGTGAAACCTAATGTAAACTAGGGGTTTTAGTTAATAACAATGTATCAATATTGGATCTTAGCTAATAACAATGTATCATCACTTATAACAAATACAACAATGTATCATCAGCTGTAATGAATATAACAATGTATCATCAGTTGTAACAAATATAACAATGTATTGTCAGTTGTAACAAATATAACAATGTATCATCAGTTGTAACAAATATACCACACTGATACAAGATGCTAATGGGGAAGTGTGTGTGTGTGTGTGTGTGTGTGTGTGTTTGGGGGGTGGTATATAGGAACCCTGTACTTCCTGCCAATTTTTCTGTAAACCAAAAACTAATTTTTTAAAAAGCCTATTAATTAAAAAATTAATTTAAATAAATAAATAAATGTTAATCTCATCCAGAATCATTCTCACAGATACACAGAGAAGAATGTTTGACCAAATATCTTGGAACCCCATGGCCCAGTCAAGCTGACACATAAAATTAATTATTACACTGATACTGTCCCCTTTTGGCACATGCAAAAACTAAGGCTTAACTTGCTTCACAGCTAGAGTGGTAGAGTCAAACCTTTTTACTAGCTTTGTCTGAAACCAAACAAGCTGTGTCTCACAAATTGGGGGAAATATTAGCAAAATATAGGACAAAGAAAAAATACTAATAGTAATAATAAGGGCTTTTATAAATCAATAACAATTATGAATACCCCATATTAGTATTGGCAACAGATAAATAAAACAAAACATATGAACAAAACAGACAATTACAGAGGAAATGGCTGTTAATAAACATAAAGATGCTCAATATCTTTAAGGATAAAAGAAATGCAAATCAAAACAATGAGGCATCATTACAGATACCATATCAGACTTGAAAATGACTTAGAATAATTATTCCCAGTGTGGGCCAGGAGCAAGAAAAGTGACACATTTATACACTATTAATACAAACTTTTAGGGGGGTCAATTTGGAGAAATCTATCAAAATTCAAACACGTACTCTTTTTGACACAGCAATCTCCTCTAGGTATTTCTCCTACAGAAATACATATATGTGCAAATATATTTACAAAAATGTTCATTGTAGTATTGTTATTGGGAACAACTTAAGTATGCATCAAATAGCAGTTAGGTTAAATTATGATATATTCATGTAACAAAATTCTATGCAGCTGTTAAAAGAATTTTAAAAAGGGAAAATGTACATAATATAATTTGAGTAAACAAGGTGCACAACCATATGCATATTATGGGCTTGTTTTTATATGAATATATGAAGTTCATAGGAGAGTTTTTACTGAAGGTTATAGATAGCTGATGGGGGAGGAGGCAGATACAGTCAGGCTCTAAGGCATTACTTCAAAATTTTTATTCTCTTATATCCAGAGTCAGATTTACCATGAAGCTAATGAAGTCTCAGCTTCAGGGCCTCTCACTTGTAGGAACTTCTATCAAGGCCCGGGGAGGGGCCTTAGCAATGTGTTCACATAGTCATATGGTTTTTGCAAATTTGCAAAAGTAAAATAGTGCAACTTCAATTGGTTAAGAAAATGATTCCAGTTGGGACTTCTCTGTCACACTTCCTCTAATGTTGGGTGCTTTAGAGTTCTTTTTCTACCAAAGTCTTCTCCTAAGGCAAGGTTTTTAGCATGCTTTGACTTCCATTCAAACTTTCCTATCTCTTTATTATTACTGTCTATTACAGGTCCTCAATCCCTTATCTGTGATTCCAGAATCCAAAACAAGCTAGGAACAATTTTATCCTTATTCCTTTGGCAGCAAAACTTGATTTGATTGAAGTTTATCTAATGGGAAAACCTGACCTGAACTGACATGAGACTATTGAAGATTCTACTTATTCAACTTAGAGTGAACATTCATTTTTGCTGCAGAAATAATTATTCTTTTGATTGTGGGTGTTAGCCCAGTCCCCAAGGAGTTTTTAAGTAATAAATACCGAGAGAGAAAATGCACAAAGGATGAGAGAGAATAAAAGATCAGGTGCTGACCCTACTAAAATAGACTTTTCAGAAATAATCTAAGGAATGGTTTAAAAAGAACCAAATCTTTTCTTCTGGGACAAAAAGGAGCATCTCTCTGGCATGTTAGGCAAGTTGCTAAGAGTTGAATTGTCTTGTGTGACAATGAGACTATGGTTGCCTGTTTCTAATTAAGCCAGAATCTTTACAGTTCTTGATCCATGTTCCAAGGGTGTTAAAACAATATTGCAGTCTCTGTCTTTAAGGTGGGTTTTAGATGGAGAACACTGGCCTGTGAGAACATACATTGACATAACTGATATAGATTTGCCTGTATGTGGAGAAGAACTGGAGTAGAGAGGAGGAGAATCATCTGTTCATCCAGTTCCTCCCTCTGTTTTTCTGTAACAAATCATCTGAGATATATATATATATATATATATATATATATATATATACAAACAAACACTGAGCATGGAGGCAGAAAGCCTGGTTTATGAGCACTAGGTAATGTTGATCAGAAGGAAAATCCATTGTATTGTAAGATCAAAATGACTTAGATTTAGTTTTAGAAAGTGATCATAAAGTAAAGAGAGAGTCAAAGTCACTAGTAGGACATGTAAGTGAAAACAGCAATGATATGCTACTTTCCACCCATTGTGTAGGCATTAACATCACGTAATGCCTGTTGTTAGTGGTGGTGTGGATACTCAGGAACCCTGTACATTACAGGTGGTCATGATCCCTGGAGAGGCCACTCTGGAAAGCAATCTGGCAGCAAGTCTCACTATAGCAGTTGTGGTTTGGTTGGGGGAGCAGTCGATAAGAGGGGCTTTGCATGGATTAATAACAAGTGGGCTGTGCACACAAACATCAAAGAATTTAGAAAAGAAGCAAAACATACTGAATCAGTTGGAGACTCAGATGAGATAAGGAGGAGGAAACCATAAAGGCGAACCAAGGAAACAATTGAAATCCAAATGAGGCTTTACCTGACTGAACTGCATGAAACAAATAAATACCATATGAACTAAATTATCATTCTAAACTTTGAAAATTCTCAATTTCTAAACATAACAGGGCACATAGGTCTTAGGGGGTTTTGAATCTTTATTTTGGTTTCATATGAAGTGGTCATTTAAAAAATTTTCTCTTATCTTTCCAATATGTTTAAACAAAGCTTAAGCTGATAAAGGGATTCTACAAAAATCTACTGCTATAAATATAACATCATACTAATGATGACAGACTGAATTCTTTCCCTCTGAGATCAGGTAGAACTCAGGATGCCTACCCTCACCACTTCTGTTCCACATTATACTGGTAGACTTTTTCCATTAAAGCCTTGAGATCATGGCAGCCCTGGCCAACACCTTGATGTCACCCTTGTGAGAGACTCTGAGCCAGAGAATACACTTGAGCCACATCCTGATCCACAAAAACTGTGAGATAAAAAAGGTTGTTCTAAGACATTTAAGTTTTGGGCTTATTTGTTATTCAGCATTAGACACATAATAATACTAGAATCTACAAAATGTTACTGGAGCTAATAACTGAGTTTATCAAGGTCATTGATACAAGGGCAATGTAGAAAAATTAATTGTATTTCTATATTCTAGCTATAAACAATTAGAAACTGAATTTTTAAAAAACATATTATTTACTTTAGCACCAAAAAATCCATTAAATACTTAAGAGATAAATTTAGTAAAATATGTGCAACACCTTTGTTGAAAACTGCAAAACATTGCTGACAGGAATTTTAAAAGATCTAAATAAAAGGAGAGATGTACCATGTTCATGGATAGTAAGCCTCAATATTGTTAAGATATCAATTATCACCAAATTGATCCACAGATACAATGCAATTGTATCAATCTAAATCTGAGCAAGCAATTTTGTAGAAATTGACAAACTTATTCTAAAATTTATATGAAAATTCAAAGAGCCTGGAATAGACAAAATACTTTTGAACAAAAAAACAAAGTTAAAGATTTAAACTACAGTAGTCCTCCTTATTTGCAGTTTCATTTTCCACAGTTTCAGTTATCTATGGTCAACTGCAGTCTGAAAATAGCTGAGCACAGTACAATAAGATATTTTGAGAGATAGTGAGAAAGAAAGAGACTACATTCATGTAACTTTTATTACAGTATGTTATCATAATTGTTCTATCTTACTATTAGTTATTGTTACTCATCTTTATCACCCAGCTCAGAGCCCAGTACAGAGGAAACAAACATTGGTTCAATAAAACTGAAGGAATAAATAGTGTGGTACACATAAAGAATCCCACAGTAGTCCCAAATGGAGAGATCCACGTGGTCTACAGCGGTGGAGGAAGACCAGGTGGGGTGAGGTAGGGGCGAGGAGTGCTTGTAGAAGTGGAAACAGTTCCAGGAAGGCATGCAAGTGTGAGGGGCATTAAAGCAGCGGTCCTCCCTCTCACCTCTAGGACGAAGATGGGCAGAGCGAGTGATCCCTGCCAACTGTCCATCCTCAGGTGTCCAGAAGCTGCTCTGTAAGACACGTCCTCTGGCTATATTTCTACTTCAGTCCAAGTATGTAATGAAGAATAATATATAATGCTGCAATAAATGATGAAGAATGGAATACAATGTTCTTCCCACAAGAACCTAATTTTATTTGTTTTAATTTTTTTATTGATTGATTTTGTTGTTGTTGGGGCTGGGGCTGCTTCTTGGTTTTCTTTAGATTCTGCTGTTAGTATGTATCCAGTGATAAATCTATGCTAAATCTAGAATTCCATGTATTTGTTCATTCTTTTATTCAATAAATATTGGTTAAGCAATAATTATGGATCAGAACTCTGCTGAGTGTTGTACATGTAGCATTAGATAAAACATGATTATCAACCTTCAAAAAGCTCACACCCTACTGGGGAAGATTAGCTCTCAGTAAGGTGGACCCTACCCATTTCAATGAACTCTTTCTGTTTAAAAAAAAAAAATAGTGAGTAATCTTAGTGTCATTACATTTTGGAGCAATTGGACAACTGCGTTCACCTGAGGCTGAACATGTCTCCCCAGGCCTGAGCTTAGCACAGTTAAATGTGGGAGTCACAGAGAGGTTCTTTTCATACAGTTTCAAAATTGTGTAGAACGGACCCACTTATCTCTGTACTTCAATGAAAGGAAACAGATTAATGTAGGAAAAAGAATTTAGAAAAGCAGAGTTAATATCTTCAGAAAGATTCAAGATAAGAGAGCCAGAAAACTTGAACAGGCTACTGTTCAAAACAAGGATCCAAAGTTCCTAGAAATTAAAAATAGGAGAGCTGAAAAAAAGAAAAGCAGTAATTCAAATGGAAGAGCTGAATATCAGAAATGACATGACTGGAGTTCAACATACAAAGCTAGAAGACTGAGCTGAGAGATTTTCATGATGCAAAAATGATGAAGGGATGAAAAATGTAAAGGAAAAGTAAGTGTCACAATGACAGATCACAGAGATCCAAAATCTTCCTAATATGAGTTCTAGAAAGAGATAACAGAGAAGATGGAGGGAAACAAGGAAATATTAAATATTTCCATGATGTGAAGAAAGAAAGATTTAAATGATTAGATAGAAAGAGAATGCTGAGTATCTACACAAACACTGTGGGGTGGAGGAACCAAAACATATGGACAGATCCTGGAGAAATTTGTGACAACTGAGTATAAAAGGAAATCTTTTAAAGCTTCCAGTCTGTGCATGTATGTTTGGGGACAGGGGGTGCAAGAAGATTACTTACTAGAGAATGGCAATTAAAGTGACATTGGACTTCTTAAGTGCAACATGGAACAATAGAAAGCAATAGAAAAAATGTCTTATAAGTATTGAGGGGAACGGATTTCAAACTAAAGTGCTGTGCGTAATTAATAAATAATACAAATTGGCTGAAGAATTGTCTCCCAAAAGTTATCCATATCCTAATCCCTGGAACCTTGAATGTTTTCTTATGTGGCAAAAAAGGGCTTGCTGATGTGATTAAATTAAAGATCGTAAAATGGGGAGATGATCCTGGGTTACCCAGCTGGGCCATACATTCAATGACATGTATCTTTATAACAGGGAGGCAGAGGGAGCACTGACAGACAGAAGAGGAGAAGCAATGTGACCACGAGGCCAAGAGTGAAGTGATGTGGCCACCAGCCAAGAAATCAACCCCCACCAGAAGAGGGAAGAGGCGGGAACAGATTGCCCCCTAGAACCGCTGGAGGGTAGCACAGCCTTGCTGATACCTTGGTTTCAGCCCAGTGACAGTGATTTCAGACTTCCAGACCCCAGAGCTATGAGGGAATAAGTTTCTCTTATTTTTAAGTCACCACATTTATGGTCATTTGTTACAGCAATCACAGGAAACTAATACAGTGAGCTATTCCCCAAGTAGTACACTGGAAATTTTAGGTGCAGTACACATAAATTAGCACGCTGTCTATGATAGTTCAGAGGTTACTAGAAAGACTAAAACGTTATTTCAAAGCCAAGCAAAGACAGAAATACCCCGAGATTTAAAGCAACTTAAAGTAAATCCAATATTAAATTATGAACATACATTCATAACTTGTGAAATTGGGGATAGTACAGATTTTAATCAACAGTAGTTTATTCTTTACTATCTTGACTTGAGAATTGCCTGTTTGAATCAGCCATCTCTGTCCTAGTATTTTAAAGCCATATGATATTCACGCCAGCATCTGGAACAGAATTATTCCAAAAAAAAAAAAAAAAATCCTTTTTTCAGAGTTTGTCACTGCTCTAATCTTCATGTTTAGTGGAGTCATAGCCGAATATCATAACAGGAGTTCAGATCAGAAATGCACTACTAGTATATTCAACTACCCTCCTCCTCACACATTCTCTTTCCTTTATATAAATCCAATACAGCAGTAGCCTCTTCCGTTGCTCTTTAAGGCACACACACACATTGGAACTCACAACAAATGCTCCTTTAGAAAGAGGCATTATGATCACATAGTAATGGGGGTTGGCCCCCCTGTCTGTAACGCTGTAAATCAACCAAACCATCATTTCACAGGACTCCACTGCACTTGAAATATACTCTTTCTCATCTTTACAAATTCTTCTTTAATTAACTGATCTGATGTATTGTATTAGAATAACTACAAAATGAATGATAACTTTTAAGTAAATGTGAAGCATACCCCCAGCATTACAGTACATGCTAGAGAATATACAAAAATAGCAGGAAAAAATGACTCCTGCCCCCAAGGAACTTGGCATCTGCGTGGGGAGAGAGGACGCCACACGAAACAACTGGAAAACTATGATAAAGAGCACCCGATACAGTGCTAAAGCCATTCTGGTGCCTCATTCCACTACTTCTCCCCACACAAATCAATGCCACCACATACAAGGATAACATCTGACCTTTTTATGAATGTGAAAACTCCTTAACTGATTTTATTCATTTCTTAACTTGACGCCAATGTATTAACTTGTATAATGAAAAATATGCCTGTCAGGTATATTGTCTAGGACGTGACTAAGACACTCCTCTTGCTTCGTCTCCCTTATGTGCTACTTGGAGACAGGATGACTTGGAAAGCCAGGTTGAAACTGGGCCGTTGCTTGGGGAGCACAGACTCAGTGCCAGGGAAGCTGTGTGATTGAGTAGGTGTCAAACAGTGTCAATCACAACAGTCCTTGCAGACAGCTCTGTGTGAGTGGCTCACCGAACCCTACACAACTGAAGAAAATTACTTTGCATGAAGTGGCACCCACAACTGCAGCCTGAATGGGTGTGTCTGAATCAGTAAGGCTTTGTCCTCTCAAACTTTGTGGTCACTTAGCTAGCCATAGATTATCATCTAGGTAGTGCTGGTGCTTTCGGGAGCTGACCTAGAATCAAGCGACACACATAAAACAATCTTAAAACACAGGTCCAGAAAGAACCATATTGGCTTAGAATGATGCCAGCCAGAAACAAGTGTTTTCTATTTTTCTAGACCTTTCCAGGTCTAAGCTAACTTCACACCTGCTTGTTGGCAGGACAGTTTAGCCCGCATGGTAGAAAGCAGTGCATGTTTTTCTAGAACATGGCATTATTTATTGACTATCTGCCTCATTCACATCTGTGAGATGTGGAAACTCACCAATGGTTTCCAAGACCATCAGTTTTAAAAAACGCCATCCATCACAAAATGGGAAGGAGTGATACACATTGCTTCAACTGCAATGCATTATGTGAAGGTCAGCAAGTGGGAGTCATGGTTGGCAACACAATTGCTGGCCTCGGGTAGCAAATCTATCCTTCCAGCTGTTCTGATCCATATGGGCTCAATGAACTATAGACAGGGTATGCCTCTTCTTATTGGGAATATCTGCTGTAACTCTTTCCTCCAAACCCCACCATAAAACAACTGTAAGGTAAGCTGACGATCATTTATCCAAACTTCATCCAGTAGCCAACTGCTGACAACAGGGAAAACATGCACATTAGTGAGTCGACAGATGTGATGAGGGAAATTAAGGTGTTCTTATCTTGAAGAAACCAAAGATTTAAAATGTAGGAAAAAATCAAAATAATTTAGTCATTAAGTCAAAGCCAGATGGAAAGCTACTAGTGCAATTTTCCCAGCTAAGCAAATTTCAGGGCTGTCTCCAATAGTCCTGACACTCAATTTCTTACAACATACAGCTATTAGGATAATATTCCACAACCTTTCAGTTATCAAAAATCAAGATTCTCACTTTAATTTCTAGGGCCTAGAAATGGATTTCAAGATAGTAAGTGGTACCTTTTCTTCTTGCATTTTGGGTCCCAGTTTTAACTATGTCCCAGATCAGCAAATTTTTCACCCCAAGAATTTCTCATTGATATTTGACTTACAGTCCTTGTAAAAACTTAAAACACTAGATGGTGTATAAGAAGCCTCTGGCATGCTCCCTTCACATATCTGACCTTCATTTTTCTCATCAGTAAAATGAGGATCGCAATAACTGTACTCCTCTTAATACAGTGGTTCTCAACCAGGGGTGATTTCTTCCCCCTAGGGGGCAATCAGGGAAAGTCTGGAGACATTTTCGGTTGTCACAGCTAGGGGGAAGGGAATGACACTGGCATCAGTGGATAGAGGTCAGGGTTGCTACTAGTTGTTCTACAATGCACAGGACAGCACACAACAAAGAATTGTCCAGCCCAAAATGTCAGTAGTGCCAAGGGTGAGGAACCCTGCCTTAACCTCATGGGTTGTTGTAGAAATCGAAGCAGATGCCTAGTGAAAGATTTTTATGAATAGTAATAATAATAATATCATAATTTGCATCTTGCCTTTAGTTTGCAACACAAATTGAACTCTCACTGAAGATTCATAAAATGTGAAGGATCAATGGTTGCCAAAGAAAAAAAAATCTCCATTGAAAAGTATAAGCCTAGAACTGTCGTGATGCAGAGGCTGTCCTAATTGCACCACTAAAAGCTTGCAAGTTGGCCTGGGTCAACCAGATTACATTGCTCTCTCCACCCAGAACTCAGGAGGATCATCTGCCGGCTCTTGGCATGAAAGCAGCTGCAAGGCTGATATTATAGATGAGCTCTGGAGCAAGGTCCCCTGGGCTGGGTTCATCTGTGCTAGCTGGGCAAGCAGCATGTAATATATAGGCCAGCTGCCTGACCGTGGGTTGTCAGGTGCCCCATGAAGGAATCTCTTAAGATCAAAGGATGCTGGTGAGGCCACCCTGGGGTAGGAGTTACCAGGCAGAGTAACTGGCAGGGAGAGACATGTCAGAGGGGAATGGAAAGCGCCTTCCTTTGGTCGTGGGTCAGACTGTGGCCTGTTTGCTCTTAGATCCACTCCTTGTCCTTCTCTGCTCTGCTTGGTTTGGGGGCTAGGGGAGGAGGGCAGGCTGCTCTCCCTGTGCCCCATGTCAGCCAGAACTTTGCAGGGCTTGGTTAATGAGAGATTGGAGGGCAGAGGGAAGAGAGAACCAGAGTATCTCTCCCCTCCTTCTCTGCCTCCGGTGCCTACATGGTGCCACTTCCTTGAATTACCTTCTTGGCATCAGTCTCTGTCAGACAGGCCTTCTATGGTTTCAGCTTCCACCAGACACTCCCAGCTCTTGAGCTGCGGTAACACCTCTTCCTCCTTTTGTCCCTCCAGTCCAGGGGTGTAGCTTCTTACCTGCTAATCTTTGGGTTGCCTTCTCCTCCTCTTTTTTATCTTCTCAGCTCTCCTGGCACCTGTGTAACTAATTCTTTGCACTAAATAAATTCCCTTTCTGTTTAGAACTTTAATGATATTTTTCAAAGTAGAAGGTGGGGCACAATAGTGTGGCCCCTAGAACTCACACAGTTATGCAGGTATAACAAGGGCATAGCAACAAAAGGATGCAGAGGCAGCTGATACTCATCTATTCAACAGATACTTGTTGAGCATCTACTATACTTTGGAAATTGTGCTGGGTATAGGAATTTGTTGTGAACAAAAACATATACTGCTTCTAACTCCCAAGAAATATTATTATAATAACATAAAGTAAGTCAAATAAATGCAAGAAAACAGCACAAGTCCTTCCATCAAAATAGGAGTTGAGCTGAGGTTCAGCCTAACAATACATTGAAGAGAGAAGTTATAACTCTCCAGGTTTATCATTTCTAATATGAATATCACTAAGCTGCTTTTCCAAACTTCCAAATAACAGCCAATCCAGCTACACACTCTGTTCCTCAGAGTGATGCTTGGGGAGCAATGTATTTTTGGAAAGATTCTTTCCCAGTTTAAAGTAATATATCTGAGTCAAGAAAAATTAATAGGTCTTGGATTAGAGGTTTCCTGGATGACCAAGTAAGCTTGTTAGCCAACCAGCTACATAGGAATATTTATGTAGAGAAAGAGAGAGCAGTTTTAAGACTTGCCTGGTGATTCAAGACATAAAATACATTCATTCTGGGAGCTGTTTGGGGGATGTAGCAAAACATAAATATAACTAAAAACCTAAATTGTTGAGCCAACTGAAGAAACTCAGAATCAAATCCTACTCATGCGTATTTGCATGGCTTTCCTTGAAATCAACAGGCACTACATGTCCAATTAAGGGCATTATATTTACATGTTTTGACCATTTCCGGTTTGGAGTAATTTTTTTTCTACAACAAGAATAGAATAGGAATTATATTTTAGTCACTATTTTCATCTGTTTGTTCCAATGTATTTCACTAAATCCACAATGGTTCCACCAAGGTTTCATTGCTGTTTAAAAGGGAAATTGAGACACTCATAAAGTGAATTGTCCCCAAATTGCCTTACAAATCAGTGGCTGATTAAGAAGTCCAAATTTTTAATTTGGTACAATACCACCCTTTCTGCAGATGCAAGAATGATCACATTTTCTCTGTGTAATAACACTTATGGGCTTAATCAGTGCAAGACTTCCTCATTAAACTCCTTTTCTAGCTCTAAACACAAAATATAATTCTTAAGAAAAGGAAAATAAAACCTTTGGTGTGGCATAGGTTTTGTTAAAAATCCAATTTCTTTAAGCAGAAATAGTTAACATCAGTAGCTGGCTAGCAGTTGAATAATTACATCAAATATATTCACCTCAGTGAAGACTGTAAACAAAGAGATATTAAGTAATTTTTTCACAAGTACCCTGCTGTGATACCAGCTGATCAGCTTTAATAGCAACCAGCATTTCTACTAATTTTGCATGAAAGATATGTTGGGGATAATTTCATCTTCTAGAGAGAGTGTAAATAATCTGTTCAGCAATGGGTTTACAATGACACCATGTAGCATAACCACCAGTAATCAACTTGGAAATGCAATTTTTAGAACTGTAGTATTTGCAAATTAAAGGATTAATGTTAACTTCAGTCAACAGAGAAAATAAACTTGATTAGCAGAATGCATTAATATCAAATCGGCTTTACAGATAACATGTTTCATGCTATATCCCAAGGTGTCTGTCTGTCTCACTGTCTTTCTCAAGAGAACCCCAAAGGAAAGCACTTTTCATTCTAATTGTATCATTTTAATATTCATCTTGTAAACAATGCAGTGTTTTCACAGGAAGGTAAAAATTCAGGTTGCTTTTTTAAAATAAATCTGCAAGGAACTGGGGAACTTGAAAATCTGGTTTATTTTTTAATTGATAACAAAGAACACCAGAGGACCACAGGCATCATGACATCATGATTTTCTTTTTATCATTAAATATACAATTATGTAAAGGGGAAGACTCTGCAATTATTCCCCTAAGTAATACAAAATCCCGAAATGCAGGAGTCTTACATAGCATAAATATATACTAAATGAAAATAAAAAGCTATGAATTTTTAAAAGTTCATCCTTTTGTTTAGATGTTCAGTTATATTATTTTGATAATTAAGAAGCAAAAATGGGGACACAAAGACATGACTATTTCAGTAGCCTAAAACATGATGACAACCAGCAGAATTCAACCTTTTTTTTTCAGATGTAAGGATAATGAGCCAATACCATATTATAAGGAATCTAACCACCCCTTCTTATAGGCACTTTAGAACTTCATAATCATGGTCATAATCTCTATTGATTATATCATGCTCAATTATCAGAATATAAAAACAGAACATAGCAGAGGATTTACCAAGTAATGATGTCTTCAATTTATCTGTCTTTAAAGGTAAAGATAATATGACAATAAGACATAATAGGTATTTTAGGGAACCTTATTTCTGTCAGGGATAATGAAATAGATAACAAAAATTTTTTCTCTCTGACAACTGAGAATGAAAGTAATTATTTTTACAAAGTACTTAACATATAAGTAGAAGGAAATATTTTAACACATTTAATTCAATATTTCTAATTCCTCAAATCCCCACCTTTTAAGTTAGTTTTCAAAAGCTCCCCAAAACACAGATACTCAATTTATTATTATACAAAGGATTACACTCATAAAAGGAAAATCACAAATATTTATAACCTGTTTAGGGACAGCTATAAGAGAACAGAACTTGATTTCTAAGAGATAATGAATGTTCTATATCAAAGTGGGAAGTGCACAGGCTGATAGCAGCCATATAGAGATATTTCCTGTTCTCTTTATGCACTGAGCTTCAACCCTGACAAAACACTTGTCCATACTTTAAATGAAGTCACTGATATTTTATCTGTAAATTTTTAAATGACCAAATACCCAGAATGCCATATAAATTCTGACTTGCACAATTATTAAAGCCCAACTAGTAATTAGGAAGAGAAAAATAATTTTAGTAAGGGCTAAATGAACAGAAAGGTAGTGGATCAGAAGGGTCAATTTTTAAAACATGATTTGTGTGGCGAAAAGTGACAGCACATAAGAAAAATAAGGCACTACTATTCTTACTACTGGTCCAAAAATATTTAAAATTGAAGACTTTCAGTTTGTTTTAAATTTAAGAGGCTTTGTGACACTTCAAAATGGAAAAATCAGAACCTTTTAACTACCTAGAAAAGGGTATATTTTACTCAGAAAAACTCTATCTTTTACAATAAATTGTATTCATAGATTTCTGCTTTTGCTCATGAAAAAAATTAACTGCTGTGTAAATTGTCTTTCCACACTAAACAATTAGAAACCCATGTGAATTATCTTTTAAAACTGTTTCAGATAGAGGAGGTCTATGGTCCCTGATCAACATAAAACAAATGAGTTGTACCCTATGATTATCCTAGCTAACTGCCTAGATAGTTTCTAGGCCACAGAGCAAAATGAAAGAATGCAAAGTCCAGCAGTGTAACTGAGCTGAAGAGACAGAGACTGGAGTTCAAGAAGGATTAGGTATGTAGAATTTGCAGGCTAGACTACTAGAAATCTGCACAGGCATCTCCCGGAGTCTTTAGCCGAGTACAGATAGATCCATGAGGTCAGAGAAAGACACACTGGAAAGTAGTAAGCAGAACAATTACTGGTGCTTACATAGAGTTAGAAATGGTTTCTTTTCCCACCAAGCAGAGTGGAGAAACTTTGTAATACATAGGGCATTAGGTAGAGTCCTCTGAAAATTCATACCTTAGGAGTGGGAATAAAATAGCTCAAGAGCAAAAGCTGTTATGAATCAGCCATAAAAATTTTTAACATCAAGATTCAAAAGGATCAACCTAATTAAACAATTGAATTTCATGCCAAAATAACATGTAACACTCTTTCAGAGGTGTCTTTCAGCACTTAATACCTTAAAATGCACAATAACAGCATTCAATCAAAAATTACCTGGCATGCAAAAAAGTAAAAATATAACCTATAACCAGGAGAAAAACCAATCAATAGAAATAGATTCAGAAATAATAGAAATGATTAATTAGCATACATGGGACAAAAGACCCAAATGAAACTTTTAGACATAAAAAGACAGAATACCAGAAGTGAAAATATACTGGAATGAATTAACAGCAGATTAGATGCTACAGAAGAAACTATCAGGAAAGTAAAAACATAGGTATAGAAACCTAACCAAAAGGAGGCAGAGAGAGGAAACAATGACTGATAAAATCAGTGATCTGTGTGAGACTATAAAGCAATCTGTAATTAGAGTTCCAGAATGAAAGGGGTGGAGGGACAAAAACTTTGTAGAATAATCACCAAAATTTTTCCAAATTTGATGAAAAATTTAACTCACAGATTGAAAGAGCTCAATGAATCCCAACCAGAATAATCACACACACACACAAGCTTAATGCAGCACATGATAATCACATTATTGAAACCAGCAACAAGGGGAAAATCTTAAAAGCAGTCAAAGAAAAAATATGCTTTATGTACAGAGAAACAAAAATAAGAATTATTGGAGATTTCTCACAAGAACCATGCAAACCAGGAGACAGTGCAACAAAAACTTTAAAGTGCTGAAAGAAAAAACCTGATAATCTAGAATTAAACACCCAGTGAAAACATCATTCAAAATTGGAGTAAAAATAGATATTTTCTCAGGCAAACAAAAGTTGAGAGATTCCATCACTAGCAAGCCTGAACTATAAGAAATGTGAAAGAAAGTTCTCCAGAAGAAGAAAAATAATACCAGATGGAGATTTGGATAGGCATGAAGGAATAAAGAGTAATGAAAATGGTATCTATTTGGGTAAATACAGGACATTTGTTCTCATTTTTAAATTTCTTTAAATATAATTGACTATTTTAAGTAAAAATAATAGCACTGTATGACAGAGTTCAGGCCATATGTAGAAGTAAAATGTATTGTAACAATAGTACAAAAGACATTAGGGGGAAATAGGAGTATTATGTGTTAAGATTTTTACACATGAAATAGTATAATGTTATTTGAAAGTAGATGTGAGAAATTAAAATCATATATTGTAAACCCCAGAGCAACCACAAAAGAATAAAAAGAAGGAAAGAAAGAAAAAGAAAAACAGAATAGCTAATAAGCTGATAGTGGAGATTAAAAATGGAACCATAAAAATATTCAAAAAGAAGACAATAAAAGGGGATAAAGAGAATAATGAACATGTGGAACAAATAAAAAACAAATAGCAAGATAGTAGTTTTCTATGTAACCATATAAATATAACAGTAAATGATCTAAGCACTCTAAGGAGCAGTGATTATGAAATTAGATAAAAATGCAATATCCAAAGATATGCTGTCTTCAGGAAACCCACTTTAAATGTAAAAATACAAATAGCTGCAAAAGTAAAAGATTGGAAGACGATACCACACAAACCCTAATCAAAATTTATTAGCTGAGTGGCTATCTTAACATTAGATAACATAGATTTCAAAATAAGGTGTAAACAAGGGCTAAAGATGGACATTTCATAGGTAAAGGGATCAATTCACCAAGAAACGTAACAATCCTAAATTTATATGCAAGTAAAAATAGAAATTTAAAATACATGAAGCAAAGAGTGATAGCACCACAAGAAGAAATAGACACATCTAAAGTTTCAATTGGAGACCTCAGCATTCTTCTCTCAGTAATTGATAGAACAAGTAAACAGAAAACCACAGTGAGGGTATGGATGACTTACCACACTCTCAGCTAACTTGACCTAATTGACACTAATGGAACACTCTACCCAATAACAGAATAAACATTTTTTTCAAGTGCACTTGGAACATTTGTCAAAATAAACCATATACTATGCCACTTAAAACTCTGAGTAAATGCAATAGGACTAAAATCTTATCAAGTGTAGTCTCTGAGAAAATTGGATTTAAACTAGAGATCAATTACAGCAAAAATCTGGAACCCCAACTAATTGAAAATTAAACAGCATACTTCTAAATAACAAATGAGTCAATGAAGAAATCACAAGGAAAGTTAAAAAATGTTTTGAACTGAGTGAAAATGAAAATACATCAAAAGTTGTGGAGGAAGCTAAAGCAGTGTTTAAAAGTAAGGTGATAGCATTAAATGCCTATATTGGCAGGGGGAAGCTCTTGATTCAATAGTCTAAGCTTCTTTCTTCAATAAAAAAGACAATGGAAAGAAAAGGAAATTAAACCAAACAGAAGCTGGGAGAAAGAAATAATGATATCAAAACAGAAATCAGTGAAGGAAAAAAAGAAAACCAGAATAACAATAGAAGTCAATGAAATCAAAAGCTAGTTCCTGGAAAAGAGCAATGAAATTGATAAACCTGTAACCACATTGATCAAGAAAAGAGAGAAGACTAAAATAACAAAAAGGAAATCTTACGACCAATGTTGTAGCAACAAATTATCAACTTAGATGAAACAAAAAATTTCTTTAAAGACACAAACTACCAAAGCCCCCTCAGGAAAATATAGAAAACCTAAATATCATGATATTGATTTTAAAAAAATAGAAGTTTTGGATAACAACCTCCCCACAAAGAAAACTGCAGGCTTGGAGGGTTTCACTGGTAAATTCTACCAAACATTTAAGAAAGAATATACTAAGTCTATACAAGCTATTCATAGTTCATAAAACAGAAGAGAAGGAAATATATCCCAAATCATATTAGGAGGCCAAAATCACTTTGATTCCAAAACCAGAAAAAGATAAGAAAACTGCAGACTAATTCTTCTGCAAATTAAATCTAGAAATATAAAAACAGTGATGCATCATGATCAAGTGGGTCGATTTAATATTCAAATATCAACTAATAAAATTCACCTTATTAACAGATAGAAAAATCATATTATATCACCTCATAGATGCAGTCAAAGTATTTAATAAAATTTAATATCCATTCATGATTTTAAAAATATCTTGGAAAACTAAGAATAGAAGAGAACTTCCTCAACTTGATAAAGAGCATCTATAAAAAATGTATGATAAACATCATACCTAATGGTAAAAAACTGAATGTTTTCCTCATAAAACCAAGAACAAAGTGAGAATGTTCACTGTTATCATTTCTATTCAGCATTTGACTGGAGGTCCTAGATGGTGCAATATATCAAGAAAATGAAATAAAAGGCATACTGATTGGAAAGGAAGAAGCAAAACTGCCTTTATTCACAGTTGACATGATAGTATCCCTAGAAAAATCTAGGAAATCTATATAAAAGCTACTAGAACTAATGTGTGAGTTTAGCAAGGTTGCAGGATACAAGGTCAATATAGATCTACTGTCTTCCTATATATTATCAACAAACAATTGGAAATTCAAATTTTAAGAAGCAATAATATTTATAATACAATTAAAAAGCATAAATTTCTTAGGGATAAATTTAGTAAAATACACAAAATCTGTTCACCAAAAATTACCAAATATTGTTAAGTGAAATTGAAGAAGATGTAAAATATGGAGATAAAGATCATGTATCTAGATTGGAAGACTTAATATTCTTAAGAAGTCAATTCTGCCCAAAATTGATATTTCAATAAAATCTCATTCAAAATTCTAGACTATTTTTGTAGAAAGTGACAGGCTGATTCTAAAATTTATATAGAAAGGCCAAGTACCTAGGTAACCAAGGCAATTTTGAAAAACAAAAACAATGAGGACTTACATCCCCTGATATCAAGACTTGCTATAAAACTACAGCAATCAAAATAATGTGGCAAATCCTAGCACTTGGGAGGCCGAGGCGGGCGGATTGTTTGAGCTCAGGAGTTCGAGACCAGCCTGAGCAAGAGCGAGACCCCGTCTCTACTAAAAATAGAAAGAAATTATCTGGTCAGCTAAAAATATATATAGAAAAAATTAGCCGGGCATGGTGGCGCATGCCTGTAGTCCCAGCTACTCGGGAGGCTGAGGCAGAAGGATCGCTTAAGCCCAGGAGTTTGAGGTTGCTGTGAGCTAGGCTGACGCCACGGCACTCACTCTAGCCCAGGCAACAGAGTGAGACTCTGTCTCAAAAAAAAAAAAAAAAAAAAAGAAGTAAAAAAAAAAAAAAAAAGCAAAATAATGTGGCAGTACTATAAGTCTAGACACTGTGAACACATAAGAGAAAGTCCATAAACATCGTCAATGGAGAAAGGATAGTGTTTTAAACAAATGGTGCTGCAAAAACTAGACATCCACATGCTAAATAACAAATCTAGATAAAGATCTCATACTTTCCATAAAAATTAATTCAAAATGGATCATAGACCTAACTATAAAATGCACAACTATCAAACTTTTAAAAAATAGGTGACCTTGGATTGGGTGATGACTTTTTTAGATACAACACCGAAAGTATGATCCATGAAAGAAAAAATTGATGTTAGACTTTATTAAATCCAAAATCAAAGCACTGCACTAAGTAAAAGAAGCAGACACAAAAGACTCCATACTTTGATTTCATTTATTTGGAACTTGAAAAAGGTAAAACTATAGTAATAGAAAGCAGATCAATCGTTGCCAAGGGTTGAGGATGGGGAGAGGGGATTGACTGCAAAGAAGCATGAGGAAGGTTTGGGGGTGCTGGAGATGTTCTGCACTATATATTGACTCATATATTTGACAAAATTTCTCTGCATTCTACACGTAAACCAAGTGAATTTTATGATAATTATACCTCAACAAAGCAGATTATTTTTAAATACAGATCCATCATGTAAATGGATCTGTAAATGGTGTTCCCACTGTTGATAGATAATGTTCTCTTGCCATTGCCTACAATGGTCCAGAATTTCCTTTGAAGTTCTGATGCCATATAAAGTGAGTAGTGGAAGTCAGCTTTTATTCATCTAGGCAGCCAGACAGCCGGTCAACACAGAGGGCCTACTATGTGTCAGCCACAGTGTTAGGTTTTGGAAAATGAGAATATGAATAAAAGTTTTATCTATAGAAATCTGATAATAGCAAAATAAAACTATCATATTTAACACTTATGGTTGTGTATATTTTATATTAAGTGTTATTCTAAGCAATTTGTATATAATAACTTATTTAATTCTTTCAACAACCTAAGATAGGATTGCATTATGAACTCCATTTCAGGAAGAGAGAAGCCAAGTAAATTGCCCAGCTAATAAATGGCAAAGCTGGGATTTGAACCCAGGCAGACTGACTCTACAGCTGCCCTGCCCAATATAGTAGCCACTAGCTACTATTCAGTTCTTGAAATGTGGTTAGTCTAAATTGAACCATGTTGTATGTATAAAAATATATCCCTGATTTCAAAGACTTACTATGAAAAAGGGATGTATAATATTGCATTAATAATTTTTAATATTGATTACAGGACAAAATGATGATATTTTGGATATTTTGAGTTAAAATAAAAAAGTATTGAATTAAGTTTACCTGTTTCCTTTTGCTTTTTAAATGTGGCTATGAGAGCATTCAAAATTATGTATGTGGCTCATGTTATACTTTTACTGGACAGCACTGCTCTAGATCCTGAGAATTTAGCTGTTACATTCTATTGCTTTGGTGACAGACTTTTATAGCAATTATGAGATAATGCATGGGTGGTAAAATGGAGGTATGAACAAAGTATTATGGGAGTATAAAAAGAAAACTATCAATTCTGACCATGGCAAAAGAACCTAGGGAAGGTATTCCAGAGATCAATCAGTCACCATGACTCACATTTGCTTAACATCTTATATTTCACAAAATGGCTTCATAAAAATGAATGCATTTCATTTGCACACACATATGCACTCCCTACCCCCCGCCCCATACACACAGACATACACAGAGTAAAATAGGCAGGGCAGATACTATTGTTCCTGCTTTACAAGCAGAAACTGAGTCTCACCCTTTCTCAACTGATGTCAAGTCACAGCTTGACATCAGCCACGGTGGTGGTATTTACACTACCAAAATTGGCAAATACTGCAAATGAGGACCTTTCCCCACCAGGGGCCAGCTTAGTAGTATAACACTGAATGGACAATAGGGGGAATAGTGGCCCCTGGCTATAGTGGGAAGCACCTGTTAAAGCTCTGGTTCAGTTACTGACTGCGTGAACCTAGGCAAATCACATAAACAACATTTTTAACTATGAACAGGAAAACTTAAATTTCAAATAGTAAACAAATCAAATTTCAAATTCTGGGAGCAGAGCCTTGAGCCCCCATCTTGTCTCCACCGTCTATTATCATGAAACTTTGGAGTTCCCTAAGCTTTCTCCCAACCTTTGTTTCCTCATCCTTAAAAGAAGGGTAATAGGAGGCCAGGCATGGTGTCTCATGGCTGTAATCCCAACACTCTGGGAGGCTGAGGCTAGGAGTTCAAGACCAGCCTGAGCAAGAGTGAGACCCTAAAAAATAGGAAAATTATCTGGGCATGTGCCTGCAGTCCCAGCTACTCAGGAGGCTGAGGCAGGCGGATCACTTGAGCCCAGGAGTTTGAGGTTGCAGTGACCTATAATGATGCCACTGCACTCTAGCCTGGGTGACAGAGTGAGACTCTGTCTCTAAATAAATAAATATAAATAAAAACAAAAAAGGATGATAGCAGAGCCTACCCCAAAGGTTTTTGTTTATTGGAGTTATATCTAAAAATATTTAATGTATTTGAAAGTATAACAGAAAAATTTTAAATATTGATTAGTTCATTTTAAAATAATAATAAACCTATTACATGTTAATATAAATAACATATTTTAATGAAAAACAGCTACATTTTCCAAAGCAAAAATTTAATGAGAAGAATTGTTTTACCTTTTTACTAATTTGTTTAATGTCTGGCTAACTAGAAGACAACTGGATTCTCATATCTGTTATATCTCATATCTCATATCAAAGAATGCCAAGTCCTGCACTTTCAGGACTCCTGGCCTCATATAAAGCACTCAGTGGCTGTTACTCATTTTTATTCATAGATTCCATTCCCCTATGGGTTATTGCGAGGGTCAAATGAGAGTATGTATTTTTAAAAGACTATGAAATCATGACAAGCTTACAACGTGAAAAACTCCAGTCTGAGATGTTGGTGCCTATTCTCTTTATTTATTTTCTTTCACCAATTGAAATTTAAATTCTTGAAATGAACTTATCACAGCCCTACTTTGCTATTTAATGGCCTAGAACTGAATTTGTACTCAGAAATGCTTATGGAAGAAAGAAAAGGCAGGAAAGAGACAGAGAATGGAAGGAAGAAAGAATGGGAGAAAGGAGGGAGGGAGGGAGGGAGAGAAGACAGGTAGCCAGGCTGCCTGACTTCTAAGATTTCTTAAAAGGCTTAGGGAACTGCTAATGGAGACATTAGCTTAGCTCTTTCCTTCTAAGATGCACAGACTCTAGAAGTCCTGGTAAGTATCCTCACAAGTGAGCAATCACCAAAGCAGTATATAGTGCTCACCAGGGAAAGCAATTTAATTCCTGAGGATCCAAAGCCCAAGAGCTACCCAACTGGCCCTTCATGGATAAGGCACCAATTTGAGTCCCTTCTCCTACTGCAGAGAAATAGAAGGAATACAGTAGTTCCTCCTTATCCACGGCTTCACTTTCGGTGGTTTCAGTTACCAGCAGTCAACTGAGGTCTGAAAATAGGTGAGCACAGTACAATAAGATATTTTGAGAGAGAGAGACCATATTTGCCTAACTTTTATTACAGTATGTTATCATAATCACACTATTTCATTATTAGTTATTGTTCATCTCTTACTGTGTCTAATTTATAACTTAAACTTTATCACAGCTATGTATGTATAGGAAAAAACATAATATAGAGTTTGGTACTATCCATAGTTTCAGGCATCCACCAGGGGTCTTGGAACATATCCTTCATGGATAAGTGGGGTCCACTGTAGGCAAAAGATTCAGCATGAAAGTTGCTGTGGGTCTTGCTGTGATAGTAAAAAATTTATATTAGGTATATTGAGAACGTAGCTCACACTGATTCAAGGCAAAAGAAAAAGTACTCGTTCACATAAAAGTCCAGGTCTCACGTGAAGACAGGGTTCTCTCTCTCTCGCCTTCCCCACCACAGACTCTGCCTTGCTTTCGTCTCAGAAACTCCTAGAGACAAGTCTTAACTGCAAGAAGTCCCAAAAGAAAGCTCTTTCTAGCAGCCCAAACAAGTCCTGATTTGTATCCATCCACACAGTAATATAACGGTACTGAATTTAATTAAATTATTAATGATCTGAAAGTATTTTTAGCTGCCTTAGGCTCATTGTTTTGAAATTTATTGGGCATTACATTAAAATATGAAGAATGTCCATTTATAAGCTGCTATAAATCAATTCATCCAAGGTATTCATCCAAGGTATCCATCCAAGGCAACTGATCAATATGTCTGCAGAACTAATCTGGGCACACATGATTAGCAAAACTTGTTAGAGAAATATTGGCCTGGTTTCCCTCTAATCTAGCAGGATAGAGGCCCAAAACAAAAACAACAATAACAAAAAAACACTTCTTGCCTTGCAAGAAAGATATATTTCCCGTTCCATTAAAATTTATTATGTTGGACAATCATAAGATGTTTACTAGAGTCTGGCCTCTGCAATTTATTAGCACCTCGGGTAATAGAAATGCTCTCCTGCAAACTGAAGTATCACAATGGCCTTTAATAGCCTTGTTTGACATCATTGGTTTGGGTTTATCACATCTGGCTCATTTTGAAAATTATTTCACATTAAATGAGTTACCTTTTAAGAGGGGAATGAAGGAAGAGAAGGAGAGTGATCTTTTAATTAAAAAAAAATGTAAAACTCAGCTAATTAGGAAAAAAATGTTTCTAATCCGGCTCTATAAATTTGGCCCAAATTAAAAGTTTTTAAAAAGCAGACCAGCTGGAAAGCAATAAAGCATATCTACTTCTGATCCACACCACTGCCAGCTGCTGCTTCAAGGGTTTGGCAAAACAGCCCTAGTACAATAAGTCCACTTCTTTTATTTCTAGAGACATACGGCCTTTTTTGAACTTGGATGGTGACTTTATAAAGAGTGCTGTTGTTTTATTTACTCTCAATTAATCATGCCCAACTGTAAACAAAGTGTCTGTTTTAGTTCTGGTGACAATTATCCACTTGTCAACAGCTCCCTCAAGTACCTTCAGCATCTGGCTACAGCAGGAAACCTCTACATCAAAATGAATGTTTGTCTCAGTAAACTCAGGATTCCATCAGCAGTCAGGATTACATGGTAACGAATGTCACCTAGGCACCTTGATGAGTATATGTATCATCAGAGGATAAAGTGTTTCTCAGGATATCCTTTCTCTCTGTGTTTGCTTTGGCAAAAAGAAAACGATTCCAACTTGGGACCCTTGGAGAAGGGAGCTGACGAGTAAGTTTGGGGAGGGGGGTGAGGGATGGGTCTGTGACTTCAGATATTTCTACAAACTATCAAACACATGATGACAGCTCCAGAAGTTGCTGAGAAATCTGTCTCTCCATTAAGAATGTCTCCACTAGTGACAATCCGCGAGAGCAACAGAACCAAACTGTGTTATAATTGGTGGTAATTTGTGTGAGAAATGCATAGAAAGTGTGGCTGAAATTTCGTTAGGGTTTGAAAGTGATATGGCTTTATCCACTGCCCAAATACCCCTTTTCCTTTGGCATGACTTCCCTCCTCCCTCCACCCCCTTTTAAAATGTGTAGAGAATAGATGGGGGGAAGTCACTGCCAAAGTCATTAATATTGTGACAGCAATAAAACAGTTTTAAAGGCAAAACAAATGTTACATTTGGTGGTTTGTTGATGGGGAATGACTAATGTGTTCCCTGGAGCTTCTCTTGGAGAAAGGAGCCACAGAAAATTAAACTGAACATCGATGCTGTATCCATTTCTTTTCTTTCACCCTAAGGAAGGAAAGAAATCATATACGCCATGTGGGGAGAGGAGCTGGGGGCTCCGACAAACCAGTCCTCAAGGAGAATGTATGGGCTGTTTACTTAGATTTTATCTCCTCGAGATTCATTTGCACCCACTGCAAAACCGAAGAGATTCAAATCACTTGGCACCACTCCCTTGAAGTTGGATTTCTGGGTGAGGAATGGGAGTGGTGGCGAGCCCACGAGGATGCAGACGACCAAGGGAAACCAAGCGTCCAGCACTGCCAGGCCAGAGTCTCGATGCATCAAAAGTGGCCTACAGCCGACGCCAAAACTGGGCCAGGACCGCGGGACCCGTCCTGCGAGGGTCCCCGGGATCGCTACTGATACCAGTTAAGGTGGAATGGGCGGGGTGGGGGGAGGTGGACCACAGAAGAGTCTGCTTCACTCCTCTTTCTGACAAAAGCTAATCAATCTAACTGCACGTAATTGATTTTAATGAGGGGGGGTGTGGTTCTTCTCATTAACGATTGCCCGGAGTCTTCAGCCTGCGCGGGCGGCAGCTCCGGGTGCTGATCTCTGCCTCTGCGCGCCAGCGCGTCGCGACTCGTGCTCCCGCCACGCCGCCTAGCTTTGGGCCCCTAAAGAGCAAGGAGGTCTGAGAACCGGGATCCTGGCCGGACCACCGCCCCGTTTCACCTGGTAATTTATGCACAATTAATTGAGATATCTTTTATACTTGATGTGTTGCAAAATTAATGCCTAATTTATGTAATTAGTCAATTAACTCTAATTCCAGCATATGTTTCCAATGCCCAGAAGGTGTTCTGTTTCCCAGGTACTTATTTTGATGTCACGAAATACAGCTAATTAAATTTACATGCATATTAATTTGGGATCTCTTTAGCAGTTCCCTTTGTGCGAGTAATTTTAATATTTGTCTTGCTAACCTTTTGGGGTAGGGTGAGGGAGGTGCAGGTGGGTGTGAGCAGCACGTGGGCGCGAACGTGGATGGTGCCTGAGGGTGGCCCCGTGGTGGGGCAGTGTTTGGCTGAGGCCCCAAGTGGCGTAGGGCGTAGGGGCTGCGCTCAGCAGGCCCTTAGGGGCGTTTCTGTTACTGACCCCACATAGTGCATTTCGCACTCGCCTTTGGGAAACGGACTTAGGGCGGCGAGGTGGAGGCGCCTGGGTGCACTGACCGTAACCCCGGGCACTTCCCGGGTCCCTGGACAAATCGCTCCTCGCCCAGTCATCTCCACTCCTGAGAGCGAGTGGGAGGCTTTTAATTTTTTCTTTCTTTTTCTTTCTTTCTCTCTTCTCTTTTCCTTTCCTTTTCTTTTCTTTTCAGTCTTGAAGGACGACTCAGATTTTCAGGCCAGTCCAGCGAGGCAGAAAGCGAATGGGCTGCTCCGCGGCGGCGGCCCTTCCTCCCTTATCCGGACGCTCCGGGTGTGCTGGGAACCCGAGCGCCTGAGCTCCGCAAAGCTGCTGGCTGGACCGAGAGGGGAACTGCGCCTCCTTCTCAGCTGTGCGAGCCGCCATCTGTCCTCTCTGGCCGGGAGCGAAGACTACGCAGGACGAAAGTTTGCTTTCCAAGTTATTGGGTGGCACATTAAAACTTTTATCCTTTTTGGACAAATTAATGAGCAATTTAATTAATAAAATCAGAGAGTAGTGTAAGTGCTATGATAATGAAGTTAAATGAGTGCACAGTAAAATATTCACTAATCCAGCGCATTGCCAAATACCCCCTTAATTCTGCTTAACACTAAAAGGGTTTTGAGCACCATAATGAGATTCCTCTGTCTGCTAATTAATTGACACGCTCCTGAATATTCATATGAGCTAGCACCAATACGTTCCTAATTGCACCGTGGAATAGATCTCAGAGGAAAGTAAATCGCCATAGACTTAATTAAAATAATGTATTCCAGATCCAGGACCGGGAAAGATGAGACATTTGCCTTCGAGCGCTCTAAGAAAGTGGCACCTGGTTGGTGGAGGGGAGAGATATCAAACGTCAGCGCCCAGCCTGAAATAAGCCGCGTGGGACGCGCAGGGAGGGCGTTCAGCTTCAGAGAGCAGCAGCTACGCTCTGTCCAAACCCGGCGGCTCGGAAGGCTGTGGCTCCTAGGTGCGTCGGTGCTCTTGCTGCGCTCGAGATGTTGCCCTTCCGGAGGAAGCGGCGGATGGGCAGAGAGTCCAGGACCCCGGCTCAGGGCCTTTTCTTTCCTCCCTACGGTCACTGGGCTGGTCTGAAATGCTGTCTACAGAGACACGTGGGGAAACGTCGTCGGTCCGGAAATTCCTAGGGAAACTTTTTCCAGGGGTAGCTGATGCCGCAGCAGCCCCAAATCTCCCAACCCAGGCTGCGATCTCAGAGAAGTTTCTGGCACTTCTCTCTGGGGGAGGGCCACGGCTCGGGGAAGGATGCCTGGATCCTGAGAATGCTACTGTTCTCTCTCTCCCAGCTCCCACTCCCTCAGGAAGTGCTGCAGTCTCCAAAACCTCTCAGCTAATCTCCTGGGTGCAATATCTCTTTCTTGGAGAGTCCAGTGCCGGGGCGCATTCCAGCCGAGCTTACCTCGGCGGACAGGAGGGATACCCAGGCTGCGGATCCTGTATCTGGGCTCCACCGCAGAGCCATTTTCACCAGACCATGCGAGTGAAATAAACTCTCGTTCCTGGGAAAGACGAGCCCGCCCCCCCTTTTGGGGAAAAAAAAAAATCACCACAGGTTAGAAACTAAAAAGAGTTTATTTGAAGGCATACAAATGCATATTTATTATACACATGTAGGCATTAACAATGTAAATTACACCGCCAGCAGTTGCTGGTTGTTTATTCATTAGATCTTTAGAAAATCTACATTGCCTCCAGACAGCGAGATGATAATGTGAAATACACAAGCAGTTTACATAACCAACTTCGACGCGGAGCTCTGCGCTCCGCCACTCCGAGTCATCAACAGGTCGTGGGGAAGCGGACGCAAAGGAAAACCTAAGTTGCTAACAATTACCGAAAATCTGGAGAACCTATGAGGCCCATGGCTCCCTCCGTTCTTTTGAAATGGGGTAAAAGACTTGTAGAAAGGGAAACAACTGCCTCACTCTGTATGGTTCATCCATTTTACCCCGCTTGTATGTAGCTTTTCTTTTCTTTGCAAGTAAAAAATCGGCGAAAAGAGAATGGAAGGGCTGAACGGAAAGATGGATATCCTCCTCAAGCTCCAGGGATTCGGGAGCTCCCGTTAAAGACTATAAACTCGCTACTTTCGGGGGTGAGAAGTTTTGTTTACTGCCGGCGGGGGAGGAAAAGCCAGCCTCCCTTGGTGAAAGGAAGCCATCAGCTCCAGCAATCACACTGCTGTGGCCGTATAAACAAACGGTTATCCACACCAAAGAAAACCACCTGCTGGATCGGCCTTCTTGGAATTATTAAATGTTTCGTGTTTCTAGATTTACCCAAAAGATGGAGATGGGGAGGCACTTTAAGAGACAAGTGGCAGTGCAGACTTAATAGTTACTTTAAATTTATGAATATTTTAATATATATTTCCAAAATTCTTTCCCAATACAAATGATAAAAATAAATGTAGGGGAAGCTTGTGCATGTGTGTGGCGGGGGTATTCGCTTGTGTTGGGAAAGTGAACGGTGTGAGCCACACCTGTAAGCGCCAAAGTCTACGAAAAACTGCACGGATCCCACGCAGGCCGGGTTAAGGATTTATCCAACTCTTCCCTCTCACCCAGCGTGGCCTACCGCTGCGCCGAGCAGGTGTGCCAATGATGCGGGACAGGGGGGTGTTTTTTGTTTCCGGCTTTCTTCCTCCCTCCCTCCCTCCCTCTTTCTTCCTTCTTTCTCTCCTTTCTTTCGGTTAGGCGGGCTGGGTAAAGAAAGAAATGCCCCGCGGATCCGGGACAGACTGCGCTGCTGGGAATGCCCGTAGTTAGTTTTCGGACCTAAAATCTGGTGTCCACACCGCTGCGGAATTAAAACTGGAAGCTGGGTAGGGGGGGCGGGCAAGGGGACTGAGGGTAGAGAGGGAAAGGAAAGAAGGAACGGGGGTGGGGAGGATGAGGAAGGGGTAAAGAGAGACGGACACTAGGGGCATGGATCTATCTCTGGGGCGTCCGTAAGCCCTCGGGACAACCTGGTGTCCCCCTACTGACAAGCCTGTCAGTTAACTGTAACCCACCATGGGTCAGCAAACTGAGCCCCGGTGCTGCTTGAGCGCCCAAAGCAAGGACCCGCTGAGTGCCAGGGCGCGCCGCGGGGGTCCGGCACCTTGCGCTCAGGCTGGAGAAGCAAAGCCCCAGTTCCAGGTGAGCCCTAGATGAGCAGAAGGCCGGGGGCGCGCAGGGGCAGCGAGCAGCTAACCGCGCGGCAGGCCCCGGCAAGCCCCGCCCCCTGGCCATTCTTAGCCGGGGGAGGCCAGTAAGGATCAGCCGCTTTCTTTCTTTTCTCTCTTTCTTTTTCAAACCCGCTTTGTGGGTGGCAGCTCTGCGGGGGATTCATGGAAACAAGAAACAAAAAGCCGAGAGAGACAGAGAGACAGAGAGAGAGAGAGAGAGAGGAAGAAAGAGAAATGAATCATCATCAAATAGTTTTAACCTTTCCAGGAACACAGCGAGTTATTACATCGGAAGGCTGTTGTGGTCTTCAGCGAAACCTGCTTCTACCATTAAGAAAACACATACTGCACACGTCCACCCTGGTTAAGCTCTCCTCCCCTGTCAGCCTGAACAAAGCAGAAGCGCTGGGTTTTAAGGCTTAAGACCTACAGGTTATCCGGTTCAAAACAAATTAAAGCTGGGGGGGGGGGTGCACCAAAAAATATATATTATAGATGCAAAATATTCTTCATTTCAGATGGCTGTAGGACCCCCTCCCATGGGTTTTATTCAGATTTATGAGCAAAGTGCATTTTAGCCTGCTTTCCAGGATTTACCTTAATATCCTATGGCGATCAATATCTTATTTTTTTACCAATAATACACTGGAAGGAGCTTAAAACCGTTTTCCCACTGATTGGAAGCTTTAAAACACTTTATAAAGCTAAAAATCACCTTCCTGTTTCTGCTTTTCCAAAATTCCTCTCCCCAAAATAACATTTTAAGGGTGGGTGCCCAGCCAAAGATACTGTTTTCTTTTAAATTTTTTTTTTTGAGCAAACCAACAATTTTTGACAAAGAAAATTGATATGAAAAGCATAGGGTGATTTTTCTCTGCCTACACCCCCCCCTTTAAAAAGACCCTTTGCTCCACCCCACTATTAAACAAAACACAATACCTTTTTCTGGGTGGTACTGCACAGAAGTTGATTCAGTTTTGACAATGTTGTTTAGCTATCATTTGCTATTTTGAATGAATGGGAGCAATCCCCCCTTTTACAACATTTGTTTCCTATTATGGAGAGGTGCAGCAGTTGAGGGCAGACATGTGAAAGTGGCTGTTTGATTCTCTTTTTCATCTCCCTGACCCTGCTTTTGTCCCTTCTCACCCTGGGAATGTCACGCCTCGCTACTTCACTTTGAGATGCTCGAGAAAGTGGCTTTGTTATTCCCTTTTAGACATACACGAAATTGTTCTCATTCCCCCTGCTGTAAAAGATACTTCACATTGGGACTCGGTTCACAAGTGCAATGCAATTTGGCTTAGTCCAACCTTTGTTCTGCTTGTACAAATGAGCGAACAGTGCACACATTATACAGTTGATCTACTGCTGTCTTAACCCCAGAGTTAGGGGCTGGGAGAAAAGCAAGTTAATCCCTTCAATACCAAGGTGGCTTTAGCAATATTTCCTCCAATAATAATAATAGATTTGAATTGCTTCTTCTATTTCACACAGTGCACAGCAAAACTTATGGGGAGGGTTTAGCTACAACAACAAAAATCCTTCCACCAACCTTTTGCAAATAACTTTTTAGACAAATACATTTGTGGGCTTGGTAATGCCCAATTTAAAGCTATGCAATTGTTTGTGCAAAGGAGGGATTTGATTTGGAAACTAAGATTTTAAAGCCTTGAAGTCTCAGGAAAAGAAAAAAACCACAGCCAAGCAAACATCAAATGGTATTTAGCAAAGAGTCCAAAGAGAAAGCATTGTGCTGAACAGGGAAAGAGTTGTTTTCACAGGCATTGAAATTGCCTGCTCACTATGGGGGTGGAGGAGGCACTTCTTGGGGATGGGGGGGTCTAGCTGGACTAGCACTGGACTCTGGCTACAGTCCGTTTTAGGCATATGGTGGAGGGAAAACTGGGCCTTCCATACTCTCCAAATTGCAGCAGCTGCTTGAGATACACTCTTAAAGTGTGCAGGGTGTTGCCACTCCCTTTCCCCCCAACCCCAAGCAAAACATAGATTTAACTCCAAGTGCCCAGCTACAACCAGAGGCCCTACTCATCTTCTAGCAAGTTCTCCTAATGGGGACTAAGGAGGGGACAGCCTTGAAGTCAAGCCCCCAGTTTGGATGGGAGTAAAGAGTGAGCAGGAGGTGGAGACTCTTGCCTTTCTTAGAACCCAGTTAGATTGGGCCGGGAGAGGAGAACTGGTTTTAGGCAATATACTTCTCATCAAAAGTTTTTTTCAACCTCGTTGTTTTGAGTTAAGGTCCAGCTCTCATGTAGCCCAGTACCAACTGATGAAATAGAAGGCTTCAAAGTTCCCTGGCAGAGCTTCTTTCCTACCAGTTGGAAAAAGTGTGCTCCTTCGGCAGCACGGTGCAGGGGGCGCTGGCTGGGGGGCATGGGGCTGGTACGGAGTCCTGGTGGGTATGGAGTCCTTTCACTGCCGGTTGCCGATAGGCACCAGAGCAAAAAGTGTGTCCCCTCCCCCGCCTCTCTCCCTTGGGTAGTTTGATTTCCCGCCAGACTGGGTCCGAGTGGCCAGGAAGAGGGGACTCAAACTCCCGGGGCAGTCATGGGAGAGTCGTGGCAGATACGTTTCCCCCGACACGCGCCCAGCCGGGTGCCGGGATCTGGGGCTTTGGAACCAGCAAGTCGGTGCCATCCGGTGCCCCTGGGACACAACTCGCTGAGCGGGTTCCCTCTGGTCCTGAGATCCAGAACGTCAAAGCCCGGCCGTGCGGTGCTGGGGGGTTGGTGGGGGGTGGGGAGCGCAGATTCCTACGACAAACAGCCTTCCGGACACTCAGGACGGCAATTTTTTTTAATTGACCGCTGACAGGCTGAGGGAGTTTGTTTTAGTACTGAATACCCCGGGAACAAAATCCTTTTGAAAAGAAAGCTAAGTCGTTTCACGCCACCAAAGTGCAGATTTGGTGAAGAATGACTGATGAGACAAAGCGGCGCAGTGCGTTGGCGCGAGTTCCCAGAGCGAGCGCGGCACCCGGGCAGATGCGGGAGGCGGCCTGGAGAGGCGGGGCCGGGCAGAGGAGACCCGCACGGCGCCGAACCCGGGCCCTGAAACCCGGACATCCACAGTGCGCCAGCCCCCGACCCTCTCCCCCAGCACACTTCACTGCCAAGTTGGTAGAGAAGATGAAAAAGTGGAGGGGAGAGAAGAAAAGTGAAGCGGAGTACAGGACAGGGGTGCGATGGGAGGAGGGAAAGAGCCGGGAGAGGGAGGGAGAGCTCAGACTAAGGGAGCGCGAGAGAGAAGAGGGAGACTCCCGGGGAGGAAGGGGAAGGACCTGGCAAAGGGCCTCAGCCAAACCGCTCCAGACAGCGCAGGGGTAGTTCACTTTCCTAGTGGGGACGACGGGTATTTTTTTTTTTCTTTTTTTGGCACCTAGGAAACCTTCAGAAGCTGCCGGGTACTTTCCCTCCACCTCCCGTCGAAGTTTGGTAAATATTAACAAACCAGGGCACATTATTTTCTGGAGTGTGCATGGAGGGGCTGGCGGGGGCTGGGGAAGATTTTCCTCTCCCGGAGCCCCCGCGCCCAAGCCCCAGCCCCACCCTTCACGCACACACACACCTGCTTGACAACAGAAGGAATCAAAATCAATATTGTATTTGTCACCTCTCTGTCTCCTTTTTACTCCCTCCAGCAGCCCGGTGCCACTGAAGCGAATTGTGGATTTATGGAGGGAAATTAGCATAAATTATTACGAAATCTGTAGCCGTGTGTGGTCCAGCTTGTGGGAAAAGAGGCTATTGCGAACTCTCCAAGCAGAAAGGTGGTCGGTGGTGGGCTCCGCGGAGACGATGAATGGCTATTGCACGAAAGAGATTTCCATTTGGTTTGCACATGGGTATAATTGACTTATGTGTATTTTATACAGTTTTCCCAACAACTTCCTAAGCCTCCGGGTCGGATGTGCCTCCCCCCCACCTCAAGCTTCTGTTTGCTTTGGGTTCTGTACAATAGACTCTGATGCACTTTTCAAGATTTCTGGAAAGTGCTCCTTCCCTCCTCCTTTTCATAATACCAGTCTTAAAATGCTGTAAATAGCATGCAAATCCTCCCTCCCGCCCCTGGGCTTTGTAGACCTCCAGCAGGAACCAAGATAAAACTTTGTAGCAAAGCACATGTTTTAAATGCGCATCCCACAACTTCTCTCCCCATCCAAAGCAAACTTGTGCTATTAGGTTGGGTTTACTTAATTAACCCCGGGCATGGGGAATGTACCTAAACTCCTATCCGTACCCCAGCCAAACCTTAAAAATTCCTACTTGTATTGTCACATGTTCCAAACTTGGGGGTGACAACTTTCCAGGGGAGATAAACAAAGATTTATTCCAACCTAGGTTTTTTTTTAACCCGAACGTTTCCACTCTTACAATTTAGTTAATCTTCTGTTTACTCTGAGCAATGATTTCGACAGGCATACAATGACCCTTTGCAAAGCAACAAAATGCCAATTGTTAAAATAAGAAAACGCTTCTCTCTCCCCATTCCACACCCTCAACACGCACCATACCGGGTGAAAAAGAATCCTCCTGGCTGTCACTGGGGAAACGCAGACCTTTCACTCCTGTCGTTCGACATCCCGAATCCAACCACCCATAATATTTTCTCTCTCTCTACATATCAGTATGAACTGATGCACGTATTTGCTAAGATAATACTAAAAATCCTTGGGGGGAGGGTTCTGTGCTGGCACCTTTCCAACCCAGGAGCGCTCCCGCCTTGTTCATAGGAACTCTGCGTTTTGTACGTCCGAGGCCAGCAGTAGCCTGGACAGCACCTTTCCATTCTGGGAAACACAAGCCTTGTCTCTATTCCTCAGCACGGATCCCTCAGGCTCCCGGGCTCTTTGGACCCCCTAGCTCCTCCCACCCCAGGACCCTCGGGCGGAATCCGGCCGCACCAAGTAGCCCCCAAAACGCCGCACCTCATTAGGAGCTGAAGCGCGCGCAGCTGGAACCAGTACGGCTGCCTCCGGCCGAAGCTCGGCCGAGGTTCCACCGGAGTCCAACTGGTTTATCTGCGGAGAAGGGCAATACATTTATCTCCCCTTCTTGAGCCGTGCCCCCAGGGATAGGTCAATGTCCCTCTCCCACCCCCTCACAGCCACCTCCTCCCTCTGGTTATTTTTTCCGAATTAAGAAGGTGACACTATTCTTTTCTTCAAGCACTTCTGTTAATAATTGAAAAACGTGCGCTTGCATCTAAAGCAAGGCAGCCCAGACGCAGGAGCCATTTCAATATTAATGAAATTGTTTAATCTCCTAAATTCATCGTGTTTAAGTTACGTTTTGGTGAGTTATTGACCACCTCTGAAACTGTGGTTAATGAAGTTGTGTGTGTGCGCGTGTGTAAGTTGTGTGTGTGTGCGCGCGCACGCGCTCGCGCGCGAGCACTGAAGGATTATTATGCTAACCCCAAATAGCTTCACTAATAATGCTCTAATATCACTTAAAGTATTGAAACTTCACACGCAGAACTCCCCACCACCACCACCTCTTCCAGGGGAAAAAAAAAAGTTCTCACATTTCTGGACTTTGAAGATGATTCTGTGTGGGCTGTAGGTTTTGAGTTTTTAACAACGCTGTAAAATGAAATTTTTTTAGAACCATAAATAAGTCTGAGAAATGTGCAGAAACCCGTGGGAACTCCTGGCGTCTATTCGTAGACTGCATGCATGCAGGCGGAATCGACTCACTATTTATTTCATAGCAATTTGATGATGATGACTACGACGGCGACGATGAGGATAATGATAATAATAATGATTCATTTAACCCTCCCAAAGCGGATCGGATCAGAAGGGAGCCGGCTGCCCGCACCAGGAGGAGTGACCCGAGGCACAACCCCCATCCCCCCAAAAGGACAAAACTCACTGGTTCTTTGCAAGTCTTAGAAGATACACTGGTGTTTTAGTGGGACCGCAGGTCGCTTTTTCTAGTGGCCCCGAACCCTAAACGAGGGTGGGGGGGTCGGGGGTGGGGGTGGGGTGGAGTTCCAGCTGTAAAATGCAAACTTCCAGGAAACTCCCTACTCTTAAAATTTCAAACCCCCTGGGAAAAGCGAGCGACCCTGAGGTTTATCCGGTGATAAAGTGTGTCAAACGAATTTAGGTCCTCTCCAGGTCCACACACCGTTTGCCCCAACGGGTCCCTGAGCCTCCATCTTGCGTCCAGCCAAATTTCTGGAGGACTTTTAAAGCAAAGACCTTGACTCTTCACCCAGATCTACTATCGTAATTTTTTAAAAATTTGGCCAATACATTCAGATTTTAAAAAGTGGTCTCTTACACGAGGATGTCTCAGCACATTTTGTATTTTTTAAAACCCCATCATTTTTGTACAGCTACACACCCAACTGTGCAGAGCTAAAGCAGCAGCCTAGGAAGGTCAAATCAAACTTCTACTTGACTCTTGGAGGACTGGGGGAAAGGGTATGTTTCATTATAATAACCCATGCAACCAGCCCCGTGTAGTGCCAAGCGCAGGAAAAGGGTCAGCATCAGGGAAAAGCCGTGCCTGAAGTTAGCTAACAATACAAACCCGATACAATGCAGAGGAAACAGAATACCCCAGCCAAGCAATTTCCATGTCAAACATCATCTGCGCGGCAGCTCCGTCTGGGAACGTGAGTGGTCGCCTGGCTCCCTGCTCCGCGGCCACCGCCTCCTCATACCTTCACATGGCGCACACCGGCCGGCGCGTCCCGCTCCCCGCCAGTGGCCGAGGCTCTTCCCCCTCGCCCCGTCTGGAACTGGAAGTGATTCCTATTGGCCAAGGTGTCCATGTAAATAGGTGTGAAAGAAACCAGAGCTGGCCAAGCTCTCCCCTCTGGCTCAGTCCCCTCCCTCTGCAGCCCCCGCTCCCCCTCCTCTTCCTCCTCCTCCCAAGGCGATTGTCATATGATAGCTAAGAAGTGGCACATTAATGAAGCGCCGCTACAGGGGTCTTTTCTGCTCCTGTCACCGCTTAAAACTATCAGATGGTTCGAGGGAGGACATGGAGGCAGCCACCTAGCTCAGCCGAGCCTCGGAGCCCACAGCAGCGCCCTCCGGAGCCCCGAGGCCGCCGCTGCCACAGTCCGCGCCGGGACTCCGCAGCCGAGCTCGGCCGCCCGCAGGACGCAGGGCCAGGAGCGCCGCGGACCGGGCGGCGCGGGACGCTGCGGGGCTGAGCTGTAGAGCCCGGGTTCGCTCCGAGTCCAATCCAGCCGGGACACTTGAGCGCGGGCTGCGAGCCGGAAGGGACGAGGCGAGCTGCGGCGCCATCCTGGATGCGGACGCGCAACTTGGAGCAACTTTAAGGTGAGCAGCTCTCTGTTCCTTCCCTGTCCCCTGTCCTTACTCCAGGCTCGACATACTTCCCTGCCACCCTCGCGCCGCTCGCTGGCGTCCCCTCCTGCGCCCCCTGGCTGGGTCCCACTTAAAGCGCAAAGTTGCTGGCGAAAGAGCGCGGGCGCCGGCTGATCCAGAGCCCCAGCCCCTACCCCCCACCCCCGAAGTCTGTTACTCGGCCTGGCCGACCTCGCGGTGTCTCTGTGCATCCGTGCTACCTCGCCCCGTTACCTCCCCCCTTCCCAGATCCGAGCACTCCGCCGGCCCGCGCGGACCCAGAGCAAGAGGAGGGCGAGCAAGAAGATGCCTCGGCCGGGCCGCAACACGTACAGCGACCAGAAGCCGCCCTACTCGTACATCTCGCTGACCGCCATGGCCATCCAGAGCTCGCCCGAGAAGATGCTGCCGCTGAGCGAGATCTACAAGTTTATCATGGACCGCTTCCCCTACTACCGGGAGAACACTCAGCGCTGGCAGAACAGCCTGCGCCACAACCTGTCCTTCAACGACTGCTTCATCAAGATCCCGCGGCGGCCCGACCAGCCAGGCAAGGGCAGCTTCTGGGCGCTGCACCCCAGCTGCGGTGACATGTTCGAGAACGGCAGCTTCCTGCGGCGCCGCAAGCGCTTCAAGGTGCTTAAGTCCGACCACCTGGCGCCCAGCAAGCCCGCAGACGCGGCGCAGTACCTGCAGCAGCAGGCCAAGCTGCGGCTCAGCGCGCTCGCGGCCTCGGGCACGCACCTGCCGCAGATGCCCGCCGCCGCCTACAACCTGGGCGGCGTGGCGCAGCCTTCAGGCTTCAAGCACCCGTTCGCCATCGAGAACATCATCGCACGGGAATACAAGATGCCCGGGGGGCTCGCTTTCTCCGCCATGCAGCCCGTGCCCGCTGCTTACCCGCTCCCTAACCAGTTGACTACCATGGGCAGCTCGCTGGGCACAGGCTGGCCACACGTGTATGGGTCCGCGGGCATGATCGACTCGGCCACCCCCATCTCCATGGCGAGTAGCGACTACAGCGCCTACGGCGTGCCTCTGAAGCCGCTGTGCCATGCAGCTGGCCAGACGCTGCCTGCCATCCCCGTGCCCATTAAGCCCACGCCGGCCGCCGTGCCCGCGCTGCCCGCGCTGCCCGCGCCCATCCCCACCTTGCTCTCGAACTCGCCGCCCTCGCTCAGCCCCACGTCCTCGCAAACAGCCACCAGCCAAAGCAGCCCCGCCACCCCCAGCGAAACGCTCACTAGCCCGGCCTCCGCCTTGCACTCGGTGGCGGTGCACTGACCCGCAGAAGCCTGCGCCCCCTCTCACTCCCCTCCCCACCGCCTCACTCGCCTTCCCCGGATCGCACCTGCCCAGCCCTCCCCGACCTGGGACTGCCACCCTAACTTGTCCCTTTCACCTTCGGCCAACCCTCCCTCCCCCGAGAGAACTTTGTTTTGGACCCAGGAGACAAAACACAAACTTGCAGATGGGCCGGGAGGCGCGAGGGAGTTGTCCTCGCCCCGGCAACAAGGGATGGCAGCGGCCACCAGAGCCACGACGCCCTGTCCCGGGGCCCCCGAAACCCCCGTCCGTGTAACCGGCAGGGAAAATCCTGCCGCCCGCCTTCGCCGAGAAAAGCGCGTCTTCCCTCGGGGGATCGGCGGAGCTCCGAACTCTGCCGTAGTTTCGAGACTAGAGAAACTGCCTCAGAGGTTTCCTGGAACAGATCTCCCCGCCACGACCCCCCCGGAGGGCCGCAGCGACACAGCTGAGGGCCGGATCTCTTTAAGTCTTGGAAAACTGCTGCGAAAAGGAGCCACTAATCTTCCTACCCCGCTCGCCTCCGCCCATCCGGCAGGGGCTGGGCAGACCGCAGCTTCCCGGGGTTGCGGCCCAGCCTCCCGGGCTTCCGCGGAGATTTTTTTTGTTTTGTTTTGGGTTTTGTTTCCTGCGGAGGCTCCAGGCGCTGAGAGTTAGGGGAGAGGCTGCCAAGCTGAGGAGAGGAGGCTTGTCCTCCACACAAGCAAAACAAAACTAAAAGTAACCTTGTATTGTTTACAAAGGGCCCGGTAAAATGTAAACAGTGAACTTGAATCTGTCTTGCTAGGCGGACGAGCGGGCAAAGCCCATTTTATAAGTACCTGTTGTAATGTGAATGTTTACTCTTCATTTCTGGCCAGGTTTAGGGGAGGGAAAGGGGAATGGGAAAGTTAATTGGGATGTTAACTTTCCAATTAGAGACCTTTTTAGCTATTTATTTTATTGTTGAAAAAAAAGAGAATGAAATAAGCCCAAACCAAGAAAGCATCAAGGGCAACCCTGGAAGAACTTAGATAAGCTGACTGGTAACATGAAGGGATGTCACTGGATAGCTCTCCCACGGACAAGTCTTTCTGTTTGCTACAAGAACTTTTCCAAGAAGCTAAAGGGCTGCAAAGAGATGTAAATACTTGTGAATAGGAATGATTATACACTGTGCAAAATGCACTTTTGTTTGCTATATTCCTTTAGAGTCTTAGGTAATTTGCTGGAAAACGAACTATTGTTCTGGTGTGACCTGCTTAAGTTAAAAAAAAAAAGTTGTAGTGTCATCAGAGCTGTAAAATTTTTACCTTTCATTTTTCTCCCTCCCTGTACAGAATTAGCATGGCATTTTAAATATTGATGTTCTTGTTCCCAGCATGCCTGTTTTAAGACAAAGGATTTTAAAAAGGTGTCTACCTTAAATTATGACCTAGTCCAAATAATATTTTCTCATTAAAATATGTAAATTCAAATTTTAGTTTTGTGTGTTTTTAAAGAGTTGCTACAAACAACAATTTTACAAAAGATGGATGTAGCACTCCCCTAAGCATGCTTTCTGCAATACACTGAGTAGTTTGCCTTTTTCATGTTGTATTGTGAAAATAGTCAAACCTCCTCTTGTACACGTGCAGATTGTGGGAAAAATTATTCAGACAGACTCTTGCAGGTATTTGTGCATAGGAAAAGAGAAAACAAACTATTTCTATTTTAGATCAGGTGCACAGGTGTAGTTATGAAAGAAAAACTGTTATTGAAACAATATAGTACTTTATATGTATTTTTGTCTATCTTAACATATACATTTATGAAATATACAGCACTTATATAAATCTTATGTGGAAATCAGGTAGAAGTGATATGGAAATTTGAAAAGTAAAAACAGACTTGCTTATTCAATGCCTATATTCTGATGCATCTTCTTTGGAGTGAGTATTCATTTCCTTGCTCCTCTAAATTATTGCAGTTGAAATTCTTTTTTTAGAAATTACCTAAAGGTTCACCTTACATGCCTAGAAACATGTTCACTTCGAACTGAACAGATTTCTTTCACTCCTTCATGTGGGAAAATAATGCTTGATGCATTTCTTTTAAAGATGTCAATGAAGTTACTTCAAATGCCTGACTCTAAGTATTTGCTTTTCTTCAGATTTTTGCAGAGAATTAAAATTTGCCAAGAATTTATGGCTCAAGGCTAATTGACACTTATTGAAGAGGTCACAATATTTCCAGAGTGAGGTGTGTATTCAACTAATGAAGTTACAAGACAAAGAGAAACTTAAATGGTGATTAACACTTTACTGTGTAAAATGATTAAACAACAGACCCTTGTGCCACACAGAGTAACCCACATAGAAACCATGGTCACTATACTCCATAAGCAGAATCCTTAACACCTGAGACCATTACTACCTGGAAAACAATTTAGGATTAATGTAAAGTGTAATAAATCCTGTTGTGACCATTTTTTAAAAGGAAGGATCCCACACACAGCCAAAAAAAAAAAGGTGGAAAATAAATGAATCATTGGACTGATTAAAATGCATGAAGCTACTAAAGCTCGTCAGACAGGGGACAACTAAACTCATTCATCAAGCCCAATTCACAATTATATCAACAAGATCAGCTAAAGAAAGCTTGAAAAACTTATCCACCCTGGGCTAGGGAACTCTTGAAACTTTGTTCTCAAGAAGAAATCATACACATTTTTAAAAATTCAATACATTTTAACAGTTTCCTGCAAGAGAAAATTAAGACCATCTCTGAATATTCTAATCTCATCGACTTTGGTAACACTGAATTCGAACTGGGAATGAAGGAGGTATAATGGGATAACATGGGCCTCAAACATTTTATAATTATCAGCTTTGAAAGTCAGGTAAAATATTCCTCCTATAATAGTCACTAGAATTCAGAAAAAAAGTGATGTGCACATACACACATTTAGTATAGAGAGGTAACTAAGTTACAGATCCTGTTTCTGATGTTTAGTAAAGGAGAGATTTCAGCCCAGTATTTGAAAATGTTCTTTTCAGCTGGTAAGTTCGTCATGGTGTATTGCAAAGAATGAAATAACTTGGGTATTGTGAGCTCTCCTTTCACAATTGCAGGCATCTTTTCTCAAAGTTGAATGAGTAAAGTAAAAAAAAAAAAAATCCATTGATGATATTTTGACCTTGATCAGAAATCCAAAGGCAGTCAAAACACACAAGCCTCCACCCAACTCCATCCCCGAGTTACACCCCAGCTTTGAGACTTATGCCTTGTTTAGCTGAAGTGCCCCACAAATAAGGAAGTTTATAACTATGATACCTTCAATGGCTCTCTTTGTCATGTTAAATCTTTTCACCTGGCTCAAGTCCAAAGTCAATACACACAGCTTTAAAATAAAACTGGAACGGACAACACCATGGGGTGGGAAGGTGTGTGTCCGGGTCTTATCCTGAGAACTGAGATAAGTTATATTATTTTCTGTTTTGTCAATTCAGGCAGTATTGATTTTTTTAATTTAGGTTTTTTCATTTAGAAACTTGACTACTCTGTTACTATTGGTTTTTAACATGATTCTGCATTCAACAGTGTTTCAAAACAGCTTTCTCTGTGATTTGAGGAAATGCTTACACAATGAATGAATTTCGTGCACTTTTTCAGGAGAGAAGCTGCAGAAGTTAATCACTACTTCTACTGCCTGTTTTGGGGGTTTGGGGAATCCTGAAGGAATAGTGCTCATAAATGATCATCACAGTGACTTAAATATTTTAGCAGAGTTTAATTCCTTTCAATGGATGAGAAGACTGAGTGCCTTGAAAGCATGACTCTGGCCAGGTGCTCTAGTAGGATGGGGTTGGGAGGTGGGAGGGGGAAAGAGTCCTGACCAGTGCTGCAGACAGTAGGATTTATGTTAGTTTATGCAAGGCTAGGGATGGTGAGAAAGGGGGGATGCAGAGCGGAGGGGTGAGGAATGGTTTATGCTGTTATAAATGAAAACTCTCTTTGTAAAAGGTATTCAGTTAAGAAACAGAAAGGATCAGGATCTCGTCTCAAATTCTTAATATAAATGTCAACTAATTTTTTTCTCCTAAAAGCCACATATGCACAGAGACACCCAAACAAAAACAAAACAAAAACAACCCAACCCACCGGCTGTGAAGCCTCAAAGGGGCTGCATTTGTTTCGTTTAAACTAACAACAAATTATCTAATTAATATGTTTCAATTACAGCATGAAAGGCACAGCCCCTGGACCGCCCGCCGTGGGGGCACAATAGCCCCAGAGCCCACTCTAGGAATTTACAATAACTGCACATCTGTTTCTTTATTTTCCACTTTTTGAGTCTAAAACTCCTCTCAAGATTACTTCAAACCATGGCCTGAGTTATGAAATATGTCCCAGTGTTAAAGGGGGGATGAAACTTTGCCCACGATGCTTCATTTGCAAGCAAAAAAAAGTGAAAGCCCATTGAAGAGCATTAAACAAATATATTAGAATTCTGTCACTTTATGCAATTGAGTAGATCAAATGAAGGGTCCCGGCCACTTCATTCACTCTCATTCATTCGAATAGAAAATGCAAAGAATAGCAACCCGAGACTGGGCCACCGATGTAGATTTAGCTCCTTTTTACTGGGAGACAAAAAGGCTGAATTTTCACAAACACATTGCTGACTCGGGGACTAGGAAACCGGCACTGGAACCCCTTTGGAATTTAAATTCATTTTATCTTCCTCTCTCTTTGCAGGAATCTGTTTGCACTACAGTGCAAGATGCAGCAGGCATCCCCTGGCTTCTGAAAAATGGGGGAGGGGAAGAAAGTGGGGGGAGGCAGACAATGTGGGAGTCAGGATTGATTCCCAAGAAACTCTCAGTGATCAACTAACACTCAGGTCTGAGATAGTAAATTTGATTAAACAGATCTTTATCTATATCAATATAAACATCATTATATCACTCACATCTCCAAGTCTCTTACTTCCTTGTTTGGCTTGGATTACATAAATAGCTTGTTTTCAAAGACCAGAAGCACACCTGGGTCATTGAGTTTTCTTCTTTCAACTAATATCTGGTCTTTGGTGTCACAACAGACTTGAAAGCTGAGCTTTCAACCTCACCTGCTCCGTCTCTCTTGTCTACGCCTCTCTCTGTCTCTGTCTCTGTCTCTCTCTCACACACACACACACATACACACACCACTTTCTGCTAGCTATCCTATTTGAGCATTGTGTTAATTAGACATGTTATGTTAAAATCAGGAGAGGAGATAATCTTTGGTTAGAATTTTCAAGTCAGAATTCTCTTATATTTTCATTTTTCAACCTCAGTGGGGGAAAGTAAGTCACAGGGTAATTGAGATAATCTTGTGCGGATACTTCTGTCCTGTGTCTCAACAGTTGACATTTCTTGTTTTGGTGAACTTTGTAGACTTTTATGTGTCAACGTCGTAGAAAGCTTATAGTGACTATTAGAAGTGCTTCTAGAGACAGAGTAGGAAAAAACAAAGCAGCAGCATTCTCAGCTTCCAAGGTGTGATTGCAGATGCATGAACCAACTTTTCTCAACCTAGAAATATAAATAGGATCTGATCTGAATGAGAAGGTATTTAAAGGGTTTTCTATTGTGTTTTAAAATTTTGGCTGGTACTATTTCTAGGTATGTACAAACCTTTAACACTTTTCATTTTAGCTTTAAGATTTATAAGGTCATATTGGAGACTATTCTTCATTTAATTCTTGGGATTGGTGCCTGGAGCTGGGGAGAGGAGTGGGTGGGGGAAATGACTCAGACCTGCAGATACAAAAAAGATGTTGAAGAAATACTTAGTTGTTTTATAACCATAAGCTATCAAACTCACTGGAACTAATAATAAACGAATCAGAGATTATCCATGAAGAATTGTAGTTGGCTAAATAAAGACTTCCTTGGAACATTTTCCTTCCAGAATATCCTCAAGAATATTTGGACAAAGCGTTCTTCTTTGGGGGCAGCCTCCTTTTGCCTGTGTCTGCAAATAACTGATGTCAAATCAGTTGCAAGCTTTTGAGGGAACAAACTCTCAGAGCATTAATTAGAGCAGAGTAAGCTCACAGATAAAAAGCATTCTTTAAGTATCTGTTGTTTGGAGACATTGTGATTCTAATTCATGCTTTGCAGCCGGTATATTTTTATTTACTCAGTTAATTTCTTCCCTAGAGTGTTCCCTGTTAACTAGGTTTACTAAGGTATACAGTACAGAAAGAGTTGTTAGTTAGCAAAAATAATTGTTTCCAAACTCTGCTTTTGCTACAGATTTCTCTCTTCTCCTTCATGAAATACAATGTATTGGTCCATTAATTCCAGCACATAGTAGCATATAGAGAAATTATTCAATAAAGGATCTTAATTTCGTGTCACTTAGAAGAAGCTTAGTATTTATTAAGTAGTATCTAGAGTGTTTTGCATTAATTAAAGCAGCTCCTTGGAGAGACATTACAATCAGGAATGGTTTCACATAACAGAAAAACTCTGACATCTGGACTCCCTCTACTAGACCTGCCACAGGGAAACCAGAGCTGCACATGTCTGGCTCCCTTGGAAATACCAACACATATTTTATTTATTTACATATGTTTGATAGACTGAAGGTCTATGCATAACAATAACATTATCATTGACAAGTTCCACATCATCCTAGGTGCCACGTCAGCTACCAAAAAAAGCTGGAATAATGGTTTATATTAAGATTCCTGGCATGATTTCATTTTGGGGAAAAAATTGACAAATGACCACCCAACCCTCCCATGTTCAATGGATTAGTCAGACTGAATCACGTATTTCTGTGATTGTCTAGAAGATGCTAACCATTCTCCTTATTGTCTTGTGTGTGTGTTGGAGGATAGGGAGAGGGCAGGGAGAGTAAGGAAGTAGAACAGGCAAGGATAAAATTTTTTGACCATCAGAGAAGTCCAGATTATGTACACGAAGTGATTCCTGTGCCTAATACAGAAGAATGATTGATGACTGAATGATTGAGAGTTCTGAAAACAGTCCTGTTGGTTTAGCCTAGGTAAAAACTCTATGCCTTTGCTCCAGTTGTCAGTAAATGGGAGTGTTGACTGAGGCTGGGTTTCTGCTGTGACATTAAGTTTGTAAAATTAAAACATGTGAAATGCATTTAAATTTACTTATGGATGTTATTGGCTTTAATAAAAGGAGAACCCCTCTCATAAAACAAGAAAATGAAAATAATTAACTTTGACATAGAAATATAAACAGCAATTTGATTAATTACAGTGCTAATTATTCTTTGCTGTATAGTCAAACATTATCCAATTCTTAAAATGACAGATGGTGAATAAATCATATAAAATAATTACTTGGAATTTCATGGCAATGAGAAATGGTGCAGTTTAGGGAGAGATTTATATTGATTTGTAAATATATAATAGGTTTTGTTCTATTTCATTTAGAAATTTAGTTTTTACTGCAAAAGTACTACATCAGGGAAATGTTTTTCTATATTTTTCCTATGCATGTTTTAAAATAATTCATTTCTTCTTTCAATATTGTCCATAGTTATAATCAGTACAACACATTTTTATCTTGCTTTTCGCCAGCATTGTATCATAAGCATTTTCCCACATAGCTATATAGTTTTCATAACCATCTATTTTAATGGTTGTATAGTATGCCACTGAGTGAATTCCCTGGTTGGGTCATTTAGGATGTTTTTAGGTTTTGTTCATTTTTTGTTTGTTTTTGCTAATACAAAGACTAGAGCAGTGAACATCTCTAATACCTAACTAAATACTATTTCCAGTGATGTAAAATACATTAGCTTTTGCATGTTGAATTTTCTAACAGCTTCATGAAAATTCAAAAATATAATTTAATTTGGGATTTCAGCTCTGGCTCTTATATTTCCATTGCTATCTGCCCTGCATCCAGGGTTCCAAAGCAATATTGGCTTGACTTAGAATCATAAAAACACTGAATGTTAGAGTTGGGAAGGTCCTGAGAGATTCTATGTACACTAATACCTTTATTTCACTTACTTGGTGAATCTCTCTGATATATTCCTTTATCTACATTCCAATAATTTAACAACACCAGGGTCAGGTTCTGAAAGTATAATAAAACAAATGTTCAGTACTATCACGGAGGCCAGAGAAATGCAACTAAAAATTAAAAATCATGAAAGTGTTAAAATTGTCAAAATGAAGACTTTATCTGATAATGTGGGCACAGGTGATTTTAAGGTAGTCCATGCAGCATGGTACGCTATACTCTTTCTAAGTGGGGGTCTTGGACACTTTGTGTAACTAGAGGAAATGGTCATTGCTCAACGCCAGATCTCAGGAGAAAGGGATCCACCCTGAATTAAAGCCATTTCTTAAGTCCCAGATATCTTTCTGCACACCGAAAACAAATAGTCTTCTAGACAGACTGCCTCAAGTCTAAAGGGTCCATGGTCACAGCAAGTGTTGACTATTGCATTTCTTTGGCTGCTTTGAGAGGTAATTCTTAAGATGCAAGATTGAGGGAAAGGAGATGGCAAAGTGGACAAAGGATCTGAGCTCCAGACTTTGTCTCCTCAATGTAGCACTTTGCTTTGACCTCCTTATGTGACACTTTCATATCATACTTCCCCCTACCCCAGGTTCTTGAGATTTATTTGTTTTTAATAAAGTGGCTTAACAATGTCTGAGGCATAACACAGGCACCCTCGGTGCTTGTTGGTTGGAACAGATAGGAGACAAGAAAGAAGAATGAACATGCCCCCCACCCCAGCAAAGTGCCATAGCTGAGATTGAAATCGTTCTCCTGAATTGGAGTCAATGAAACCAAAGTAATCTGTTCATAAGTACTTTTCTATAGTTTCTAAACTACCCCAACCACCATCCTGAGATGATCATTCATACCCTCAGCATGGCTCGCTCAACACAGAGAGGAGAGATATAAGAAGAGGGAAAAAGGAAGTTTGAGAGGAAGAGGAGAAGCTGGAGGAAATGTCTCTGTTAGCATGGTTTTTTATATAGGTCCCCCAGGACATCTTGCCACATGTCCTTTCAATTTAGTTCAAGCCAATCTGATTCAGTATGAGTCAATCCAATTGAACAAATATTCATCTGCCACAAATATCACAAGCAAGTTCTTCCAAGAAAACATCGTGGTCAGGAGAACTGAATTTGAGTCTCACTGTTACCATCCTTTAGCTAAATGGCTCTAACCAAGTTTCCTCAGACCTCCGTTATCCATCTCTTGTATGGGAAAGATAAAGATTCCCTTAAAGGCTTGTTGCAATGATCAAGTGGAGCAAAGTCTAGATTAAAATGTTTTGGACTGTCATGCAAATTTATTGTTATTGTTTATTATAGAGAAATAAAAAAATTAAAATAGTTATCAGAAATTCTCCTGACCAAGAGGGATTTTATCTTAATCCCTTCCAATAGATTGCAGACTTGCAGAGGAAGGTCTATTTTTTATGCCATCTTTGTGTTTTTTTGTTTTGTTTTGTTTTGAGACAGGGTCTCACTCTGTCACCTGGGCTAGAGTGCAGTGGTGTCATCGTAGATCACTGCAACCTCGAACTCCCAGGCTCAAGCGATCCTCCTGCCTCAGCCTCCTGAGTGGATGGGACACATATACCACCAGCTAAGTAGCACATGCCACCATGCCCCCCTAATTTTTCTATTTTTTATAGAAATGAGTTCTCTCCCTCTTGCTCAGGCTGGTCTCAAATTCCTGACCTCAAGCAATCCTCCTGCTTCGGCCTCCCAAAGTGCTAGGATTGCAGGCATAAGCCACTGTGCCTGACCCCATCTATTTTTTAGCCCCCAGATTTTCACTGCCTGCTCTCCTGTCCCCACCTCATGAGACAGAAGTAACTTGGCAGTGAAGGGGGCAGGTTGGCAAGGGAAATGGTTGCTTCTTTTTTGCACATTCTTCCAAAGTGGGCCTCTTCACAGATTTTAAGGTACGGTGTTGACAACCTATTATCAAGATTGCTGAAAAGAAAGAAGGTGAAATAGTATGACAGGCAGGCACATAGAGACAGTCAACACAAAAATTGGGGGCACTTCCGTCTTCTTTTTCCCACTAACCAATGGCACAGATCCAGTGCTCTGGTACTCATCACTGCTTTCCAGCTCTTCCCCATCCCCCACCCATGAAAGTATCTGGCCACTTCCCTGCCACTTAAAAAAAAATTAATAAATACCTAGCAGGAATTTACCATGTGGCACTCACTGTTCTAAGTTCTTTAGAATATATTAACACATTTAATCCTAATTACAACTTTATGCAATAGGTACTTTTATTATGCCCATTGTACAGATGGTAATATTGAGGCACAGGGTATTTAACTAACTTGCCCAAGCCTATCCAGCTAGTAAGTAATATTGATGCCTGATGGGCTCTCAATAAAACTTGGCTTAATATAAAGATGCTCTTGTTACTGAAAGCAGTAGGTCACACAATTTCCCAGACTCAAGAACTGGGAGCTCATTAAGATCTGAAGAAGGAGAAGGAGGGATACCCCTGATGACTTCGGAAACCAATAATATTTGCAGCTGCCAATTTAATCACTCCTTTGTTACTTCCCTTACCCTCCCTAGCTTTGCAGTGAGTTATAATTCACTAAACTGCATTTTCTTCCTAACCTGCCTTCTATTTAACTTACGTGTGTGGTGGGGGGGGGGGATAAAATTTCAATAGAACCAAAAATACCCCTCTGTTCTAGCTCACAGCAATTTTTGATCTCAGTCATATATCAAAAAAGTCACAGTGGAACATCCCCACTCCACTGGCCCCCCAAAATGGACCCCCAGGGTATAGTCAACCAACCTGGATTCAAGCACGATTAACTAGAATCTTCCAGGATTGATGGCAGCCAATATGAAATCTAAGTAGGATGCATTCTTGTAGTTAGAAGAAAATTACCAACCTGAGTGACTTTGTTTTTCCCTGACAGCCTCTGTCAGGTCATAAAATAAACTGGAAGGGGGGAAGAAGTACCTTGTTTGCACTTTCAATGTGATTTTAGAGAGAAGGAAAAATGGAAAGAAGGAAGGATCAGATTGATGTAACTTTCTTTTTATGTTGTTTTTTGCTTTTTCAATTTTTTTTCTTTTCTTCCTTTCTTTCTTTCTTCTTTTTTTTTTTTTTTTTGAGATGGGATCTTGACATGTTGCTCACGTTGGTCTCGAAACCCTGCACCTCAACCTCCTGAATAGCTGGGATTACAGGAACACACCACTGAGCCTGGTTGATATAACTTTCTAACTCAGTAAATATAATTTTGTCTGTTGTTGATAAAATCAACTATTGAAGGCATCAATATTTGTTGTTTTCTCTTAATGCTCAAATTTCTTTAGTGGTACTTTCTACAGTGTGCTTGGGTACCCACATATCTTTTTCAATCCAACTCTCAGGAGGCTGACATTTGTATGTTTTTAAAATTATGCATTTTAAGAAGGTTGCATGTCTTTGTGTTTACTGTCCAGCTCTGGCTTCCCTGTGGACCATAGGTCTTAGTTCTAAGCGACTCCTAAAGAAACGGATTATGCTTCATACTCAGGTTCCCAGTTTCCTGTGTATTTGGAAAGTCTCTTAACCTTTCCCTAACAGAGCTGTGCTTTGGTGTACATGTTTGGGCTGGATAATGCTAGTGAGCCTCACACAAGTTTTCTGTTTGTCCCACCCCGGTGAGGTGGTTGAACTTGCCAAATAAGGGTTTATACCCAGCATTTCTGGTCTCTTTGGGCTGCACGTGACTCCCCACTGCACGAGGTCCTGGTGCTACTACTACTCAAATGGCCACAATTAGTCACTAGAGTCACTCCAGCCCACACTGTCTTTAAAGATGGATACAAACGGGGTCTTTGTTGTACCTTTCCCCCTATTCTATTTTATTTCCATCTGAATTTCAAAATGCTCATGCAGGCAGGGCTCAGGCCAGTCAACTGCCAGTCCTCTGGGCTTGGTGTCCATGAATGTCCATACTTCCCGGGGCTCAGCAGATGGCACAGGGACACTGAGAGAATATGCTTTTAGATACTCCGACTAGGAAATGTTCTTTTGCTTTCATTTATCAACTTTCATACAAAAAAAAAAAGAAAGAAAAGAAAATTAGCTACCACTTTGGAGTAGAAGTTTTCTGTGATAGTTTCTGCTGCAAAATTGTTTTGCTTGTTTTCCAGGTGATATTAAGGTACCTTTGCCCCAACAAGTTGGTGGTTGCTGAAAATTCATATGCTGTTTGGTAGGCTGGCTCACATGCCTCTCCCTGAACCTTATAAAGCTATCCTGTCTTGGAACCAATGAACTTGACAAACCAGTAAGCATTTTTTCCCCTAATTGTTCAAAGCAACATTTGTGGCCCTATCTGGCATATGCTACATGCCATCTGGCAGCATAAAATGACCTAAAGGGAGAGGAGAAATAGAAAGATATTCTTACAATTTATCAAGTTTGGGTACTATCTCCTAAAATAAAAATGGCAGCACTGTTTATAAGGGGGTGGATTAAAGTTGTGGAATCAAAGATTTAAAGAGAGGGCACTGACCACCAAGTCACTGCAACCCTCTGAGCCTTAGTTTCTTCACCTACAAACTAAAACTGTATTTGAAATGTTGAACTGATTATTTACCTATCCTCTCTCAGCCCCACATTCAGTCTATCCTGCAAAGTTTATTTCTGCAAAGTTTATTTCCTGCAAAGTTTATTTCCCAAACTCCTTTGCCAGTTGACTTCCTATGAGTTTCTGCAAATAAGAAGAGCTAGAGGATTGTTGGAAGGTAGGAGGAGGGGAGAAGGAAACTCCTTCCTGATTTTGCTGTTCTTGTCACCTTCCCTCCCACAGTGGCAGTGGCTTACCATGTCTCCCCAGGTGTGCCAATGAAGACCAGCTCCTCGGGGTCCCTCCACTGACCTCCAGAGGCACCAGCATCAGCTGGGCAGCACCCCCTCCTCAGGTCTGGGTCTCCACTGTATAGGGCCCCTTCTGCACACTCCAAGGTTCTACTTTCTCCAGCCTCTGTGATTCTGCTCTGTAGTCTCAGGAGTGGTAGCTGCTTCCTGCAGTTACTACCTTGGAGTTTTCTTGGTGTTCCTCTTTTTGTGCTCTAAGCCTTCCAACATCCATGTAACTGATTCTCTATATTAAATTTCCTCTATTGGAAATTTTTAGTGTGATTTCTGTTTTCCAGACCAAAACCTGAGTGATAGAGTGTTTATGATCCTAGATCACTTAATCCATCAGCTCCACAGCAGCCTGTATTCCTCTAATCAGGTTGTGTTTATTGAACACTGGGCACAGGCACGCTACTGTGCTAGGACTTGGCAACAGGGAAACGGTTACAAATATGTATGCAACAAGCCCTGAGCTCCGGGAACTTCCATCTAGTTGGGAAGACACACACAGAGAGCATGATTGGATGAAGGAACATATTCCCTGAAAGTTCTGAGAAGGAGGAGGAGAAAAAGGAGGAATCAGAGGCCTTGAGAAGATTTGGGGTTTAGGACTGGGCAAAGACAGAGAGCCCAAACTCAACTCTACTATAATAAGGACTTCGGGTGGCACAACTGGCAGTGGCTTTTCCCGCTTGGTGGAAAGAGGTCCCATGGTTGAGACCAGAGGGAGGTCAGGTTGGGAGGAGACAGAAGATGGAAGTTCTGGAGGCCACAGTGAAGAGTCTGTGGAACCAGTGGAGACCCCGGGAGATGGATGAGCAATGAGACTGCACACAGACATGGCCTCACTCCGCAGGGAGACAGGAAGTGATGGGCAGATGGATGGCAGGGAGCAAGGCCCCTGGGAAGACACCTGAGTGCTCTCAACGATGGGAGTTGGGCTTTTGCTGTTCCCATTCATCCGATACTAAGAACTGACATTTCTTGGATGCCCACTATGAATCTGTACGGTTTGATTCACATATGTCATTGTCCTTTAGTCCTCACAGCAACCCTATGAGGTAATCTTTATTACACACATGGGGAAACTATTAATAATACGTAAAGGAGCTGATACATTTTCTAATAAGTGGCTGACTGAGATTCAAACACAGGTTCTACCTGACTCAAAATCTGGTGTTCTTGCCAGTCTAACCCACTGCCCTTGTAACATATAGCGTGTCCTTCAAAAGGTGTTTATTGAATAGGATCCCATTGAGGCTACCATGACAAGTAGAAGGAGATGATGGTGAAGTAATTAAGAACAGAGAGAAAGGGATGGATTTGGAAGACATGTCCCACAAATTAGAGGAAAGAATCAAAAGAATTTAATGGCAATTCAATTAGTCAGGTTGCCAGTAACAGAAACTTACTTAACCCGATCGTTCTAGCAAAAGTCCCAGGGAGGAGTCTGATTCTTTCTCTTTGGGCCATCACTGTAGCTAAAGAGACACAGTCCTCTGATTGGCCACATATGGGTCATGTCCCACCCCTGGGACCCAAGGAGGGTGCCCGCTGTACAGAATTCCTTAGGCTGCGGAGGATTCCTTTGGAACATTCACTATATGACTCTAACATTTCAAGCCTGGTTAACTAGAAATGAGGTGCCACTGATGGAAAACAGGGATGATGGAGAGGGAGTCACTTTGGGAGGAAAGTATTGAGTTTGGGTAAGGACATGCTCAGCTTGCACCAGCTCCAACAAAGATGCACATTAATCTGAAAGATACCTAGTCATAACCTGAAATTGCTCCATGTTTTTTCAAAAAGTTTAAATTTTTTTAAATTTCAAAGTAAAAATGTGAATTCTAGGAATTTTGGAATATTCACTGATTTCAAGTATGGAGTGATTGGGAGGTTGAAGTGGGTGGATCCTTTGAGTCCAGGAGTTTTGATTGGGAGGTTGAGGTGAGTGGATCCTTTGAGTCCAAGAGTTTGAGACCAGCCTTAGCAACATAGTGAGACCCCCATCTTAAAAAAAAAAAAAAAAAAGGTAAAGTGAAAGGAACAAAAAAAAATGACTGAACTTATAGAACCTATATACAAAGTAGGGTGAAGTTTTCTTCATGAATGCAAAAATTGTTGGTCCTGTTAATAACATTTTCATCTCTCCATAAACTTCATGAGTTTGCAGCATTAAACTAAAACAGGAGTTGGCAAATTTCAGCCCATGAGCCAAATCCAGCCTGCCACTTGTTTTTTGTATGGCCTGTGAACTAAGAATGGTTTTTGTAATTCTAAGTGCTTGAAAAAAATAAAAAAGAATAATAATATTTTGTAGTACATGAAAATTATATGACATTCAAATTTCAGTGCCCATAAATGAAGTTTGATTGGAATGCAGCTAGCTATTAATATATTCATTTATTTACATATTGTCGGTGGCTGTTTTGCATTACTAAAACAGAGTTAGTAACAGAGACCACATGGCTTGCAAAGCAGAAAGTATTTATTATTTGGCTTTTTAAGAAGAAAGTTTGCCAACCTCTGTGCTAAAAACTTGGAGTGTGAATTGGCCTGTGAAGTGTTTACTGTCATACCTATGTCTATTGGGTGGTGACTGGGCCACAAATCAGGCAAAAGGCCAAGATGAAGCCTAGATTTTCATCAAGTAATCCATTTGATTGTGAATTTGGGAACTGTTAAGAAACTTACCCAAAGCTTGTTACAGAACTTGGATCAGATAGCAAAAACCCGTCTTGCTCTTTTACTTTTTTAGTGAGGCCTGGCTCTGTTGCCCAGGCTGGAGTCCTGGGCTGGAGCAAGCAATACTCCTGCCTCAGCCCCCTGAGCAGCTGGGACTATGGGTGCCCACTACCACACATGCCTAATTTTTAACATTTTTTGTAGAGATAGAGTCTCCCTATGTTGCTCAGGCTGGTTTTGAACTCCTGGCCTCAAGTGATCCTCCTGCCTCAGCCTCCCAAGGTGCAGAGATTACAGGCATGAGCTACTGTGTCAGGCCCGTCTGTCACACTCTTAATACATCTTTGTATTTCTCTAGTTGCTCATGGGATCATCTCATATTTTTTCAGACTGTATAGTTTATAAAGGGCTACCAAACATACTATTGGTTTGAGTCGATATGTAAAATACTACATAGTTAGCTCATGGTAAGGCCTGATTTCTGGATATAACATATGCCTGGGATTAGCTGATTAAAATATTTTGTAATAAGATAGTATACAACAAATGAATAAATTTAGGAGCCACTTTACTTGTTAGATCAAGTAAGCACATCCCAAGTAGAATGAAGATTCGCTGGTTGCCTTCCAATATCAGTTCCCCCAGTTTCGGTCTGGGAATGCAGGAGGCAAAAAACAAGGTGCTTCTACCAAGTAATCTACGCTACACCAGCCAAAGGCATTCCCTTGGCTGATTCTATCAGAAATTTGGCAGGAATGCTTCAAAGACAGTCACTGTCTTTCCCGCTGGAATTGAATGAGAAGTGGTTGGACGTGGCTGTCATCTTAGGAACCCCAGAAAAAGCACCTTCTGATGCAGGTGGCACTGCAAAAGGAATGGTGAAGAGAGAAATAAACAGTCTTTGGGACATTACTGAGTCACTCTATAGAGTGCTGCCTGATGTACATCAAGTTCTGCCCCAGACCTTTGAAATGCCATGAACTAGTCAGCTCCTTTTACTATTGAAGCCAATTTGAATCAGGTTTTTATGTCACTGAAATACAGCAAGTAACTAAGATTCTTTTATTCAATTTATTCATTCATAAAACATTACATGCATTTTTTTTCTGACACCAAATATTGAGTCTTTTCCAAACAACATCCACCACCAATTCTTAACCTTTCCAACACCAACTCTGACACTAACTGCCCAGAATTAGCGTAGACTCCACAGGTCAAGAGCTCAATCCCACAAAACTGCCCCCACTTCAGACGCCAGCCACGAATGGGGTCCTCAGGCTACCTGCACTTCTTCCCAGCTGACTACAAATTCACAGGTCCACCCCAAACCTGCCCATGTTCCATAATTCCCTAGAACAACTCTCCAGTTTATTATGAAGGATACCATCAGTAACAGCAGAATAGAAGCAGTGCATAGGGCAAGTTCTTGGGAGGTGGGGAGTGCAGTGCTTCCATGCATGTCTGGACGTGCCACCCTCTCAGAGCATCGATGTGTTCAACCACCTGGAAGCCCAACAATATCACTTAGAGGTTTTAATGGAGGTTTTGTTACATAGATATGATTGATTGAATCATTGGCCACTGGTGATGGAACCCAATCTCCAGCCCTTCTCCCTTCCCTAGAGTTGGGGAGGTGAGGCTGAAAGTTCTAACCCTGCAATCACCTGGTTGGTTTTCTGGTGACCAGCCCCCATCCAGAAGCTGTATAGCACCCCCACCGGCCATCTCATTAGCATACAAAAGACAGTAAATTCCAAGTGTTTCAGGAGCTCTGTGCCAGGAATCAGGGACAAAACCCAAATATTTATTTTTTATTAGACCATGATTATTACTATATGACCTTACTCTGATCAGATATTATGCTCAGCCCTGGAAAATACTCAATCTATGCTTTCAAGGAATTCACTCACTGGTTGGGGATTCGGGAGGGAGAACAGTGCAAGATGCAATATATAGAGTTTAAAGCAATGGGCTGTAAATAGAATCTTCCAGAATAACTGGTATGCTAGATATTTTTAGTCATTTCCAATAGTGACTTCACTAATACAGGAAAGACCTTATCGTTAGTGTTGCTTATACTTTATATCCCTTTTCTCAGATAATCCTCAAGATGTCATTAACTGATAATAAATTAACCATAACAAATCTACCCAAAAAAGATTCCTCCCTTGAGGTTGCAGTGTCTCCCTTCAATACCCAACTCACTACACTGTATATTTTATAGATTTTGAGACAAGTTCAAATTATATTTCCCTAATGCATCTAGGGATTTCTTCACAGGTATATTATTTTTTAACAAAAAATTACCTACTTTTTTTCCCCATGTTTTGTTCCTTTTACTAGACTTCTATTTACTGGAGTATGCAGCCTTCTGCACCAGAAAGCTGACTTCCAGGAAATCTCCAGTTTGGCCACTCAAAGAAGGTTCTTTAGCTCAACTTCACCAATAGCTCCCTGGATGTGTGGGACTTCTGAAGATGCCAGTTCCCAGCTGTCATAGCTGAGCTAAGGCAGATGTCACCCTACAAAACACTCAAATGTTGGGGGTGGGGTGAGGTGGGATGGGGTGTCAGCTCAGTTCTTGACCACGATATCTAAGAGACAAATGAGGACAGAGTAATATAATTTTAACAATGATAGTGGCAAAGGATGTGTGGCTTAGTGAAAGGAGCAGAGTCTTAGAGTCAGAGAGATGCAAGTTCATTTACTAAGTGGGACGCCATGGCCCAACTACCAGGCATTTTGGAGTCTTAGTTTCTTCCTCTGCAAGATACAGGTAAGACTTTCCTCTCTGCTGAGATGTGCGTACTAAAGAAGCTAACAACTGTATGGTGCTTGGCCAGTGGTTGGTGCTTGATAAATGATGGCCATATTTGTTTATAATAAATATCACACTATTCTATACTTGGTTATTGCTTTGAAAAATTTCAAAACACGATAACATGTTTAGCATCCTAGACTCTCTGAGTGCTAGGCCTGTGCTCCGTTTGAGCACCTACTATGTGCAAGCCCTGCAGGGCACACAAGTCGTACCAAGATGTAGCTCCTAGCCTCAAGAAGCTCACTGGCAGGGCCATGGAATACTTAATAACAAAGGATAAAAATGATCATTGAACACAGCAATAGGAAAATTTTAAAAAAAGAATCCAGGATGAATTGCTAAACATATCACACCAGTGTTATATAACTAAGAAGAAAGAGGAGTTGCAAGTCAAACTACTTCAGGCAATTTCAGTTTTCATCCCAATTTGGAACTTGTAGAATTCTTCCATTTTTTTTTTAAGGTGGAAAAAGAGCTATTTGGATTTACTGACATCCTGTTTCCTAATGATTGGTCTTTCTGATTCAAAAGTTCTATCAACACTCTGATGTTATGTCTCAGGGATGCAAAATCAAGGGGAAAATTCTCCACACAAAACAAACCTCAGATGTCCTAGAACAACCCTTCTGTTCCGAATTTGGTTCTTATTTTCAATTCCAAAAACAACACACAAGGCCTTAGAAAGTACAAACTACTTCATGTTTATGCATGGGCCCTGGAGAAGCTAGGGTTTCAGATGCCTTTGATTATGAATTGGCTGAAGAAAACAGTCTACCTAAAGTTCCTTCCTGAAGAATCAGTTCTCCCCACCCCCACCTTACCTCAAACCTAAAGAAGCCCCCATCCCGCATCAATTTACAACAGAGCACTTGACACGACTTTATTGGTATATCTTTCTTATGCATTTGACCAATCAAAATGATAATTTAGACAAACTGGGGATGGCAGAGTGCATTATCCAGCAATATCTCATTATTATGCAAAAAATCAGATATTCACAGCAACTGTCTCATCTATTTATTGTTTGGTTACTCATCTGGAAATTTTAATACTTTCTTCAGGGGCAGGGACTGGCAATAAAAAAATAGACCTATATATCAAACCTTTAACTTCCAGCCATCATGGTGTGCCATAATACAGATGGAGTGGCTATCAGCAAGCTTTACTGTGTTGGTTTATTTCCTTCAACAGAGAATGTGGATTTAAATGGGATAAAGCAACAAAGTGACTTAGGGCTAGAGAGCCCCTCGGAACCTTCTGCTCCCTTTGCAAGCAGAGGTAACTGGCTAGAGCTGGCCTCCCCAGCAACTGATGCCAGTCTTCCGAAAGATCAGAAGCGTGGGCGTGAAGAGGGAATGAGAGTTGTTTAGGGTGAGGGATGACACCTCGGCATCTCAGAAAGTCTGTCCTTTGTCGTCCTTCATATGTCAGTGTTTCTATGGGTTCCTTCGCACAAGCACAAAGCTTGCTGTATGCCAGGCATTGTTCTAATTATCTTTCAATTAATTTTTACTCTTCATCACAAGCCTTTAGGGTAGGTGAGGGTACTGTTCCCATCTTATAGATAAGGAAACTGAGACATAGAGTGGTTACATAATTTGCCCAATTAGCAAGTGACGAAAGCAGGATTTTAATACAGGCAGATTGGCTCCCGCATTTGAGCTTATAACTATACCCTGCATGCCAGTTATACAGAGAGCAGCAGCTCTCTGCCTCTCTATTTTCTGCACCAGAAAATAAATTGAGGGGGAATAAGCTGCAGCTCATCTGTAAGAGAATCATCATATAATACACTTGTTAAAGTTCAGGCTCTTAGACACAGATCAACTGATTTAGAAACTCTGCCAGTGAGATTCAGGAACCTGTATTTTTGTAATAACAAGTTCCCTAAATGATTCTTAATCACATCAAAGTCTGAGAACCACCAGAATAGATTTTCTGCAGTAGGAGTCAGAAAATAATCTGTGTTTGGGTCCCAAAAGAGCCATATCTGCCCTACATACTACACAGAGTTGTTTGTAAAAAGGAGATGAGCTAAAGAATGTGAAAGGAGTCAGCAAACTGCAAAGCACTTCCAAATGCGAGCTATCAACAGTCTCACATTATTTCATGTGCGCAAGACTTGTCTCCCTGCTAAAACTATACTCTTCTTTATTAACTTTTGTTCTTTTGTACCCCTTAATAATTTGTACCATGTTGTAGCTACCCAAAAGATACTGGCTTCATTCAATACATTTTAAAAAATATGTAAACTGAAAAAAATATATATATAAGCAGGTCCACAGAGTCAACACTATTATTTGTAATTATAGTGACCAAGGTTTGTACCCTGTACTCCAGAGTCTATAGTGTCATTATGCACATTATCACATTTGAGTCCCACAAGTCGGTGGTAGATAGGGTCGTTAATGGCTATAGCTTTGTTTTACTGGAAAAGATAAAATTCAGGTTAAATGATTTTCCCAAATTAACGCAGTTAGTAATCAACTGACAATTTCCACAGCTTCTCACGACCCCAAACAGCACAGTCAAATGAATTGCAGTTGGAACAACTTCACCAACAAAAATGAGAGATGCCACATTTTAGAAAAGGGAAAACCACTGCCATTGAGGAATATTGTCAGGAGAAAAAAAATGTTGGTGACTGGAGAGAAAATGTTGTTTTCTTTGCATATAAAACACCATGATTTCTGACAGTTGGGAACCTTGTTTGAACTGCCTATTTGGCAGAGACAAGGTAAAAAGGGCAGGAAGATTATCTGGGAAGCTACAGAATTCTGCCCCTGCTGATTTATGAATTAGAATATTCCCTCTCTAAAATTCCCTTGCATTTGAAAAAATTAGTAAAACTCTGGAAAAACCAAGATTCTCCAAAAGAGTCAGAGAGAATCCAAGCAATCTGCTTTCAAAAATATTCCTTTTGCAGTCACTCGGTGGCCAGGCAAGAAAAGAGGATGTGGGACCACACAGGGTTTTCAGCATCTTTTACTTTTGGGAAGTGTCCCTGGGGGCTCAGTATCACCCGCTTCAGCATTAAATAGTTTGTCAAAGGCAATCATGGATAAGTTTCATCTGCTGGACTTAGTCCAAATGCATTTAACATTCTAATATTCTTTTTTTTTTTTTTTTTTGAGACACAGTCTCACTCTGTTGCCCGGGCTAGAGTGCTGTGGCATCAGCCTAGCTCACAGCAACCTCAAACTCCTGGGCTCAAGCAATCCTCCTGCCTCAGCCTCCCGAGTAGCTGGGACTACAGGCATGCGCCACCATGCCTGGCTAACTTTTTCTATATATATTTTTAGTTGGCCAGATCATTTCTTTCTATTTTTTTTAGTAGAGACAGGACTCACTCTTGCTCAGGCTGGTCTCGAACTCCTGAGCATAAACGATCCACCCGCCTCCGCCTCCCAGAGTGCTAGGATTACAGGCGTGAGCCACCACGCCCGGCCTAACATTCTAATATTCTTAAGTTTTCTAGTAAAGTCTTTCATAATACATTGCGATTTATTTGAGAGCCCTTACTGATAGGATGGTGATTGTTTATTTTTCACTGTACCCAGTGGGTTGGAGATATCCCCGTATAATGGCGAGGGCGAGGTCATCTCATAGCTTTGATATTGAACAAGTCACAGTGAGTAGAGTGATCCTTTGAAAATGTATTAAATAAGTCAGATCATGCCAGTCTTTTACTCAAAGCTCTCTGAAGGGTTTTGGTGGAATTGATAAGCTGGTTACAAAATTTATATGGAAATATAAAAGGCCTACAATAGACGAAACGATTTTGGAAAAGAAGAAGTAGAGGACTTACACTATCTGATTTCAAGCCTTACCATTAAGCCACATTAATGAAGATGGGTGGTATTGGCCTAAAGATAGGCATAAACCAAAAATAGACCCACACATCTATGGTCAATTGGTTTTCAACAAAGATACCTGGGTAATTCAATGGATAAAGGATAGTCTTTTCAACAAACAATGCTAGAACAAATGAATACTTACATAAAAAAGAAAACTCAACCATTATCCTGCACCATTCACAAAATATAACACATTGGATCATAGGTATAAATGTAAAGGCTGAAACTATAAAACTTCTAGAAGAAAAAGTAGGAAAAAAAATCTTGGTGACTTTGAGTTAAGCAAAGATTCTTAGAGAGGACACAAGAGCTTGAGCCACAAAAGAAAACAATGGATACATTGGAATTAAGAAAAATGACAAGCCACAACACATAGATCTGATAAAGGACTTGTATCGAATATATATGAAGAACTTTTACAACTCAATAATAAGAGACTAAAAATAAGGGGCAAAAGATCTGAACAGACACTTCACTAAGGAAGAGATCTGAATGGCAAATAAGTACTTAAAAGGCGTGTGCTCAAAAATATTACTCATTAGAGAAATGCAAGTAAAAATTACCTGATTTCGAGACTTACCATAAATCCACATTACTTAGCATGGCTAAAATTTAAAACCTGACAATACCACGCATTGATGAGGATATAGGATTGGTGGAAGTCTCGTGCCTTGTTGATAGGAATACAAAATGGACATCTACTTTGTAAAATAGTTGGATAGTTTCTTATAAAGTTAAATATACACTTACTAAGTGACCCCAAAATTCCACTCATTGGGATTTACCCAAGATAAATAAAAACTCTGCATAAGGTCCCATACATAAGTTTTTATAGCAGCTTTATTTATAATGGTCCCGAACTGGAAACAATCCAAATGTTCTTCAACTGGTAAATACATGGTACATCCATACAACAGACTATTTCTCAGTAACAAAAAGAATGAACCACTGATATATGCAATGCTTGGATGAGTCTTAAAAGCATTGTTCTCAATAAAAGAAGCCAGATACAAAAGTTTACATGTGTGATTCCATTTATATGATATTCTGAGAAAGGCAAAATAGGATCCTATAGGATCAGAAATCAGATTAGTGGTTCCCAAGAGCTGGGAGGAGGGTCAGGGATTGACTCTAAAGGAGTGCAAGGGAACTTTTTGAGATGATGGGGGTGTCCTATGTCTTGATTGTGGTGGTGGTTACTCAATTGTATGCAGTTGTTAAAACTTACCAAATTGTACACTTAAAATTGGTGAATTTTACTCTCTGTAAGTTATTTTTAAAAAATCCTTCCAATGGATCCTTCCCTCAGAACAAGTGACTCTGTATAAGCCAACAGGCTCCCCAGGTTCTGACCCTACCCCCACCCCCCCATCTCAGCCACTCTCCTTCTCGCTCTCTGCTTCAGCTACAAGAGCCCCCTGAAACCACGCAGGCCCATGTCCTCTCCGGGCAGCGCGCTAACTCCCTCTCCCTCCTTTAAGTCTATGGTTAATTGTTACCACTTCAGTGAGGCCTAATCTCGCAATTCATGTTCCTTGGATGGGCCTCAGTTTCCTCATCTGTAAATGGAGGAGACAGAACCAAAGGGTTCTAGTCTGACATTCTACAGTTCTGACATTTGGCTTTTAGGATGCACAAATCTCCATAGATGGGAACAAAATTATACAAGGAGGCATTAAATGACAAGTGGCAGGTAAGTGGAACAGAGTTCTGGAGGGTTCTGAGGGTGAGCGATCACTTCCAGCAGTCAGAATGGGAGGATGCTTAATTAAAGAGTTGGCTCCTAAAGAACAGGTAGGATTTCTTTACATGAAAGCAATTAACTGGACAATTGGGAATATTATTCTAGCTTTTCTTTAGAGTAAAATTCTGGCTTCGGCTTAGTTTGTACAGCTTGAACATTTTCCCCTGCTTTCAAAACATTCTAGAAAATTGTCATATTGCTAATGATTCAGAATCTCTCCTGCATGTGCTTGGTGCTATTTTCTTACTTGCCAGCCTGCTGGGGTTATTGGTAACTAATTGGCCAAGGTATATATTACATCAATGCTGTGCCAGATATCAGGAAAATTGACAAGATCCCTCTCTTATTGTATCTTTTTGTACTAGATTCTGATCTAGAGGGTAAAGTTTGTGTCTCCCTCAGCTTTGGATCCATGATGATGTAGCATGGAAAACTCCAAGAATGAATGTTCCTGAGAATTTGAGCATTCTGCTTGTATTAATGTGCACAATTAGCAAGGTCATTAATCATGACTCTCTCTATTTGATTGTAAAAGCTAATTGCCTATTAAGGCAAGGCAAGCCTTATTTCCTTAATCAGAGGGGTTACAACCTGAACATGTTGGCAAATTTTGAGATGCTGATGTGAAAAACAAAATAGAAGAGGATCAAACACAAAGCTGAAATCTGAAGGTCTTGGCAATTACTCTTGCTTACTGGTGGTCCTTAATCAAGGTAGACTCATTACCTAGACAAGCTTCACAAGGGACATATAGACAGAGTGTTAGACTGTCGTTTGGATCATTCTCTTTCTGTAACAGACATTCACTTTGTTATGGACGGAATGTTTGTGTCCCACCAAATTCATGTGTTGAAACCCCAACTCCCAGTGTGGCTGTATTTGGAGATGGGCCTCTAAGGAAGTAATTAAGGTTAAATGAGGTCATAAGGGTGGGGCCTTGATCTGATAGGATTAGTGTCCTTCTAAGAAGAGGCACCAGAGAGCTTGGCTGTTTCTCTCTCTCACACACACACACACACACACACACACACACACACGCATGCACGCACTGAGGAAAGGCCAGGAGAGCACACAGCAAGGAGGTGGCCATCGGCAAGCCAGGCAGAGAGCCCTCTTTAGAAGCTGAATAGGCTAGCACCTTCATCATCAGAAAGTTGTGACAAAACAACTTTCTGTTGTTTAAGCTACCTCGCCTGTGGTATTTTGTTACAGCAGCCCGAGCAGACTAAGACAACGACGGCACACTTTGTTACAAATAGGCCCACTCTGAAATCTCCTGCTATATTGATTCAGAACCTCCTCTGTCCCAAGATGTGAATGTGAATTAGCCCAGGGCATTCCCGAAATTTCTCATTCCCGAACTGACCTGCTCTCTTTCAACACTTATCCTGCTACATTTCAACTAATACATGACATTGTGACACTGGGAATTTCTCTGCTTGCCCTATGTTTTCTAGTTGGTAGTCACTTCTATTTTTCATGCTAACATTAATTTAGATTTGATAATAATAACATTTTCTAGCAATTTTGTATAATGGAAATTTTCAGAGTAACCCAGTGAAGAGTGTAGGCACTACCCTTGTATATATGCATCTAAGGAGGAGAACTGGAACCAGTAAAAAGCCTTCAAAAATCTCTATTTCCTAACATTACATAATACTTTCTGTATTTGTCAGGGTTCTCCAAAAAAACAGAACCAACTGGAGATTACACACACACACACACACACACACACACACACGAACACACACATATAAAAGGAGATTTATAATGAGGAATTGGCTCATATGATGATGGAGGCTGAGAAGTTCCATGAGCTGCCATCTGCTGTCTGCAAACTGGGGACCTGGTGGTGTGATTCCAGTTCGAGTGTGAAGGCCTGAGAACAAGGCCTTCATATTGTAAATCCCCATCCTTGGGTAGGAGAAGACTGATATCTCAGCTCAAACAGGCAAACAGGAAGAAAAAGGGGTGAATTCCTTCTTCCTCCACCTTTTTGCTCTATTCCGGCCCTCAGCAGGTGGATGAGGCCCGCCATATTGCGGAGGGCCACGCGCTTTAATTTACTGAGTCCACCAATTCAAGTGCTAACCTCAATCGAAAACACCCTCAGACATACTCAAAAATAACGTTTCACTAGGCACAGTCAAGTGCCTAGTTACACACAATTAGCCATCACATTCTCTGTATTTGGGGATATTTATGAATATTTTTATAGAAGATTTTTTGGCTTGTGTAACATGCATCCAAATTCCCTGGTTTACAGTATTGAACACCACATGGCTAACGCTCATCCCACATTTATTCAAAATAACTATCAAAGTTATACGGCTGACGTCACCCCTCTCCGCAACCCCAGAATATCCAAAGCATTTTTATTCTCAGCGTTTGCCTGTATCACCCAGTACTCTGAGTTAGGAACTGGAGATGCTCTCTTTATAATCTCTTCTGCGGGCTGATTTTTCAGTTATTATGACAAAATGTTCTTTTGCACTGTTTCTCTCTTACTTTGGAAGACAATGCGATAATGTATGGTCAAAAGAGTATGGGTTTCTGAGTTAGATTCTCAGCCTGGTGCTTACTTTTTCTATGTAGCATCAGCTTTCTTACTTGCAAAGCATGGATGGATCACTAATGCCTAGGTTTGCTGTGCTCTTAGCAATGGTAAGACTAAGACATGTTTCTGGACATTTTAGGGTAGTATATTAAACAGAGCTACATCTCAGAAACAGAAACACTTTAAGAGCTATAGAATAAAGCATTTATTATAGGAAGTAGACCATGTGCAATTGTAGGAGCAAGTAGAGAAGTCTATTCAAGCTGTGACCCCTATGTCTGGTGTTGGATCTGAAGTTGACATGTTCAGCTGGGTCGACAATTGGTAAAGAAGTCCTGACGTGAAGTAGAAGAGACAAGGACAAACGGGAACCCAGGAGGATGTATTGGAACCTGCATCTGTCTCCCTCCATCCTCCATGACATGGGTGACTTGCAGGAAAAGCTGGCATGTTTTGCCATGGAGCTGCACACATACCTGGCTCAGGACTTGGAAAAGCTGAAGGAGGAAATCTCATGGGGACCAGAGGAGCTGTGAGCCCAGGTACAACCCACACCCACATCCATAAGGTGAGCCAGCCGATCAGTGACAACCTGTGCTGGTCACTACAGTGCCTGGCACCCTGGACCAACCTTCAAAGCCTGAATGCTGTCCTCACTGCCGCCTTCCAAATCTCATGCAAGTTTCTCTTGTGGCTCAAAAGCTAACCTGTAACCCCACAGGGAAAAGAATCCTGAGAAAATGATTTCCAGTTTAGCTAAATTTATGCAGTGCAATGCCACTACAGTGAAGATTTCCACAGTTTCTTACAGAAGTGAAGATGGATTTATTACAAGAAGTACTATAGTTAGATCTGTGGTATGTTTTGGTGGGGGGCAGGGGGAGAGAGAGAGAGAGAGATGAATATCTTTGGATCTACTAGTTTGTAAACAGTATATAGTTTTTTGCATATTGGTCATACGCAGGGCCTAATGTCCCTGTGTATTGTTAGAAAAATGAAAAAAACGTTAACCTGCAGGCACCAACTGATATTCTATCTGGACACACCAGCTAAGTAAAAAATCTTTCAGAAGTTTCTGAAGCAAACCTATTCCTGTCTGGATATACCATGTATTATACTACACAGATACAGTTTCATGCAGTGAAAATTGTGGGTTGGAGAGCAAACTGTCAACAGCGCATCATAATTATTCAACAAATGTTAGTTGAATCAAAGGAAAAAGGACAAGGCTCAAGGCTGCCTTCCAGTTATCAGCACATAACCACATTTAAACCCTGAATTTGTTAATTAATATGACTTATATTTATTTTGTTTTTTTTCTTGATATAAAAATGCTCCGTGTGAAATATGCAATGTGTAAATTACTCCATCCTATGATAATCACTTATGGAAGATGTTATTGGAAATCAAATAGCCTTATTCATGTGGAGAGATATACATAGAAACAAACTAATAAAAATGTATTTATAAATCTACTAGTATGCAATCTCCACTAGCTTGTCAATATTTTATGATGTCACTTTTAAAACTTTTAAATATATTTAAATTTATTTAATTTTTTAAAAGGGTAATACATTAAAATACTAGGTTAAAATGCAATCACGTGCAGTATAACGGCATTTCAGTAAATGCTGAATCACATATACGACAATGGTCCCATATGATTATAATGAAGTTGAAAAATTACTATTGCCTAGCAATGTTGTAGCCATTGTAATGTAGCACAATGCTACTCACATGTTTGTAGTGATACTGGTATAAACAAACCTACTGCACTGCTGGTCGTAGAAAAGCATAGCACATACAATTATGTACAGTACATAATATTTGATAATGATGATAAATGACTCTGTTCCTGGTTTATGTATTTACTATACCATACTATAGAGTGTACTGCTTCTACTTACATAAAAAAAGTTAACTGTAAAACAGGTAGGTCTTTCCAGCAGACAGCATTGTTATTATAGATGACAGCTCTATGTGTGTAATGTCCCTGAAGACCTTCCAGTGGGACAAGATGTGGAGATGGAAGCCAGTGATATTGATGATCCTGACCCTGTGTAGACCTAGTCCTATGTGTGTGGTTGTGTCTTTGTTTTTAACAAAAAAGTTTACAAAGTAAAAATATAAATAAAAAATTTAAAAATAGAAAAAAGCTTATAGAATAAGGGTATAAAGAAAGAAAATATTTTTGTACAGCTGTTTATAAAGTCAAAAAGTTACAGTAAGCTAAGGTTAATTTATTATTGAAGAAAGAATTTTTTAAAAATAAATTTAGTGTAGCCTAAGTGTACAGTGTTTATAGTCTGCAACAGTGTACAGTAACATCCTAGGCCTTCACATTCACTTGCTGACTCACCCAGAGCAACTTCCAGCCCTGCAAGCACCATTCATGGTAAGTGCCCTATACAGGTGTACCATTTTTTATCATATTTTTACTATACCTTTTCTAGGTTTAATATGTTTAGATACACACATGCTTACCACTGTGTTACAGTTGCCTGCGGTATTTGGTATAGTAACATGCCATACAGGTTTGCAGCCTGGGAGCCACAGGCTCTACCGTACAGCCTAGGTCTGTAGAAGGCTGTACCATCCAGGCTTGGGTAAGTGCACTCTCTGATCTTTGCACAATGAAATTGCCCGGTGATGCATTTCTCAGAATGCATCCCTGTTGTCAAGGGACACATGACTCTATATAAAAATATACAGTGAAAATTCCTATGCAATCCTCCACCTGCTCAGGTTCTTCCTTTCTCCCTCAAATTGTTATTAGTTTCCTGTATATCCTTCCAGACAGTCTTATCCATCTACACGCCAATACAAACATAACCACCTCAGCCCCAACCCTGTTATGAAAACGGTAGAAGAGTCTACATGCTGTTATTTTCCGTCTGCTTTCACTCACATCGTGGTGTTCTTTCCGTATCAGTGCACAAAGAATGTCCCCATCCTTTTCTTTAGCTGCCTAGTATTCCATCGTATATATTCATACATACAGTGAATTTTATCTACTAATTTCAACTCTCTGGAGCTTGATTTTGGCCTCTCCTTCCACACCTTCTATAAATCACTGCCATTCAGCAACAAGTAATTCTTTCTCTGTTCAGAGAGAAGCCACACAAATGGTGCCGACCCCCGAATCTGAGCAGTTCCAGTATCCTCCCCGCTGCGTAGAGCCAGTGGACACACATGCTCTCACCAGCAAGCGGCCTGCCCGCCCCGCAGCCAGGCTCTGCGTGTCAGTGAGTGTGACCAATGCTCCCGGCTTCACTCTCAGAGCTGAGCTCTGAGCCCGTGCGACACTGTGCCCAGCTGTAAACCGGTGTGCCAAGCCCCCTGCCACACGCACTCCATTTGCCGGGGAGCCCAAGGCTGGGCCTGCCCCCAAGTAGCTCCTCGTCCAAGGTCAATCTCCCTTCGTGGTGGTAATATAGTCCTGAGTCCATATGCTTAGTTTAGTTCTTGATTACATCCATTGATGTTGAAAAACACTCAGACCAAGAAAGAGAGCAAAGGGACTGCAAGCACTTGTAGCTGCCAGACAGGCAGGTTTTTATACCACGGCTGCTGGAGAGCAGCGTAAAGGCCAGATGGTATGTCATAGCATATGTTCCCTGCGAGGACAGCCCGAAGACACTTGGCATGTGGAAAGCCTGGGGCAAAAACGCCACCTGGGAAGCACAAAGGGATCAAAGCAGAGGCACTGGCGTGGAGTCCTGGAGTTACTCCACTGTTCTGGGCAGCCCCAGGCGGTTTGAGATGTGCCCCCTTCTCACCGGCACACCTGAACCCGAGCACGCACTTACCCTCTGTGCCGGACAAGTCTCTTCCGAGGAATCCAACAGAGCCAGGAAGGACTGACACTTTCCTTTCAGCTTTTAAGTAGGTCAGTAAAAGTAGCATTCGGTTGTTTAAGAATTCATTCCAGCTCTTTCACAAGGGTCCTCGGTAACAGCAATTTGGTTTCTAAACTGAAATGAATATGTGTGTGTGTGTGTGTGTGTGTGTGTGTTTTCCAGTTTCACATGCCCATGTGAATGGAGTGTGTCATGGCAACTTACATTCTTACATTCCACTTGTTTAGAAGTCTAGAGTGCACTTGCCTTACTCATACCAATTATAATAACAGGTAACACTTACTGATTACTTACCAGTGGCCTATCACTTTGCTAAGCACTTTGCATCTGTTATCTCATGTAATCACCATCAACAACTCTGTGATGCAGGTCCTATTATTATGCAAGTTTTACACATGACGAAGCTGAGATTCAGAGAGGCTAAGTGACTTGCCCAATGTCACACAGCACATCAAAAGGGTAACTGGGTTGTCTGTTTCAGGAGCCACCACTGTCATCAAAAAATCATACTCAGGAGTCTCAGGCTCTCTGTGAAGCCAGCTTCACAGGGAAGAGTCCTGGTTCCTGGCTCTGTGCTTGGCTGTGGTTAGAAGAACACATTTCCTTGTATTATAGCGGTTTCTCAGCAACTGTCTTTTCCCTGTGAGCTATTGGAAAGCAGCAACCATATGACATTCATCTTTGCATCCCCTGCATCTGGCACAGGGCCATGGCTCAGTAAATAATTGGAAGGTATGGATCATACCAGCATCAGGGTAGTGATGAGATAAATCAGCTTGCCTCTCCCCCTTGTTGTATATGCAAATGGGATTTCCAAGAGGCCTAGAAAGTCCTGCCAAGTCTTACCAATTCCCTCTTTCTAGGACTTGCTCTGTGCTTGGGAGGCTGGGTTTCTTTGCCTGGCTTGGAACTACCCAGTCCATACCAGGGCTTTTTAGTAGCCTCAGAATAAGGGAATTTGGTGCCCTAAAGAACTCCATCAATGGTAAAACATGGAATTTGAGGCCATGATGGTCTTCACTTAACCCCATCCTTCCTCTATTGTTGGCTACAAGGTGGAGATGGGATTCCATTTCTAAATATAGTGATGTGACTTTAAGAGCTAGGCTTTGCTGATAAGAAATAACTTATATTCTTTATCTCTTCCATCAAAATGAAGATTGGTTGTATCCCACAGGTCAGTTGCTTTTGTACAAATTTTAGGTTAAGTTAGAGCTTGGTGAAAGTTTTTCAAAGACTGTTGCAGAAACAAGTTAGAATTTCGGGCATATCCAGTTGTTTTCCAGAGTGAGCAATTTCTTTGGGATCATTTACAATATATCACTCTCAATCACCTTGTCAGAAATCAGAATGACTTAAATAATATTTCCATATATCATCAGGAAAGCCCTACAGTAGCAGACTTATTAACAAGATTTCTCAGAGAGAATAATCTTGGGTAGATGGAATCATCTCAGGCTATCTTCCTCTTCCCATTACTCGATGGCTGATGCTTAACTTGAAAAGCTCTCTCACTCATTCTTCAAGGCCCAACTTAGATGACACCTCCTCTGAGGAGCCTTCCTTGACTCCACCAGACACAGCTGGAGGATCCCTCCTCTGTGTTTGCAGCATATTTGCAGAATAGTTTGTATGTTCGCCTTTCACAGCACTTGCCACATTACATTGTGATATGTTTATCTCTCTAGTGCACTGTGAACTCCCTAGCTATTTTTATTGTTTTAAATTTTTGAATGAAAAAGTATCATACGTTCATGATAGAAAAAGAATAAGAAGGAGAAGGAAGATATAGAGTAAGTACTTTCCCCTCCTAACACAGACTTCCAATGCTTCCCAGAAGCAAACTCTCTCAACAGTTTTTTTCACATCTTCCCAAATTCATCTATGTTAGCACAAACATATACATGCAAATACATTCCATTTTCTTAAAAAAAACACAAGAATAGAACAATTCTCCATCACTGCAATATTCTGGCATAAATATGGTGCTAGGAACACAGTAGGTGTTCAATTAACATGTGTTGACTTAGTTGGGGATTATCATGTTCCTGGTATCTACAATCCCCTGCTCTCCCAGCTGAGCTATGAAAGGGAGCAAAGATTCCTGAGATCTAGATAGTCCTTTGCCCATTTGATTCTCTGTTTTCCTCTCTCCCCAACCTCTCTTGGATCAGATACCAGGGAGGTAAAACTCCAGGCAATTTTACTACCTAGAAGCAGGAGCTTAGAAAAAAGAGAAGATTAATACTTACGGCTAAAATACACACTGGTTCCAATTTTCTCTACTGCTGCATCCACTAATGGTTCCAGATCATAGAGACCTAATTGTATCTTTGAAAACTGGATTCATGGTCAGGATTATTTACTGTAAACTCAGGAATATAAAGATCACGAAGTGGAGAAAGCCTCTTGCTTAGCAGTACATATTAATAAGAGCATTGTTAATATGACTGCTATTATTTATATTTTAAAGATTGCAGTGCTGTGCTGGTTGATCCTGTCATTTCAGTTTTTGTTTTGTCTTTTTCTTTTCCACCTCAGTATCCCCAGCAGAATCATAACTTTTCACAGAGGCATCTAATTTCTTAACCTCGAAGCAGAAGAGAAACATTTTTCAAATTTTCCTCTGAGTCAAGGGGGGTTGTGGAATGTATATACTTAGATGAATTAAACTCAGACCTTCTCTGGTTGGATGTGTGAGCTGCCCAGACAAAGATGAAGGTTAACGTAGTTTAAGGATGAAATATAGACCATCCTGTGCAAAACCACGGTGTTGCAGTTTAATTAAAAGAATTCATTAAAGTGGTGCCCCATCCAGGGTAATTAGTATGCGTAATTTATGCATTGCCTTATACACAAGGGCAGTAGCCTGAATAATAAACTCAAGTTAACCTTAAGTGAAAGAGATTGAATGGTCAGATGTTTATTTAGCTCAGGTTTGCTCACGAGTTAAGGTTAAAGAGGTGAAATTCAGTTACAGTTAATTAATTGATTTCTCAGATTTTCTTCGTGAAAATCCTGCCTACTCAATGGGGTAAAAGTTTTGTCAAAGGCAGATAGCACTATTTTTATTCATCAGCTATTTTCTGACATGTCCTCCAGCAAGTTAGTAAACATGTGAAAGAACAAATTTAAGGCAACAGCCAAGAGAGAGAAAATAAGACCAAACCAAACCAAACAAACCCGAAGACATGAGAACTTTTGGGGTCTTGTGCCTACAGAAAAATTAAACCAGGACAGATTTAAGGAGGACATCACTAACATTATCAAAATGTTGGGACTGACTAGGATAATGTCCAGTTTTTTTCAATAGTGAGCCACATGTTTGGGGATCCAATTAAGTATTTGAGCTATGTGAATTTTTATCAACAGCAAAGGCAAGTGTGAGTGGCGTGTGCAAAACATGTCACAAATATTAACCAGCGCTTACGCAAGTTCCCTTTATTCTTCTCATTAGAAATACTTCATCATGCCCCAATTCTGTGATGTAATTTTTGTGGAATTAAACTTGAAGAGTTCAGAATTATGCAATTAATTGTATTCAGCTTCAATTATAATGACTTATTAATCAAGTCCTTTGGCAAGACACCTGGCACCCCAGACAGTCCTTGTGATGGGAAGTGGCTAGGCCCGAGAAACTTACTGGCTCATGTGAGCAAGCTAATTAGGTGAATTGTTATTGATTGATTGCTTTATTGGTGGCTGCGTGTAGGTAGGAGTGCTGAGGTTTAGGAGCTGGGATCAGTCAGGAAAACTCTAAATTAGTTTTTTGGACTGGAAAGACTGAGGACTGTAATAAAATCAAAATCTATCAATCACCTGATATTTATTGAGCACCAATTATGTGCAAGGCCCTAGGGCAGTCTCCAGGCTTCCACATTGAATCTGAGCATAAAGAAGAAGTGTTCTTCCCCAACCCACCCAGACCTCCCAGGACTAATGGTCTAGCTGGATGTTAAGACAGAAGCCCAAGCAAATACAACCAGCTGCACAGGGTTACATGAAGGCTAAGTCATAGCCTTCATTTATTTGAGAGCATTTCTACCTTTGCAGAACTGCTTTTCCTCCATTCCGTATCATGTCGGTGGGCTGCCAACCACCCTGCCCGTCTGCCCACATGGTGGGCACATGGCCCGGCTAGGCCAATCAGATCTGCTCTTCTGTAAATGTGGATTTTAAGTGGAGAGAGATGCACAATGGGGAAGAAAGGCAGCTGGCACTGGACTGTCCCCAAGGGCCTGTGAGATTCCTGGGCCTGCCATGGTTCCTTTCCAAAAAGTGATTTTTCAGCTCCTCCATGGTGTGGCCTTAGCAGTGTCTTGGCAAAATCCTATATGCTGTTTGTCAACCAGAGTTAGTTTCTGAGGCATGAAATCAAAGACTCCTGATAAAGACAGTGAATGCTTCCAAAGTTCAGCAATGGAAGCGCTTGCTTCTAGTTGGAGTGGTGTTGAGGAATAGCGCAGAGAGATGGTGAGGTGCACTGGCTCTGGTCTGGCTTCTGAATACGTGCTGTCTACTAATACTACATATCCAAAATATGCAACCTTGCAGATATGCAACAAATATCCCCATTTTATAGACGGAGAAACTCAGCTTAGCGAAGCTCTATTACTTACCCAAGGCTACATTATAGCAAGCTGCAACGCTGAGACTTGAACCTAAGACTTCCTGACCTCAAAGCCTGCTGGTTCTCCAGCTTGTGGCCGTGGGCAAATCACTTAGCCTCTCTGGCCTCAGGTTTCTTAGTGGTAAAATTTGGAAGATAACAGCTGCCCTGCCTCCCCTGCAGGGCTGTGGTGAGGATCAAAGGGGAGAATGTCTGTGAAAGCACTTTGAAGCCTGTCACACTATCCAAATACTTGTAAAGGCTTCCAATTGTCAGGTGGAGCTCCAGCTAGGATGGCAAGATTCTTAGAGGTGACAAGGAAGAGGTTGGTACAGGGTATGATCACAGGAAGAGGACACTGGGGAGAATGGGGGAAGTCTTGGGACACAAAGAGTCACAAAGAGGCTGAGGCCAGCAGGTGGAGGGCAGTGGAGTTTGAACCACCAATCCAGAACACTTCCTACTGGGGCCTGGGGAGCTTGAAGTTTGCAAGGAAGTGCTACTTGGCAGACAGTGAGTAAGGAAAAGTCGTATCTTTAAGAGGTTGAGGCATTTGGACGTACATCATCTCATCAAATCTTTACCACGGCCCTGGGAGGTCTGTGTCATTCCCATTTCAGAGCTGAGATTCCGTAGTGAAGTTAAGAAGCCTGCCTAATGTCACAGTAGAAAGTATAGGATCAGATCTTAAAACCTAGACTTACCGAACTTTACACACAGACTTTAACTTTCTCCGATTCTTCTGCCCACTTTCTCTCTTCTTCCTCTCCTCACCCCAAGTCATTAGCTGGAAAGAAAATTCAGTCTCACTGAATGAACATGCTGTGTGGCTTTAGATTAATCACTTACCCTCTCTGAACTTTAGGTTTTCTTGTTTGTATAATGATCTGGTTGAACTCTAAAATTGTCTCTAAGGGTTATCTCCCTTGAGGCCTTATTTATGAAAAATGCTTTCATTTGCATAAATCTCTACCCTTAAAGATTCAGCCTCAGTGGTCCTTAGTGGTCAGCCTTAGTGGTCAGCTCTCAGCTGCACTCTAAACTACAAGCGGTAATTGTTTCCCCCAACCCTGTCCCCAGTGATAGTTTTATAGTGCTGGTTGCACCATCCAAAGGAAAAGCCTCTTCTTGTAGCTTTTGCAGTAGTCTGAAAATAAACCATCGGTACAATGCATTGTAAGATCACGGTTTTACAGATCAAATCAGTACCTTAGCACGGGGTGATCTGAATGTGTTTCTCTACAAGGAACAAAAGTCCCCTAATCTGTCTGAAGTTCCTCATCTGAAAAGATATTGCCCTTCTCCTTTGTCCCTTTGCCCTGTTGCCCCCTTCTGCTTAGAGACTAAAACATCTTGGTCCCAAAGATAATAATGGACAAACAAGAATGAAAATAAGTGCCCAGAACTGGAAGCGATAACTTCATGTTCAATAACAAAAGCTCCTACGAAGCTCCTACTTACCTGACCACCCCTGGCAGAATTAGTACACGCAGAGATGACCTCATCCAATCCTAAGATCACTAAAATCACCAACATCTTTAGAACTTCACTTTAAGCAAGTTTGCAAAATTTAATTGTGAGAAAAGTATCTCACTAACAGTTTTTTATTGTAATTTTATGTTCCTTTTACATAAGAGTGTAAACTCCACGGAGGCAGAGACTCTGTTTCTTGTTCACTAGAATAGTGCTTGGCCCATAGGAGATAACAAATATTGCCTGAATGCTCTGACTTTCATGCATACAAAGTTCTTCAAACAGTTACAGGCTTGTAAATTTTAAAAGGGGGCAGGGGTGGGGCGGGTAGAGAAGAAATACAGTTTTTCCAGTTCAGTTAGGTACATGATCACACCCAGCAATGCGCCACACCATCACGGCACACACAGCTCCTCCATCACTTGACTGCATGACCTTGGGCAAATCTACTAAACCTCACCGAGTAGCAGTTTCTTCGTGCAGAATGTGGATAACAGGCCAGGTGTGGTTGCTCACACCTGTGACCCAGCACTTTGGGAGGCCAAGGCGGGAGGACCAGTTGAGGCCTGGCATTTGAGGCTGCAGTGAGCTGTGATCAGTGAGCTGTGATCACCCAGCCTGGGTGGAAGTACAGAGAGCAAGACTCTGTCTCTAAGCAAACAAGCAAACAAAAGTGAATAACAATAAACAGTACTGTTTTGAGGAATAATTGAGATGTCTTTGAGAGTACCTAACAAAATGCCTCATTCTCCTGCAGTCCACAGCTGTGCTGTTCAGTAAGGTACCACTAGACACGTGTGGCTGCTGAGCACTTGAAATGAAACTACTGAGACCGAGGAGTTAAAAATTTAATTGTATTTAATTTTGATTAATTTAAATTTAAACACCGAAAAATTGTGAAATATTTTTCCGTAAACACAAGTTTATGCTACTGGTAAGCATTTCACTTTACCCATCGCATTGCATAAGGTATTATCATAAGTTGTAGCGTGTGTATCAGGAGCAGCATCATTTCCAGTTTTATGCATAAACACGTCACTGATCCAGTCAGTGGATGGATTGATTCAGTTCAAATGATTTTTTCCTATGCACTAATGTAACATCATAATGTGTTTATTTGAATATTTTATGCAGAGAGCTCAAGTTATAGTGATTCCTATGTAAATCGCAATTGGTAATTGAATTAAACCACTTATTTTAATTGTGATATAATTAAATTATATTTCTCGTTAAAAAAATAAGTATGGATAAATTATAAAATTTAAAACGAAGGCATACTACTGATGTGGAATTGAGTGGAGATGCAGAAGCTAGTACAGTGACCAGAACAGGAAAGAATAAAATAGGCTAGAAGAAGATACCTTCCAAATTTCACAATTGCAGTTGACTGCTTTAGAGCTAAACAAAAAAGCTGTTAAGTTAAAAAAAAACAAAAAGGATAATAAAGTAGACAGTACTAAGAACAATTTAAAGCAAATACACTGAATTTGTTAAGTTTTCTCTCAACAGCTAAAAAAGAATTCAAGAAATTAGTCACTTGAAATCAGAATTAAATGTTTAACGAAAATGTCTCGAACAGTTTTTAACAGGATCTGAGCTTACAACCTTGGCCAGATATAAAATGATTTGAATTCTTTTACAAAAAAAGAAAACCATTTTTAGATGGAGAGATGGTGGAAGAAATTTTCACTTATACAAATTTTGTTAGAAAATTATGAGGAAAAGACTAAAAAATATTTTACAAAAAGTGGAAAATTTCAATTAAGCCACTAAACAAGTGACTATAGTATATAAAACTAACAATGTCAAAGATCAGTTGATTCAAAATGTGAAAAATTAGGAGTATCTTTTTTTTTTTTTTAGCTTTAGCTAAGCCACATAGTATAAGAGACCCCGCCCAGTTAATACTGGGCACATTTGGGTACGTTTTTGTCTAAAAGGACATTCAAGTTTACTTAGAAATGTTATCTATCCATGACCTAAAAAAAAATCAAACTCAATGGATAGATAGTTTTGAATCTTTTACAAATGTCAAGGAAGAGTTTTAGCTAGATATGAAAAAATTAGTTTCTATCAAGACAGATGATGGCCCAGCCATGTTAGATCAAAAATCTACATTTATCAGAATTTTCCCATATTGCTTTGTTTCATTGTGTGATACATATTAAAAATATTTGTGCTAAGTTTTCTTACAAAAAGTGTCATGGATACAGTTGCTAGAATTACTCATTATATACATGCTATAAATCATTAGCTAATGGAACTGTTGAAAGAAATAGAAGACAATGATTTGTTTTTACCAATGTTGATTGCTTGAGTTGGGGAAGAGTTTTATAAAGATTTACAGTACTGGTAATTCCAGTTCAAGATTTCCTTAAAACAAAGGAAGGCTTGCCACATTTAATAATTAAAAACAAAAAAAAATGGTAATGTGATCTATGTTTTCTCCATTATATCATATGGAATATGAATGATTCAATGAGCATTAGCCTAGCTCACAGTAACCTCAAACCCTCGGTTCAAGCAATCCTCTTGCCTCAGCCTTCCAAGTAGCTGGGACTACAGGGTAGTACTACCACAACCAGCTAATTTTTTCTATTTTTAGTAGTTCATGGCTAATTATTTCTAATTTTAGTAGAGATGGGGTCTCCCTCTTGCTCAGGCTGGTCTCGAACTCCTGACCTCAAGTGATCTTCCTGAATTGGCCTCCCAGAGTGCTAGTATTACAGGCATGAGCCACCGTTCCTGGCCAATATGAATGATTTAAACTTAAGTTCTATAGAAAGCAAAAAGAATTTATGTTGAAATTAAAATTTTTCATAAATCAGATTAATATTTTTACACATTTTTAAAAACAGGAATCAAGATGAAAATTTTAATTGTAACTAACAGTGTTAGGTAAATTGGCTGCAAAAGCTACAAGAAAAATGTGAACATCACTTTGTTGATATTGATAAATTTAGAATTGCTTCTCAATCTATGCACTACTCGTTTGAATTCAATGTTAATATTACTGAGTTGATATAAGAGCTAGTGAATTTATTTAACTTGGACAGATATAGCTTTAAAATTGATATGGTTTTGCTTCAAAGTCAAATCAATTCTTTGAAGCAAAAAGATGAACCAGGTTTAGAAATATGAATGTGAACATTGAGGGAAAATAATTTTTAGTACAAGATTCAGTTATTTAAAAATTTTAAATATTTTTGGAACAACTTGGGTATGTGAATCTACTTTTTCAATTGTAAATTTTATGAAATCTAAACATAGGTCAAGTATTTCTGGTGAAAATTTAGCTTCTGAATTGAGATGTGTCTAAGAATAAAGTATGCAGTGGATTTCAAAGACTTCCTATGAAGAAAAGAATGTATTATAAAATATCTCATTAATAATTTTTTTCATGTTATGAACACTGAATAATTTATTTAACATTCCTCCACTTTTTGTACATTAATGTATTTTATAATTGTTCACTGTTATTTTCAGTGCTGTAAACATCTTGGAACATGACCCATTGTTATTTTTTAAAATTTCATTTCAATACATTTAGGGGCTATAAGTGTTTTTTGTTACATGGATGAATTATATAATGCTAAAGTCAGGGCTTTTAGTGTATCCATCACTACAATAGTGTACATTGTACTCGATAGGTAGATTTTTATCTCTACCTCATCTCCCCCCACCCTCCCTCCTTGTTAGTTTTCAATGTCCATTACACCACTTTATGACCATATATGCCCCTCATTTAGCTCCCATTTGTAAGTAAGAACATATGATATTTGTTTTTCCATTCCTGAGATACTTCACTTCGGATAATGGCCTCCAGTTCCATCCAAATAGCCACAAAAGACATTTCATTCCTTTTTCTTTTTTTCTTTTTTCTTTTTTTTTGAGACAGAGTCTCACTCTCTTGCCTAGGCCAAAGTGATGTGGCATCAGCCTAGCTCACAGCAACCTCAAACTCCTGGGCTCAAGTGATCCTCCTGCCTCAGCCTCCCGGGTAGCTGGGACTACAGGCACGGGGCCACCGTGCCCGGCTAATTTTTTCTATTTTTAGTTGTTTGGCTAATTTCCTTCTGTTTATAGTAGGGACGGAGTCTCGCTCTTGCTCAGGCTGGTTTTGAACTCCTGAGATCAAGCAATCCTCCTTCCTTGGCCTCCCAGAGTGCAAGGATTACAGGCGTGAGCCACCACGCCCGGCCCATTTCATTCCTTTTTATTGCTTGGCTATTTGGGCTCTTTTTTGGTTTCATATGAAGTTTAGGATTGTTTTTCTAGATCTCTGAAAAATGACATTGGTATTTTGATGGGAATTGTGTTGAATTTATAAATCACTTTGGGCAGTATGGACATTTTAACAATGTTGATTCTTCCAATCCACAAGCATGGGATGTTTTTCCATTTGTTTGTGTCAGCTATAATGTCTTTCATCAGTGCTTTGTAGTTCTCCATGTAGAGACCTTTCACCACCTTGGTTAAGTATGTTTCTAGGTATTTTATTTTCATTACAGCTATTGTAAATGGTATCAAGTTCTTGATTTGACTCTCTGCTTGACTATTATTAGTGTATAGAAATGCTACTGATTTGTATATGTTAATTTTGTAACCTGAAAGTTTACTGAATTTATTTATCAATTCTAGGAGTCTTTTGGTGGAGTCTTTAGGGTTTTCTGGATAAAAGATCATATCATCAGCAAGCAGGGGCAGTTTGACCTCCTCTTTCCTACTTTGGAGGCCCTTTATGTTTTTCTCTTGCCTGATTACTCTGGCTAGGACTTCTAGTATTATTTTGAATAGAAGTGGTGACAATGGGCACCCTTGTCTTGTTCTAGTTCTTAGGGGGACTGTTTTCAACTTTTCTCCATTCAAAATGATGTTGACTGTGGGTTTGTCATGTATGGCTTTCATTATTTTGAGGTATGTTCTTTCTATGCCTAATTTGTTGAGGTTTTTTTTATCATGAAGGGATGCTGGATTTTATTGAATGCTTTTCTGCATATATTGAGATGATTGTATGGTTTTTGTTTTAAATTCTACTTGTGTGGTGAATACTTTTATTGATTTGTGCATGTTGAACAATCCTTGTATGCCCGTAATCCTCTGTGTAAAACAGACAAGTCCTGTCTCCCCAATTTAACCCCACTCCCTATGTATCCATCTGCTTTTTAAAAATGAGTATGCCATAATTAATTTATTCTCAGATTTTGTTTTTATTTCCATCAAAATTAGATTTGCACATAATTTATAGAATTAAACAATTCTATAAGTTTGATAAAAGAACAACCCATCATCCTCCTATTTCTCCCCCCCACCACCTCAATTGTTTTAGCTTTTTCTTTTATAATTTACTTCCACATATCTAAAAAAACATACTTGTATTTCCTATCTTTTGAATTTCCAATTTTAGGTATCATTTATGGAAAATAAGGATTTAGCTCTTGTTCACCATCTCCCATCCCTTGATCACACAGCACTACAACACTGCCATTGCCACCCACATACACTCAAAGTCTATCCTGTGATCTTCCTAATATAATTATGTCATACTTTTGTTTAGAGCAATACTCAGTGTTCACATGATTATGACAATTTCAATGTTATTCATTTAGATTCAGTATACTATTTTTACTCTTCCTTTCTTACACAATTTTTTTCCCCAAAGTAATGTTTTCTTTTTTTGCTTAGTTTTCCTTCTGTTTATTACTCATTCAGCCTCAATTCCCCCTCAATAATCTAAAACTTTTCTGTCTATATTCAGACACATGAGAGTGTTCTATCTTTCTCTTTACTTGGATTGGTCCTGGCTGATATCTTCTGACTTGCTCCACTCTATATCTGCTTCTCACTTTCTTCTTGGGATCTCATTTCACCGGACTTTTGAGAATTCCTTTGACCGCTTTCTTTTTGGATCCTATGTCTTTATGTCCTTATTTTTGTGGAGCCCATTGTCCAGTAGCCTCCTGATAAACAGTGCATGGGACATAACATTTTGAGCTCCTGAAAGTCTAAAAATGTCTTTGGTTTATTCTTTATTTATCGATAGTTTTCTTCAGTATAGAAATCCATCATTTTTGTGTCACTTCAGTGAAAGCCTTCGATTCCATTTTTACCGGTTCTCAGTTCCCTTTCTGTGGGAAGTCTGGTTGTAACAAACAATATCACAGCCTCCGCTCCCTCAAAATGCACCTCCCAAACCATGCTTCCAAGAAACCTTTCTGATATATTTTCTGAATCTTCTGAGGAATGATTCCACACTCATGTGGCAATAGATGCTGAAGGACCCACTATTCTCCCTTCTAGAGTATGACTCTGATACCTGGGACTTGCTGGAGATGTGATACCCCAAATGGTGGTGGGCCAGGGGGAAAGAAATATTTTCCAAGCAAAGCTTTTTGTGACCCTTCACGTCTCGTGGCCGTTTTCTCAACTCAAACAATTCCAGCGGGCCCTTTGCATCTTTCATGTAACACAGATTTATTGTGTGTCCACTGAGTGTTGATGTGCTCAGTGCTGGGGACCACTAAGACACATTCCTTGATTTCTGGGGCTTGTTGTCTAGTGTGTGTGGGGGATATAGACATGAAGGAATTTAGGAATGTAGGATAACAGAAAGACAGACTGAAGAGGGGAGTGTACAAGAGAGGTTTCAGTGTTGTGCTGCTAAATCTTTAACAGTAGGATCTTCAAGAAAAGAGAAAAAGCTCTGATTTGTAGTGTTTTCCAATTTCTGTGGTGTAAATACTCCCACTGCGGCTGATTTCAAGGTGCCAACATGTCATCAGTGAACAGGGAGTTGAGAAGAGATGCTAACAATTAGCTCTTACAAACTGTATAAACTGGCTCTAGCACTTCACTGGGCGGCTTTTCTGGAGATGACTCTACATTTGAGTCTCAAAAAATAAAGACGGTATGAATTTGATGAGGGCGGGGGTGGAGCGTACACAGAAGTACAAAGAGCTGTCTAGTTGGAGCAAAAACAATGGGAAAAAGCATAGAGATGAAAAAAATGTGGACACGAGTGTAGTTTGTAGGGCTAAAAACAAATGAGTATAGTAGGAGCTGATGTATAATTTTCTAGGCAGGAAATGTTAGGAAATGAGACTGGAAAGTTGGTAAATTGCCTTTACAGCTTCAATTTTTTACCCTTCTCTGAATCCATATCCTTTGCCATATAATTTGACAAAGCCCTGCTTTTCTGACTCCAGGCTTGGCAATGGGACTTGCTTTGACTAACAGAATAAGGCAAACAGTATGCCAGGTCCAAGACTAGGTCTCAAGAGGATTTGTACACTTCCCTTTTCTCATTGAGCTTCTTCCATTGCTGAAAGCAAGACAGGCCTGGGCTAGCCCGCTGGTCCCAGGAGAACCATACAAAACACATGAAACAAGAGTTGTCCCAGCTATGGTGGCCCAGCCAAGCCCAGATTAGAGCTTCCAGCTGACATAGAGACACTTGAGCTACAATAATGAATGGTTGTTGGTCTTAGCCATGAGTTTTAAGGTGGTTTATTACACAGCAATAAGTAACCAATACAGCTGGGCTGGGGCTAGGTTGTAGAAAGCCTTTTATAACCTGGGATGAGCTGGGACTTCATCCTATGGGCAAGGACTCCACAGAGGAGATTCCAGCAGGGTATTGAGGTAGCCTGAGTCATGTGCAGAAAGATCATTCTGGCAGCAGGATGGAGGAGGAATTGAAGGCACAGTGGCTTGCAGGAGCCCTGAGCATATGATAAAACACAGTTAAAAGGGTATAATTTGTCTGTCTAGGATTTTCTCTGCCTATAAATTCAGGCAGAGAGGCAGAGCATAAGAAATTCTCGACAGATTAAATAAGAGGAAAAAGCTCTGGGCTGAGGGAGGCAGGTGTATTAGTCAGGGCTCTCCAGAGAAACAGATCCCATAGCATAGGATGGATGGATGGATAGATAGATAGATAGATAGATATAGACAAATAGATAGAAGATTTATTATGGGAATTGGCTTATGTGATTATGGAGGTGAGAAGTCCCACAATATGCTATCTGCAACAACTGGAGACCCAGGGAAGCCAGTGGTGTAATTCAGTCTGAGTCCAAAGGCCTGAGAACCTGGGGGGCCATCAGTCTAAGCTGGAGGCTGGAGGATCGGCTTCCAACATGGTCCACTGACACATCGGGTTTGGTGCTGGTTGTTGACAGGAGACCTCAGTTCCTTGCTACATGGACCTCTCCACGTGGCTGTTTGAGTCATATTCATGTGGCAGCTGGCTTCCCCCAGAGAGAGTGATCTGAGAAAGCACTCCATCACGTGCTGTTGTTTACGCTGGTTGGCCCTATCCAATGTGGGTGTGGGGAGAGTGAATACCAGGAGGGAAGGATCACTGGAGGCCACCTCAGAGGCTGACCAGCACAAGTACGTGCACCCAAAATTATATAATATTATGCATACTGTTAGAAACAGGTTTTTCTCCACTTAATAGTCTATCGTCATAGTTCCATGTCAGTACTGTTTTACATCATCATTGTTAGTGCCTGCATAATATTCTTTTATATGGATATACTCCCATTTATTTAATTCTATAATTTTAAATATTTAATTATTTCTAATATTTTATCATACAACCAGTAGGGTGATGAGTATCCACATATACTTATTTACATACAGCCCTTCACATAAATTTAAAGGAAGGAAATACTGATACCCAAGATAATTTATTTCACTTGTAAATCAGGCCATAAATATGATTGCATATAATTCTCAAACATTTGGCTTTTGTAATTATCATTTTTAAAAAGCTCAAGTGAATTGTTTTTTAAAAAAATCAGCACCTGTTAGAGGTTTCAAATTAATTTTGGAATGTTAACAAGAGCTTAAGGCAGACTAACCTAAACATGCACAGGCCCTTGTTTTCTGTTTTGGGGTGACAATTAATGAGAACTTTTTGTTAACTATTTATTTGGAGATGTTGTTAGATCTAATTTGAACCTTTTTTTTTTTTTCATTGCAAGTATATATGTAAGAGGTAGATTTTTCCAATGGTTTGGCTGTTTGCCATGACATGCTAATTTCTTGAGCAATTTTTTGAGAATATCAAGACGTAGAAATGGATGGTTGAAAGAAGCACTCCTCAGGGCTGTTGTCACCGTCTTGTTTCACTGATCAGATGGTAAAGCAGTAAGAACTTTTGATTTAGATAAACTTTGAATTTATTATAGACCCGATGAACTTATCTTCTGTCAATTCAAAAGTGTACAAAAGATCTTACAACTTCAATCATCAAGTCCATTCTCAAAGAGATTTTTAACACATAAGCTCAGAAAGGAAGAATTGAAGTTTCTATCACTCTGCTGCCATATTTACTCATCTAGTTAACATTTTTGCCAAGTGGATTTAGGTCGATTTAAGAAACTGTAAATAAATATTGATACATTGTAACAGAAGCCATTACTCACATTCTAAGTAAACCACTGATTCTAATTTACTCACAATTTTGCAGTGGCATCATTCCATGGAGAAAATTAGATTTTTACATATCACGGCAAATCACAAAGCCAAAATGTCAACTTCATATATCAGGCAATTACTTGTAGTGTTTATTTTGGGGGGAATTTTCTACATATATTTACTTAGCTGCACGGGTCCTCCAAAATAAATAAGGGCTATAATTCTTGCCAAAAAATCCACAGTTCCAGAGAGCTACTCATCAATTTCTAGCAGCATTAATGAGGAAAGGCACTGAGACAGTCATTCATACTGTCTTTATGATAAGAGTAACCTACAGGGCAAATCAAGATTAAGGACAAGGACAAGATAAATGGTTTGGAAGACTCTCTCTTTTTTTAATCAATCATTTGAAATCTGCATTAACCACCCAAAGTCCCCATGGAGCACTAGAACCTTCAGGGAGGAGTGAAAATTGGAACTGAAGGCATCACGGAAACACTTTTTAGGTGAGAATGGTCTCTTTATGGGTACAGAAGGATCTTATGTCCCCACACTGGGAGGAAGATTCACTTTGGGTTGGATAATTCTCTGTTGTGGGGGAGTTCTATGTATTGTAGGATGCTTAGCAGCATCCTTGGTACTCTCTTCCCAGCTGTGACAAACAAAAATGTCTCCAGATCTCCGGCTATTGCCAGATATCTCATGGGGTGGGGGGGAATTGTCTCTAGGTGAGAACCTTTGCCTTAATAGAAGGATGAGCTTGTCTGTTAGAGGTACACTTCAGTCTTAATGGTTTTATCATGTATTATCTTTCAAATGGCATCAAGATAGGGGCCATCCCCCCAAATTGGAAAATATACCAAGGATCTACTAAAAAAGTCTGGAACCCCTTGGTGGCATTTTTCTGGGACGTGTGTTTTTTCAGTTTGCTGCTACCAGGTTCCAGAGGTAGTGCTGACTTCCAATAGCCAGCTGACAGGCAAGATCAGGGTGGGTTCATTTGGGTAGGTCTATCTCAATTAGCCACATAGCAACAAGCCTTTGCTCTTATGATCTGAAGCTTCATTTCAAAATGGTATATCTCAAATTGATAAACTAAAGGATATAAAATAACCTTCAACAAAAAGTACTTCTGCCCTGACAGTATGCAAGAAATGACACACAGAATCTCCCAAGGTGACCACTATATGTGACCTTGGGCAAGAGAAGTTAAAAGAATTTTAGCAGGAGCAAAGATCATTTTTCCTCCTAAACAATAGAAAATATTTAAATATTACTAAATAATTAAAAAGAGACCAAAGGCTTATTAAATTTTCCTCCTGGCAATATGAATTTCTTTCCATCTGCTCAGATGGCTGTCCCCTTTCTCCTACCTGCAAACAGAAAAGATTTCTAACAAATTAGAAGGAAAAAAAAAAAGCACTGGACGGGCGAGGTGGCTCACGCCTGTAATCCTAGCACTCTGGGAGGTCGACGTGGGTGGATCATTTGAGCTCAGGAGTTCAAGACCAGCCTGACCAAGAGCGAGATCCCGTCTCTACTAAAAAATAGAAAGAAATTTGCAGGACAACTAAAAATATACATAGAAAAAAAAAATTAGCCAGGCATGGTGGTGCATGCCAGTAGTCCCAGCTACTTGGGAGGCTGAGGCAGGAGGATCGCTTGAGCCCGGGAGTTTGAGGTTGCTGTGAGCTAGGCTGACGCCACAGCACTCTAGCCAGGGAGACAGAGTGAGACACTGTCTCAAAAAAAAACAAAAAAAAAAAAGCACTGGGCTATTTAAATGTAGCATCAAGCCTTTTGGTTTCTGTTGACCTGGAAGGCAGGCCTAACTGATAACATGTCATAATCTACTTACTGTATATTTGACCCAATTGAGATAAAAATCATTTTTAAAAAGAAAAGAAAATTTAACTGGATTTAATGTGGAATTCTTGCATCCGCTAGCCTTGATGTCACAGCTCGTTCTTTCCCTTTTCTCACTCTTGATACCCACAGGCTCCCAATGATAGCCCAGACGCCTGCAGAAGCCCCATCTGTGTGCCACTGTGGCAGGGAGGTGGAGACACCACCTTCCACAACCCATTCTGCAGAGCGGCAGAAAGCCCAAGCAGTGCAGGCTCCCTGTCAGCCCCAGTGTGGACTGTCCTAGCTGCCTGTTCACGGTGCTGGTTGCCTTTGGGTGGCTTACCTGCCACATCGGGGAGGGCAGGTTTCCTTCTACCCGATCTAGACATTTCCATCCAGCCCCGGCTTATTCCACCCCTCCGCCAGATTCTCATTAGCTAAAAGAAGAAGTGAAAACTTCCTTCCAGACTTATCTTCTGATCTCACCAGATGGTAGATAAATAAATAACCGAGCAAAGAGGAAAAACATACTTGCTTTTGCTTAATAGAATACTTAGTATACGCTGTTGGCACAGGAGATATTCAGATGCCCACAGCGGACGAGCACTCACGGTGCGAATAAAGGAAGACCTGGAGCAAGGGGCTTCCACTCTGTGCTTCAGAGGCAGTTGTGATGGGCTTTGGGGGCTCAGGAGCAGTCCAGGAAACTTCAGGCCTTAAACCCAAGCAAAAATAGTTCTGTCTTCTTGGGAGGACATTGATTTCGTATTCTCTAAAGTGACTGCTTATAAGCAAAATTCAAAATGTGGAAGAACTTCGCTTAAATGTAGTGACAGAATCCCAACACCTACTAGGCAGACCCTTCTTAGCAGAAACCCTGAGCCACCCTCTCAGAGATTTCAGCTTGACTGTGATACTAGAAAAATATATGTGCCTGTTATGAATCTGCATGGTTTCTTTGTCAGACGAAGAAAACCGTGTGAAAGAATGTTTCCCCTTTTGCCTGAGCTCCAGGAAATGTGAACTCCAAATCAGTGCCACGGTGGTAACGTCATTAGCCCAGGTGCAGGAGGTGGCGGGGCAGGGGCACTGTCTGTGCTTCCTTGAGACGATCTTTCTTTTTGATATTGTTCTTACAATAGCAACAGCTTGATATCTCCTTGATATAAGAACAAGGAGACTTGTCAGATATTGAATCATGTTGGAAGAATCTAGGACTAGGAAGAATCTAGGACTAGAAATCCAGCCTAAATAATAATAGGCAACTTGGTGTCCCTCTGGGATCTTAGTCCTGTACAGAGACGCTCCATGGTAGTCAAGATTGTTTCCACTGATTCTTCCAGGCAAGCCGCCGGAAGTAATTTCTGCTTGGCAATGTACATTGCCGCTTTCCTAGTCAGGGTTCTCCAGAGAAACCCAACCGATAGATGGATAGATGGAGATTTAACATATGATACTGATTCTCACAGTTATGAAGGCTGCATCCCACAGTCCATCCACTGCCAGCTGGAGACCCAGAAAAGCCAGCAGGGTGGTTGGAAGGCCTGAGATGTAGATTCCAGCCCAAGTCTGAAGGTGTGAGAACCAGGAGCTCTGAGTGCAGGAGAAGATCAACGTCTCAGCTCAACAGTCAGGCAGACTGCTCTCCCTTCCTTCGCCTTTGCATTCCATTTGGATCTTCAACAGATCGGGTGAGGCCCCCTCACATTGGGGAGGGCTGTCTGCTTTACTCAGTCCATCAATTCAAATGTGAATCTCTTCCAGAAACACCCTCATAGACACGCCCAGAAATAATGTTTCACCAGGTATCTGGGTATCCTGTGATCCAATCAGATGGACACATAAAATTAACTGTCATAACCATTCTAGTTCAAGGTATTGAAAATATTTGTATTTTTGTTCTTCGCTTTCTTTCTCCTTTTCTTTGCTTTCTTCAATAAAAATGTAGCATGTGGTGTATGCCTACAAAGGGGCCCACGTTGTGCTGCCCTCCAGGGGCATAGGAGTAAGCAAAATGAGATGGAGACCATATCTGATGGAGCTTAGAGCATAGTTGAATGAAAGACAATAAACAAATAACCTCGCAAACAAAAGAGGAAAAGTATAATACAATGCTAATACATTCTACAAGGAATAGCTCTCTGGTGCCTTCAGGGTACATAATGGGGGATTTGTCATAGGGTGGGTGATCCAGGAAGGTTTCCCTGAGGAAATGATGACTGAGCTGTGTCTAAAGGAAGACTAGAACTTTGCTGATAATGAAAAAAAAATGATGTGGCATGTTTAGACCATGAAATATTTTATATGCATCATTGTACCTAATCCTCACTCATAATTTAACACATTTATTCAGCTTCTACCACGTGCCAGAGGAGAAGTGGCACTTGGATCTCCCTTTGAAAGAGAGAGACTGGTAGCACCAAAGGGTAAAGTACCTGGCAGAGCATCCTGGTAATTAGTAAGGACCCAAATTTTGATATTTCTACAAATGCCTCAGTGATATTCTGGCTAACATTGTACATAATGTCACAGAAATATGAAAGAAACAGCCTCTCAGACATTCATAAATTTCTCCCACTTCTTTAGGTAATTCATGGCTAATTTGACATCAAAATAAATAGCACAGTCATTTAAAGGAGAAAAATAGATCCATTAAGCATTCAATTTCTTGATCTAATTTGGGATTTGGACATGGATCTATTTGACCCCACATCTCAGGTTTTTGCCGGTTGTAATGTCTCGTCCACAGCACCATTGATGAGAACATGCTGTTGAAATTGAGCTAGACCGCAAATAAATCAAAAAACCATTTTTTTGTTTTCCCAGTTAGATTTTATAAACACTTACTAAGCACTGCTGTGTGCTTATGTGCCTCTCATCACGGGAGGTACAACATGGAAGACATGGTGTTTACGTCAGAAGACTTTCCATTATAGCTGATGAAAAAAACCCAGATGATTCATAGATGAATCAGAGAAGCACTTAAAGGAAGGTACAAGCACGTCTGAGGCAGGGAGGCTACATAAGGGAATGTTGGGTTGAGTAAAAGACAAAAGGAAACTCTTGTGGGGTTAAGTATGGGACAAGTGTCCAAGAAGGAGGGGAAATCTTGAACCTGGACCTCTTGGGAAGTATGAGAAGGAGAGAGGGGATTGCAGCTGCAAAAAGGTTTGAGTGATGGTGCATGAGGAGGTTGGGGAGGCCCTGGTCTGCTGAGTCAGATTCTTTTTTGAGGGCAACAATTGTAAATCAGAAAGGAAGGACTCAAGGTGGGTTGGTGGAGCCCTTGACCCACAGCCTGAGGTGGTTGGGGTTAACCTGACAAGCCCTCGAATATTCTCAAGGGAGCATGCAGGTATGCTTTCAGAAGATGACTATGGCAGTGCCACGCCAAATGGAAATTTTTAAAAAAGGTTTAAAATAAACAGGAGGCAAAAGAACACAAAGTTTGGGATGGCAGCCAGGGGAAGGTCCATTCATGACAAATTTCTTGAGAGAACTTTGATGATTGTCACTCACATAAGTTGGTCTTTGGATATTTTTTTATTGACTCAAAGATGTCTTGGTTACATGAAGGCAGTATAATACCTTGTTACAGCAGAAACGTGAGGGAAAATCACTTTCCAAGCAATTCAGTCAATTTCTTCTGCCTTTTGAGGTTTTGGGGAGTATTTGTTATAGCTAGTTCACATTCCCATAATTATAGAATGTTAGAAATGGAAGAGACCTTAGAAAGCATCTGTCCAATCCCTGTATTTAAAAAAGAAGACAACCTTGACCCAGAAAGGTTATGTGCTCCTTTAAGATCACACAGTTAATTAGTAGCCATTAAGTTTTATTCCCACAGGCCAGGGTAACAATTGCTCAGTATTTTTCTATAAACCAAGTTCAGTTTAGTAAATATCATTGGCCCTTAAACAGACATATGAGTCACTATGCAATAACTCTGTTGTCACAAACTCTCTTCCTCCCCTGATGTTTGATCTCAATTTTCTCTTTTTATTTTGGGGTGGAGGATTGTATCTTATTCATTTTCATACGGGAGCATTTGGAATCATGTCTGGCACGTAACAGGTACTCAATATCTTTTGGTTGAGTTGAGCTGAATTTGAATCACTGATTTTCATTCCCTTGCTCTCTGGGGCTTTTGTGGCATATTTCATTTTTTAAAATGAAAGAATCATCAGATCATTAAGCTGGAAGGGACCATAGAGATTAACCTTTGCTCTACAAGTAAAGACGCTAAAGCCCCAGGAAGGTAAATGATGAACCCCCAAAACAGCACTCAAGCCGGATCCCAGACCTTCTTCTTCAGATTATATGATTTGCTCTTTGGTGAAAAATATTATAGTTTTCAACATCTCTATGTAGGACAGATTCCAGAATATCAGCTCTTAATAAGGGGCACGAAACCTACAGAATATTTCTGTGCTCTTGTACAAACCCTACAACCAGCAAGTAGGAAGACAAAAGTCTTAGATGGTCAAATGATTAAGTGGCAAATGATTTCTGGGAAGAATTTTCCACTGAGCATAGGCTTAGGCTTGTTTTGAAAACAACTGATTAGCAGGAAAAACTGACCTGAGAGAGGCAATGAAATCAAAGCTGAAAAAAGGCAAGACAATTGGGGCTTCAGATTTAGAGGTGGGTCTATCGCTGCACGAATCGATTGGTCTACTCTGTTCTTCAGCCAACGATAACAGCCTTACCCCGCCCCCCTGCCTAGTCCCTGCTCACTCATGACCCAGGAGAACTGAGTGTGAGCATGAGACTGGCTTAGGCCAAACTATCCTTCAAACTGGGAAACAACACTCCCCCGTGTCTGGCTGAATGTGGCCAGAGCATCCTCTCCGAACACAAAGGGCTGGCCATTAATCCTTCCTGAGTGGAAGGTCAAACAGAGGCTGCCCTGCAACGCTCTGCTGGTTTCATTCAAGTTCTTGATGGCCGTGGCCCTAAAACTCTTCACACTGACACTGTGTAGTGGAGGAGCCGTGGCTGAAGTGGTTCTAGAAGTCACCCGGTCAATGGCAGAGCACTCACAGGAAGTTTGGCCCTTCACTTGAGGGTGTACCTGTTTGCCAGGGCTGCCATAACAAGACAGCTTAAACTACACAACTTGATTTTCTCACAGTGCTGGAGGCTGGAAGTCCAAGATCAAGGGGTCGGCAGGTTTGGTTTCTCCTGAGGCCTCTGTCCTTGGCTTGCAGCTGGCCACCTTCTCCCTGTGCAGGCACATCCCTGGGGTCTCTTCCTCTTCTTGTAAGGATGGCAGTCAGATCAGATCAGGGCTCCAATCACTCTTATGATCTCGTTTAACTTTAATTATCTCCTTAAAGGCCTCTCTCCAAATACAGTCACATTGCAGGTTAGGGCTTCAACCTGTGAATTTTGGGGACGTGCAATCCAGTCCATAACAGAGGGAAACCAGCCTCTCCTCTTCACAGTCATCAATGTGTCTCTTCCTGCGACTACTTAATTTTCATTGATCTTTTTTCAAAAGGACATTTGTGATTGATTTAGAAAGCAATGAGAAAAATCATCTGCTCGTTGAGTTCGTAAGTAAAGCTCTGAAAATTGCAATTAAAAGGCAGGGGAAGGGAATAGAAAGAAAAGAAAATCACCTTTCGGGCAAGAGTAAAAGCGTATTTGTGTTACACTCTGCAAGGTAGGAGGCACAGACACACACACACAAGAAGGGTTTAAGAAGTCAGTCTCAGAAGTTCTCTCAACAGAAGTCAGCAACTTCGCTGGCAGGCTGTTGAGAGCATGCCTTGTCTGCCTGATTTACACAGGTACAGAGAGAATGGTCTGGAGGCTGCGGGCCCGCTCAGCCAAACGCCCATGTGTGCATGAAATTAGAATGTCAACATTTGATTCATGCTGCCAAGCTGTGACTGTGAAACAAATTATGTCAGTGGGTGGCAACTGCAATATTAGTCTAAGCAGATAACACTTAACTATAAAAAGGGGCCCAGTCTTCCAGCTTTCTCTCTTTTATCATTTTAATATCAACACTGTTAAACCTAGATGGGATAAAATTTCGAGAAAAGGGAAAAATGTTTTATGTGGAGGCCTGGGTCCTTTAGGCCAGAACACATTGCAATTCAAATGATGTTTTCTTCTAACCCTCTTGTTGGAATCTAGCAGTCAGGGGATGGCAAAGATGATTTTTATGAACCACCACCACCCACTCAACTGAGTTCAAAGTGGATGACTGTGCCATCTGTGGGATAATCTAAACCACAATGAAATAATCTGCCTCTTATAAAGAAAGCCTTTGATTCCTGGGCAGAAGCTAGCAACTCTGCCTTTAGATGCATTTTAATTTAAAGGAAGTGGCTGATGCCTTGAAAGAGACAGTGAGCAAATTCTTCCAACTTATTTCCTGGGTTCCACACAAAGTCATTTCACCAGAGTGAGAGACGTCTCTGTACAGATGTTTGTGTTGAAATCTGTTATTTTCCATTCAGTTGATTCAAGCTTGCACATATTTAAAATCAACTTTAAATTAATATGTGGCTGAAAATTTGCTGAGGAATTTCATGCAAAAAGTAGGGGTTTTGTCTGTGTGTCTATTTTTTTCTTTAAGACTCTCTTGGTGAAGCTTCAGCTGCCTACACCTTAAACTTGGCCTAGAAGAGGACAATTTTCCCATGAAATGAAACGCACATCCATCTCCATTTGAGGCCCACTTCTTTAACTAGCAATATGGCAAAACATCAATTTGAAGTTTTATTCCATTACAAACACCCATGTAGTTAAAGTTAATGCTGTGAAAAATCCAGCTTGTAGCAGTGAAATGTTTATAGAAGCAGCATCCACTTAGCAGTTGAACCAGCCCAAGACGACTAGACCCAGGATTAAAGTGCAGAGAGAATATGAGAGGTTCCGGCAGGGAGAGGTACAGGAAGAGATGATTGTCTCTTAAAAACTTGTTCGCTAGTATTAAACGGTTTTACTTTCTCTCATCTCCTCGTGGGAGTCACTGCACTGTGTGACAATTCCCACCTCTTCCTGCTACCCTTCCCATCTCCCCACTCATATGTATCTATGTTCAAAACTCTGGGATTGCATTTTTCTTCTTAACAAGACATAGAGTAAAGGTCTAAGGCCTTTATCAAAAGGAAAACATTAATAGAATTTGGTTCTTTTAAATAGATAGATTTCCTACTTGATGAAGAAGACTATGGAGAGATAAAACTTTAAAATTCACCAAAGAACCTCTTGGCCCTATCATTTTTATTCTAGCTCCCTTATACCAGACAAAACAATGTCAAGGTGTTATGAATAGGTTGATTGTGAAATCGCCTGCCTTGTTGGATGGGAGCATATTTCTCCCCCATTAATAAATCGTTCTTTTTTTAGCTGGATGTAGCATGATATAAACTCCCAAAGGAGCAAAACGGATTTCTCAAAACTAGAAGTCGTAGGGCAGGTAGGCACAAAATCTCTACTTTGTCTCCAGTCCATAGTTTGATTCAGGTGGGCATAGAACCCACCAATCTGGTCTTCGCCCACACGTAAAATCCCTTAGCTGAAATGCCCTCATTGTCTGAGACGTTTGTGAAAAAGCCGCCTGAGTGGAAGCTCTCTGCAATAGGTCATTGTAAAAGGGAGAGGGCCGAGGTAAGAGGCCTGTTTGACCCACCAGTCCGGTCTATTGCTCCAGCCATGGCTATTGATGCAGAAATGAGTTCTACTCTCGCCTCCCAGGCGAGCATTTCCACTTTTGAAATTTCATGCATTCTGAAAACACCCCTTGGCTAGGCCATATTTCCTTTTCATTCAGTTGATGTCAGAACCCACCATCCATTTCAAAAGCCTTAACCTCTTCACAGCCATCTAGCACATTCTGCTGTTTATTTCAAAACTGTTCACAGGCTGAAGGGAATATCTTCCCTTTGCAGGGTAACGGCAGGCTTGTAACTTCTCCATCCTCTGAAAACCATAGAAGAAAGCTGGCATGATAGCCTGTCGCTAACTGTCAAATGCATTTAATGCTTTATCAGGAGAACTAGGGACAAAAGTGCTCTCATCACACCATGTAGGAAAGTAAATTGAGGTTCTCCACCATGTCGGGAATTAACTATATTCCTTCAGCCAGAGATGTAAAAATCAGGAGATCAGAGAATGGAATAAACAATATTTTGATGTAAACAGATGATCAACATGAGAGGAATGACCGTCTGGTCACCCGGGGGTTTATTCAGTTAACACTTCCACCCCCTAAAGACAATGGTGGGCAATCAATGCATATAGGGCCTTTCAGGCCCGTTGCTAAGTGATACGCAGTGTCAACAGAAAAATGCCGGATGTACAGAGGACAGCCCCAGGCCCAAGAGAGATCAACACCCTCTGATGATATTTTAAATTTAATTCAGTTCCCGATGAAGATTGTGACAGGTTCCGTGGCCAGAGCAGAAAAGATGTTTGCACTTCAAAATCCGACTTCGTAAAGTTGCTCTGCTGTGTGCAAAGAGTGTTTAATTTGGTAACAAGTGAATCATGGTCCAACAGTAGTTGGTTCAAATAGGAAAAGGCACCCAGCAGGGGCATCTTGAATATTCATTTCTTGCCAGGCACAGCAGTCATTTTACAATCTCGGCTTCAGTATCAGAGCTGATCATTTGTCTCAGATTGTATGTGCATTCTCTCATTTTTTCATCTCTAAAATCTATTTTAGGAACAGCCCTTGAAGCCATTTTCAACAGCTTCTTCAGAAATTCTAAAGAAAGGAAAGAAACTTGAATAGGATCACATCACCCCATACAACCATGAAAACCTGTTTTGTGGGGCATTCTTGAAACCAGCCCAGAAGCTCTTAAGAGTTTTTGTATTTATTTACCCATTTCTTTCTCTTCCTTCTCTATCCCTCAATGGATTTGTATATTCAAATGCAAAAGATTTCCATGTGCACTAAAGATCCATTTATGTATTGGTTTAGAAGATCATGACATGATGTTGAAAAATGCAACTTTTTCATAAACAGATGTTTACAAATTCAGTCTTTGTACTAGGAAAAGCACACTCACCACAAAGAGCCTGTTTTCCATATTTGAAGGCAAAAACTCTTTTGAAAAAACCCCATATCTCTAAAGTCCAGGAAACATTAACCTCAGATATAATGTTCCTCAAAGCCACTTCCCAAAGAGTCATCTTATGAAACCTGTAAAATGTTTTCCTAACAAGTCTCTGGCTTATCCTACATCCCCTGGGTTGCTGCCGACAATAAACACTTGGTCGCACAGGCTCTGAAAGCTGTGTAGACAGGAGAGAATGAGGGATACAACCAATTTACTCAGTTTAGGAAGTTCTGTTTGCCTAGCAGAGCACAAGCCTTTTAAAAGCCCAAGTCACATAATTTTCAGTGGACAGGTTTGTCCATGTTTGTTCTCAAGAGTTTGGTCTGTTTATTAAACCAATAAGAGCCCAAGAGCATTTTGTCTAGTGGGCTAAAAACTCCTAAAGCAGGGGCATATTAACATAGATTGAGAAAAGGGTGGGGAGAGGGGGGCTGGTTTCTTGACATTTTTCTTCCTGTCTCATCCCATGAAGCTAATTTTATTGGGTTGTTCCTATCATGTTTAAGCTACAGGTAGCAAGGGGGAGATTGAAGGCAGATAAAACCACACAAAAGCATTCCTAGGCTTTTCCTTGACTCACTGAGGGTGGTTTTCTCTCACAGAGGCATTAAAGCATTGTGGGGCCATGAGGAAGCCACGTACAGAAACAAGCCGGCAACTTACAACGATAATTGCATTGAGACCACCTGCTGCAACCCTCCTGCCCGGTGGAAGTCTGTAATAAAACCCATGCAAACTTTTCTATTGTTTTAAAAGATGGGAAAATAGGTTTTAAAGCCTGGGTCAGCAATGTGAATGGGCATATTACAAGAAGGCTAAGTAGAGGCCTTTGATATTTTTGGATTAATGATCAGGCCTGATTGAGTCTCTTTCTTATCTTTGGAGCAAGAACAACTAATGCCAAGTGACAGGCGAAAGGAATTTCACTTGTATGAACTAGCTGTGGAGCCACAAAGAAATATTTATTTATCAAAAGGCATACAATGTTAACTGAACTGTTAACTGGAAACTATTACAATTTCTGTAATAAATATGAAAAAGTATGAACAGGCCAGAAAATTTTCCTTACATTCCTAATAAAATTAGTTAGAGCCTACTCTTTAAAGGTATTCCAATAAACAAATTGCTTTTCATATCTCTGCTGAACTTACCCAAACTGTCACACAGAAATCGATGATGATGCTTCAGTTATGTCTAGCTCCAGTATGATTGCAGAGCATTGCAAGTTATTTTAGCAGGAATATTGAGTTTGGATAATGCTCCAACTTGGGCCATACCCCTGACTGCCAAATTTCTGTGTATGCAAAAATATTTTCTGTATGGTCATTTGAGACAAAGATCATTGTTACTGTAGTTTGTTTATCCTGTACAAAGATGATGCTGCACTCCCATCTTGGGGGAAGGGTGTGTTTTCTGCTTTTCCGTAGTGTTTGTGCTAAGCCATTCACACTGTTTCTCCTTGTCCCTCTTGTGGCCAACAGGCTACACTAATAAACTTAGGCTGTGTAAGGGAAGATGTCTGCAGCTACAGTAACAGAACAAAAGTAACTAGGCTACAGTAACAGGCGCCTATGATTTCAAAAGCTTGGCTGGCATGGGTGCTGACCAGCAGACACATCTTTGCCCTGTTTGCTTAAGCTGGACAATTTCAGGAGGTAAAGCACTAGAGTCTGCCACGAAACAACATAGCCTGAAATAAAATAACTGTGGAACAACGTAGCCAAAAATAGGACTGTTAGAGGTTTTTTATGTAAATGTATAGCCATGAGCACATTTTAATTAAACTATGAAGCTAACTCAGAGTGTCTATTTCTAAAACTACCCACTAATACACTTAATACACATTTGCTTGTGATCTGCTTTTTCTTAAACAAGATCATTGCTGAGCTGCGGTTCTCAACCCTTGGCTATACATTAGAATCACCTGGGGGAACTTCTAAAAATCTACAGATGCCCAGGTTCCACTTCTAGAATTTCTGTTTTCATCTGCCAAGTGTAGAGACCAAGCAATGATATTTTTTAATGTTCCCCAAGGGTTGAGGGCCACAGTCGTAGATAATTAAGAGAAGGTAGGTACTGACAGAAGAGGCAGAATTTATGGGAGGAAAACCTAGCATGAAGAAAATGCCACACATTAAGTTTTATTTTTCAGTGAATGGAGAAATAAAGGCCATTATTCAATCTCAGCAGGAAAACATCTTTGTTTAGCTCTAGGATAGATATGTTCCCCAGGGACCTTGTTGAGATCCATTGACTTAAGTGATTGGAAAGAGACCTCCAGACACTGGAAGGTAGGCACTGGCTATATTCAGAAGTACCCCATGACAGGCATCACAAGGCAGAAATATGGAGGAGGAAGAAAGGGGGTGGGGCATCAGGGAAGGCTTCCTGGCAGAGGTGTTTCATGAAGTAGACCTGGAGTGGAAAGATTCCTAGGGAGCAATTGTGGGTGGGGTGAAGGGAGCTGATTGGATATAACCAGGAAATCCCTTTTCCAAAGTTCAGGCCCCTTTTAATGAAAAGGAGAAAAAAAAATTTCACCTTTTTTTTTTCTTTTTATCGTGCTTTTCTTCTGCTTCCAGAATAGGAAAAGTAAAAAAAGCTAATATTTACTGAGTATTTATTGAGTGCCACACATTATTCTAACAGCTTTTTACTTAAATCCTTTGCACTTTAATCATCTAATTGTCAAAATATCTTTATGAGGTGATTACTGCAATTACCCGCATTTTATAGAGCAGGAAACTGAGACATAGGAGTGAAATAACTCGCTCAAGATCACATGGCAACTAAGTGGTCATTGCCTTAACCTCTCTGCTCTTCTGCCTCTCTTCAAGCATGGTCTTTGGCTTGAAGCCACCTCGTCCCCCAGCAGCCCAGAGCTCACTGGTGACAGACACTGAGCTCCGGGCACCGGTCCATCTACCCTCTACAACCCGCAGCTCTCTGGAGTTGGAAAAGAACCCTAGACCCGCCCCAACCATGGCCCACGGTCCATCAGAGCTGCAGCAAGAGAAGGGAACTCTGGCTCAGTCATTTTCTCTGACCACCCAATCTCATCCTACATAAAAATCACACCGAGGCCCCCTCCCGCTTTTTAAAAATTACTATAGAGGTATAGATCATGCCATTCTTTTTTGAAACTCTCTTTCTAAAGCGGCAAGTTATTATAAGTTGTGAATCCTGAGTGGTCTTCAGACAAAGGGCATTGAATAATTGTTTTTAGGAATGCTCTAGAGAATTAGTAGGCATAGGCCAGCGTAATCTCGTCTTCTTCCTTTTACCCAAAACAGTTAATTCAATGTAACAGATACTTACTGAGCACCGACTACACGTAGGGTTTCTAATCTGAGTAAAGAGATAACGTAGCCACGGAAGTTACTATAACAGAAGGCAAATTGAGAAGTACTAATATCGCAAGGAGAATGTCAAAATGCTGCAGTGACATGGAGTGGCATGAGAGGGACATGGAGACCTGGTGGGGACTGACTTTGAAGCATTTCAGTCGAGGGAGGCTGGAGGAGGGGCGAAGGGGCAGTTCATTGTGTTGAGATTGGGGGATCCGAAGTCACCCCTGGTTCCCTGTCCTGGAGTCGAAGGCCTCTAGGCTGCACAGGAAGCCCAGGAAGAACAAAGAAAATGTTTGCTGCTAACTTCCAAAATTGCTCAGGCCGCAGAGTTGGGGGTAGGGAAGCTCTAAGGTCGTTCGTACAAAGTAGCCAATTTACAGTTATGGTTACACTTGAGTCAATTAAAATGTTTTATTAGCAGGAATTTGAATCTCTTACCTTCATTAACATTTAACAGTAAATGGGAGAAAAAAGGTAAATAAAATATTATCTGGCTTTTTAAAGGTCATTTTAGACTGAGCACTATAAAATGTGAGCTGGGAAGGGCGGGATGGCCCTTTGTGTGGATTTAGTACACGGAGCCTGCTGTATGCGTGGATCTGTAGAGATATCTTCCAGCCCTGGCAGGAGACACCTCATGGCAGGTGAGGTGCTCAGAGGTGCATTAATTATCGTCAGCACATTTGGGTTGAAGGAGGAGAAGGAGATCTGACATGTGAGAATTCATTTTTTGCTTTAGATCTCAGATTATAAATCATTTGGGGTATGGAGCCCTTGGTAATTACTCCCATGATCAACACCTGCCTTTTAACAACCCTAGGCTAGCAGCCCAAATTGATTACATGGCATGCCTAACTATTCCCCCAAAGGAAAGAAGCGCAAGGGGGCCCTGTGCCGAGGTCCCAGAGAGGACAGGGAAGGCCCTGGAGAAGCTCCCACCGCAGTTGGGTGAGGCCATTGTCATGCCCCAGATGCCCCATGGACATTTTACATCAAGTCCTATTGTTACAGGAAGCCGGAAGCAGAAACATCATTTCATTTGGCAGGATATAAACATTCAACTTGAAAAGAAACTCTCTTTATTTTTCAGTTTTCCAAAGTTTAGAGCCAGAAGCAATTAAAAAACCATCCCAAAGCTGCCCAGTGAACATCTCATCCCAACAGGTCGCTCTTGTGGGGAAGACCTAAAGCGTGCTGCCCAAGCTTCGTCTGATCCCGGAAAGGCAGCAGGAAACCAAGCAGTTCTCATTGCAGGAGAAAGACCTTTCGTGATATTATTTTATCAGAATGAGTGGGCTAGAAAGAGAAGACCCACCCATCCCATAACGGGGTTTCTGAGGATTTTGAGGTAGTATTGATTACCGTCCTCGTTGCCCGTGGAAAAGAGGGAGCAGGGAGAAGGGATGACTCTAGACCTGGGGATACAAACCCTAGCAAGTGGGGAGTTTGCCTTTCCATGGAGTAATAGAAAATACAGTCTTACTCGAATTGGTAAGAGCTGTTTGGTTAAATGTCCTTCCTGGGCCTTCTTCATCCTTAGGACGTTTGACTTTTACTGCATCTGAAAATAGGGGGAAAATGAATTCACAGCAAAATAAATATTTCCTAATTTTAAATAAATATTGCTAATCACAGGGATTGTGTTCAAAGCACAATGCAGCTATATAAATACAAAGAACAAAATTAGAAGGAAAAAAAGAGTATTTACATATATAAATATAAATCTAAAATCTGATCTTAATGTGCTAAAAGCGTCTGGTCTAGTTCTGTAAATGTCAAAGGCTGCTACTCGCTGGCCCTCCGGCGCTATCCCAATTAGCAGCTAAGGAGACGGCCTTCCCTTTGTCCAAATCTGAAGATAAATATCATGGACTTCAGTGCAACAACGATGAGGACCTTTTCCTGTTCCATTTAACAACTTTATTTTGCATTTGGTCTAGCAACGAAATGACAGAATGTTTCTGGGAGGTGGTAAACCAGAGCTCTAAATAGCTTCCCCCATGGACTCCCCAACTTCGTTCCATTCCTTTCTCTTGTTGCAGAGTATCCACAAGGAACGTCTCGCCGTAAGAAGTCTGGGGGTGTCATTGAGCCTGACAAACCTTCAGCACTGAGGTGTGCAAGGCCAGAGTCGGAGGCAGAGAGATGTCACTGTACCCATTTTCAATGGCACACAGAGAAGCCAACATTCTTTATGCTGTATGATATGTATTAAATATGTAATATATGTGATGTATGTATGTATGTTTGGATGTTTGACACATAGATTTTTGTGCTGTTTATTATCTAAAAAGGTTGTAATATTGGGCTCCTGATAACCCCTGAAACACTTATCCTTTAAAAAAATATATTACACACATAGTATAAGTCAGGCACCGTATTTTTGCCTTAGTGAATGTCATCACGGTTCAGTCCTAAACAGTTGTGTGAGGTAGGTGGTGTTATCTCAGATGCAGAGAATGAAGCTGGGCTTGGGGAGAGAATGCAGTCTTCCCTGGTCATGTTATATCAGCCTATATATTTTTTTCAATCAATCTTCCCTTTCTCTTGAAGATAATTCGGAAGGTGAGATGACCATTTATCTCTACCAATGTGATAGTGTTTTCTCACCCACTCTGGAAAAATAACTCCACATATTCCTTGAAAGCAAGCTCTGGAAGGGATCTTAGAGATCTCTATCTGGGCACTTCCCCCAAGGGGCATGTGGGGATAGGGAGAGAGGCTGGTTGTAACAAGGACTGGGGTGCTGTCATTCTGCAGTCCCAGGGCTGTCCCATGCAAGGACAAATTGCACGTCCCCACTGAGAAATGACAACTTCCATCTCTGATTGGTGAGGAATCCAAGGCCCACAGTTGAATCTTAGATGCAAGCTCTCAACTCCCAGTTCAGAGATAGTCACTGTTTCTGTAGTTGAGCAATTAGAGAAGCAATCTGTTTTTAAAAGATATATAAATACAGATATCTCGATGTTGCTCCTGCTCTCCTGCACAACCCACCACGGTTAACTAGCTGTGAAAAGGCCCATGACTGTCTATGCATCTCTGCCTTTCTCATGGGGCAGCAATTCACACCTATCTTTGGCTGTCCTCCCAGGTAAGGGGCTCTTCTCTAGTACCTGAATTCAGCAGGAAACTTCAAACCACTCCACAAAGATGCTCTGATCCAACCAACACTTATTGAACACTTTGTACATGCCGGGCACTGAGCTTGGTGCTGGTCAACACATTATGTCATTTAACTGCAACTCAACACTATGATACAGATACAAAGTCCATTTTAGAGGTAAGAAAACTGAGGCTTTGGGTGGTTTATGTAAGTTGCTCAAGGTCTCATGTCTAGTGACTGACCCAGGTATCTATGTTTCCAGCCTCATCTACTGTCACGTAGGTCCCCTACATCTCAGTTTCATCACATCTTGGCCTCAGTTCCCTCTTCCACAACGGACAGTCACAGAAGTACCTTCTAACACTTAGGATTCATTTGATCTCAGGATGAGTGTCAGGAGAGGTGAACGAAAGAAAGGCTCATTGAGACAGAATTTCTAAGAACTCTGGCCACATTTTCAGGTGCAAATGGCAGACTTGAGCATACACGCATGCAATTCACTTGCCACAAAACAAAAACATATCCAAGGTGAACCGAAGCCTCCTGAGATAGAGTTGGTGCAGAGGAAAATCAAGGATGAAAGCTCATGGCCATTTACTTACAAGAGCACAGTTTCTCTCTCTGTCTCTCTCTCTGTCTCTCTGCCACATACACACACACACACACACACACATAATATGCAGTAAACACATTGAAATAGGCACCTGTGAGAGCATGCAAGGGAATAGGATCGAGGAATAAAGAAGTAAATAAAATGAGGAGTGTGATTAACTTACCCATCTACTCCGAGGTTAAAAATTTTCAAGTAAGTTTATGACAGTTTAAAAATAGTCTATGAAGAGGACTCCTAATAAAAATGATAAAATCCCCAAACGTGACAAGTTATGACTTAGGGGTGGGAATTGGCAAGAGGAGAGAGAGACAATGAACTTTCCATTTGCTAAAAGGGGAGTCCTCCTGAGGAATTTATAATTATGTGCTATTGCTGTTCATTAATTGCAAGGAAACCAGCCCGGCTCCAGCCCTCTTGCCTGCTGGGAGAGCGCGGCAGAATTACCGACTCCCATGAAGGATGGGCACACGTGGATGGCACCCGTCAGCGTGTGTGATAATGGGTGTGAGGCTCAGGTCAGAGATGGCTGCCCTGATACAGGCTGCATGTAATTAAAAGGTTTGCATGGAGTAGAAGCTGACCCTCCCTATCTTAGGCATGTCAGGAGCTGCTCATTTGAAGCAAAAGTCTTAATTGTTTTTCCTTTGCTCTCGCTTTTAAAACAATGTGTAGAAATCATGTGGCCTGGCAAAATAAAAAATAAATATCCTATCACATGGCCAGTGTTCAAAGTGCAAATGTTTTCTGTGACTATGCAGTGAGAGCGTGTGTACACACACACATACACACACACACAGAGGCAGAGCAAATACTCTGATGAATAAAAATGTGAATTTGAGGGCAAATGAGGCATGAAACATATTGGCCAATAAACAACACAAAAGAAGGTCATACTAAATTTTTTATCTAACCAGACTGGGAAGCATTAGAGCTAAGAATACCCACTAAGAAAAGACTTTCATTCCTACCAAATACAGAGGGTTGGTATTCATTATTTTGTCATAACTCAGACCTAAAGAAGCCTATGATCTCACTGTCTTGTATTTTTAAAAGTAAGAATCTATGAAGATTTAAAATATCTAAAAACACATCCTAGATCTACCATGAGGAGATATGCCTAAAGTACTCCCGTAATCACAATTCTTTTTTGAAAATGTCTCCTGTAGGAAGTCTTGACATTCCCAAAGTACTTTTTAGTCCACAAAGCTTCTTCAAAACCACCTTATCAAAGGGAAGGGCAGCTATTATTTGCTCCATTATCCAGTTCAGGGAATTTTCTTGAATCCTTGTGGCCAGAGAGTAGTGGAGCCCAGTGAGGATCTGATACATAACTCCTAAATAGCAATATCCTGCCAAGCTGTCAGCCACTGTATTTTCTGTGCATATAATCTCTGAGAACGGAAAGAACACTAAGAATGACTGTCTCGAAGAATCTTCTACCCCATCCCCAACCCATGACATGCACACCCAGAAGCGTCCTGGATTGAAAGAAAACGGATTCTTTCAAGATTCCCAGACCAGTCTGTGCAAAGTGAATAGGTTTCCAGCCCCTGCCACTTCTAAGAAATACCTGAGTCTTGCAAGGCTGAGGTCACCTGCAGATCCTCGGGGGCTCTCTGTATGCACTAATTAGAGAAAGCAATATTGTTTCAAAGCATTCCCTTCATCTGTCTTCCAGCCTTGCTTTGCTCCAGGATTTGGGTGTTTGGAGGCCCAGGCCCGGTTCACACAGCCTGCCAGCCCTTCAAAGTAGGGGAATGAACACAAGCTCGCCAAACAGGTGGGGACGAGAGACGTGCCTGGACTGTCTCGGTGGTTCGGCTCTGCACATTCACTTTCATTATCTTCAGCATTTGTCAAGCAAAGGCAGGCTGGTGAGCCGGGGCTTCCACACCTTCAAAAGGAAATATTGACTAAACGGTGTTGCTGTTGCTACTCTCTTTACCTGCTAGATGCCCACAGGGACTCGCATCGTCAAAAGAGGAGTCATCGTTAGACTTTTCTTACTGACATCCAGTGGCCCAAGGGAGAACAGGGGAGATGAAGGGCCCATCACAGGGACGGTTATGAACCACGCTGAGAAACTGGAAGATTCGAAATTAACTTTCAAGGGTAAGAACAGACAGACAGGACCAATTCACTCAGAACCTGAGAAAAGTATACTCTCTGTGATGGTGGACGAGTCTAAAATTCCCCAAGAATTTAGCCGCTGACCGTATTCGTTCATTACCTAGCGTTTTTGGGGGGTTCAGGTTTCCCCTATGTCCACATAACCACAATACTCTACTTCCTACAGTTTGGGAGGAGGATCCCTAACTTGAGACAGCAGTAACATGAAGTTCTCATGGTATTGACACCACAATGGGTACAAATGCAGCGACCAGAGACATCCTCTGTGCAGGGGAAAAAGAACACAACCCCGTCCACCCAAGAGCTCAGCAAATGCATTTGGTAAACTATTATAGAAAAATGTTCTTGAACGGAGCAGGGAGGAGGGGAGAAGGAAGGAAGCAGGTTGGAGTATGGTGGGGGGGGGGGGATGTGTTGTTATTTTATTTTTTTTCTTCTGTTGGGGGTAAGGGCTGACCAGACACTGGAAGGTAGATGTTCCAATGCCATAGGAAACAGAAATTCTGCAGCCTTGGGTGTTCTTGAAAAATGTCCATGGACTTGCCTTGTGTCTGGAGGTAGATCATAGGACAGAAAGACTAAGATTTGGGTACAGTTCACTGTTCCCCTTGTCCCCAACCCTCTTCCTCCTGGTGTTCTCCAGCTCTCTTCCAGAAGCTTCCTGGAGAATTTATCTCAGTCATTCTCTTAATCATACTAGTTCCATCCCCAAGTCACCTCAGCCTGTGCCCTTTTGGGGGGCAGGGGGGCTGAGCTCCATCTGGTTCCAGAATTATTTCTGTCCCCAGACAAGCCATGAGTGAAGGCAGCAGAACGTGAGCTTCCTACAGATGTTAAGGACATTCCAGGATAGTGATTCTTGCTGATCAGTTACATAGGGTTTTTTTTTTTTTTTTTCATACCAGCAAAAACTTCATTTATCTTTAAGAGTGATCTGGACAGACCTACTCAAAAAATGAATATTTCCCTCATGAAAAACATATTTCCCAGCAACCACATGTTTATATGCAAATGCAGGGGCTAATCTGAAAGATTAACTACCCTCTCTGAAAAATATGGTGGAGGGAGCCAAAAACTTTCCTCTATGGTCTTAGGTTCAGTGGCTGGTGCCTATGAATTTAACTGACAAAAGACAGATTAACAGAAAAAACCCAGAGTTTATTTTTGTGTGCAATGAGCGTATACATGGGAGAACTCAGTGATGAGTTACTCAAAAGAAGACTTAGAATTGGGGTCTTATATATCATCTTTACAAAGGATGATAAAACGTGGAGAGAGGGCTGAAGGAAAACGGGTTTTGGGTAAGTTGTGGGAAGGTTACTAGGAAATGTATTGTAAATGGGGTTGTTTAATAAGGTTTGTTATGCAGATGAGTCCTTCTCTACTCCCTGGTACAGAAGAGGGGAACACCTTTACAAAGGGAAATTTGTGTCACTTTTGTACCTGTCCAGCCTGAAAGAGGGGCACAGAGAAGCACAGAAGCGTGAAGGTGTGGCATGCCTGCAAAGCCTGAGTGTTTCCATCTAGCTGGGGCTCAGAGCAGGGCCTGGGGAGCAGTAGAAGGCAAGGTTGGAAAGGGTGGCAGAGTTCATATGGGGTGGACCTCCAGGCACTTTTCTCCTTACACTGGGGAGCCGTGTGATATATTTAAGTAGGTAGAACATCAGCTTGGTACTTCAGTTCTGGTGCCAACAGTGTGTGCAGGTACTGGAAAGGGGAGACACTAGAGCTGGAAGGATGCCTGTCCCTCATTCATGAAGCAAACGCTGAGTGCCTGCAATGTGCCACCTGCTCTTCCAGGCACCGAGTGTGCACTGATGAGTGAAGCCACCACAATTGCCACCCTCGTGGAGCTTGCAGTCTAACGGGACGTGGGGATGGCAGTGGATGGTACTGACGGTCCCAGCTGGGTTCATAAAGTGTGTGGGGAATGTCTTCAACACGGTGAATTTGAGATGTCTATGAAACAGCCAAATGGAAAGGTACAAAGAGCCTCGCGTCAATATGCCTTCCCACACGTTTAAATATAGAAATAGGGTTTCTAAAACTCACTTGATCTGAAGAAAATCTGCTCTCCTAATCATTGCCTGTGAGTTTCTACTCAGAAGAGGACTTCTCCCTTGAAGTTTTCCTGTCTAACTGAGAGGTACGTTGCCCAAGTTAGCACTGTTAGGTGGCAGAGACCAGGGTCTCCCCTCCGGCCACAAGGTAAAGGGTTTGGAGCACAAACCCTAAGCCTGAATTCCAGTTCTGTGACTCGCTAGCTGTAACTCCCCCGTTTCTCCAGATACGTTGATTATTATTGCCCAACCCTGCACCAAAGTCAGGGAACAATCTGACAATGAACCAACCTGAAATGAGCCCTCCCCAGGTCTTCCTCTTCCATGAAGGGAAACTTGACCCTCAAACCACTAGCCAGCTCTTCTGCAGCCCATCCAGAGACCAAAAGCCCCTCGCCTACAGAAACCAGCTCTGTTTTATTAACATTTCTTTTAATGACATTTATATATCTTATGCTACCCTCTCTAATTCAGCAAACTCTCCCTCTCATCCCATTCTACTCTCAAAGAGTTTTTGAGACCTTAGCAAAAATAACAGATCCACTGCTTCAGTTCCCACCATGCACATGTATTTATTAGGTCCTGCCTTAAAGCAAATTCAAACATTTTCTATGATCACTTTCGCAAGTGTCAGAGATCTAGCAATCCAACTTCAGAATGACTCTTAACAGGTCTACCATCCAGAGCCAGGTACCCATAAGTTGTAATATTTCAGTGCCTTCCAGGTACTCTATATGATCTGCTAATTATCTGTCAAAATGTAGGCATCAGGCACAAATCAAACAGGTGGAAAAAAAACTTGATCTTATCTCTGCTTTTTCCAGTTTCTAAATCTCTGAATACCACATACATCAAGCTTCTGTCTTGCTCTGGGACAGCACCAACTTTAATGTATTCCCCAAAGCCCACAATTCTCTGCAAAGAACTGTTTCTTTTGCTGCTGGGATTAATAAGCCAATTCACTTGTCTGAACAGTGTAGAGCTGACCTGGCCCCTTTCTTTCCAGAAGGCATATTGCAGTGTCATGATTCATATGTCTTTTGAACTTGAGCATCGCACTTTCTGCTTACCAGGAGAAAACTCAGGCTTGGTGGGGACTCCTGACAATGCTGTGCGATTCAAGTCTTCCTCTTCTATGTGGACAACTGTCCGAGGAGAGAAGAGCTACCATAGCATTTAGGTTTTATATCCCTTCCTGAATTCCAGAAAGAAGTTCTAACTTTTGATGCACAATTCAACTTCAGGTATGTTTGACATACCTACTCATCAATAATTCATTCAACCAAGCTTTACTGAGCACTTACTGTATACCAGGTCCTGTGCTAGATGGAATATGAAAAAGCAAAAGCAAAAAAAAAAATACCCAGTATTCTATGGTGATTAACATTAATTCCTGAGGCTTTTACATTATGTCAGTGGCCTTGATTTGATGGGAACTTGGCGTATACAGTTAATATTCTCAGTTTCAAAAGGTAATTCACCAATTTAAAAAAGTATACTCTCTTAGACTCTCGTGACGCTCCATGAGGACAGGGACTTCTGTCTGTCTCAGTCAGATAGACAGGTATCCTCAGCACCTTGAACAGGGTCTGACACAGAGAGGGTGTTCAGTAAATATTTGTTAAATGAATTAATGATGCCCTTGACCCACAGAGAGGGAGATAATTATCTTCCACAACTTAACCAAGCAAGTGCTTGAGAAATACTAGTACTTTCTTCTGACCAACAAACTTAGGAGCATGTCTACCTTGCAACTATTGGAAAATATGATATAGATGAATTCTTAATGACATGAACAAATTTCTGTGACATTTAGCTTTGTGGAAAAGCAGGTTACAAAACACCATGTCTACTATAATCCCATTTTTTTGAAGCCAAAATGTAAATAGTAGCTCTTTCTGGGTGATGGAAGTTGGAGTAGTTTTTACTTTCCTTTTGTTTTTTTGGATTTTTTTTATGTTTTCTAAATTCTCTACAATGAGCATATATTACTTTTCTAATCACATTTCTAAACGTTACTCTAAAAGAAAGAATATAGTTCAGGTTTTGACCTGATTATACTTTCAGTTTGCATTTTGATTCTATTCAAGTCCCTCATTCAGCTGTAGACAGCAGCAACTTGTTATAGAACAGAAGAGAGGATAAGTTTTCCAAAAGAGGCTGATATTTTATACCAGGTCTGCAGAGAAGAGCGGTGGCTCCAAGCATCTTCAACTAATGACTAATCAGTGATTAGTGTCAAAGAACTAATTGTGCCAGTTATAACTCTGGGAAGGTCATCTACACAGGTAGGAAAGGTGTGAGCACAGAAAAATGATGAATTTTCAGTTAAAAAGAACTTCTTGCAACCAAGGAGAATTACGCCACCAAAATTCATTCAATGGTAATTAGCCATACTTCAAATTAGCCATGGGTTTCAAAAACAGACTTCCTAAACAAGATCAGGAATGGAAAGCCAATTTTTTTTTTAAATGCTGTTCTCTCTTTCTCTTTTTTCTCTCTCTTTCTCACCTAGGAAGAAGGTTTAAGTAGGGTTTCAAAGCCTAGCCTAGCTGTACTGCTCCGGAGTTTGGCAGCTGTTGGATTTTGGTGTCTATGTGCCAGTTACTTGCTCTGCCAGCAATGTGTTAGGATAATCACCCACTGAAGGATTTCAACACATTACATTTCCCCAGAAGCCTTTGTCTAACAAGGTAATTTACGACCTGTTCAGGAATCTGGTCTTTACAAAACAATAAATTCACACTTGCACTGGACTTCAAAGCTGCCATTATGAGCCTCGGTAGCAGAAGGCATCCCGCAGCTGAGAGCCAGATCGACAGATAAGTGAGTTTTTAATGATCTCTTTCAGGCAGGCTGCAAAGGGGACAAAGCTGACAGCCACTGCAGCATTTGGCCATTCTGGTTGCAAAAATTCGACCCTAAAAGTGGGTATTGTTGACAATGTTGGAACCATTTTGCCCACTCTACAGAAATTGGAATCTGTGGGATTTTGGAAGGATTGAGAAGGAACCAGGTGTTCTCCTGGTTCCTGGTAGAGTCTTGCTGGGATGCCAACAGAAGCCCACTCCCTGAACCCTGCAATCAGCCTAAGCCCAAAAGTCTCTCTCTGAAAAGTAGGGGTTAGGGCGGGGGTCAGCTCCTCAGTGTCTCCAGCTATTTCAACAAATTCTTGGGGCAAGGGCATCCTCCTCACACACAAATCTCACCTGAAACCTAGACCAGGTTTTCTAGAGGGTAGTCTATATCCTGCTTGCATGAGAATCACCAGGGATGCTTGGTATAAAAAAAGCAGGTATCAACTCCCAGAAGCTAGACCTGAGAACTGAAACCTTTAACAAACAGTCCAGGTGATTATTACACATACCAAAGTTTGAGAAACACTAGAAAGGCTGAAAATAGAAAGACTAAACTAGGACTTTAAGTCTGAGGGCTTCAGGATGAGCAAGATCCGGAAACAAATCTCAAAGCCATCATTTACTAGCTGTGTGCCCTTGGAGTAGTGTCTTAACCTCTCAGAACCTCGATGTACTCATACAGGAGAAGGAAGAAATACCTCCTATTTTTGTAGTGAGTAGTAGCTTCTGGCTCTGAAGATGTGGTCTGCCTGCCCCTTCCGACTCCTTACAGCTCTCTGTTCTGTGCCTGGGCCTCCACCAGCAGCCTCCTTGCTGTCACTTTGGGCAAACATAGTAAGTGCTAAAACTGGCTTTTCCCAGCAGCTCCCATGTTCCAGCCCCCATGAAAACATATCTGCTTTCTGTTTGAGACATAGGGCATGTAGTGCAATTATACTACTTGTGTTTTTTCTTCTATTTTTTAAGCAGTAGAAATCATTTTTCAAATGAAATCTTTCATAGACCATTAATATATAAATTAGATATTTTTTTAAAATCCAGCAGTTCTGTATGAAGGTAGAGGAGGCTCAACTTTGAGTCCACTCATTCCCCTCCACTCCATCCTCTGAGGCCTCCCAAAAGCTTTTGAAGGCTTCTTGGTGGAGCACCTCAGTCAGCAAAATGGATGGAGGAAGTGTCTGTGTCTGGGGGTGGGGGAGGAGTGGACAACAGAGAGCAAGGGGTCACAAGATGCCAAGGTGACAGAGAAGCTGGAGGTGTCAGCATGCACACTGGGTGTACAGGAGGGGGAGCAAGCTTGCAGGGAGAAAGGAATGAGCTCAGTTTCTGATACATTCAGTTTGCAGTGCTCCAGAGGCAACCAGGTGTGGACACTTAGCAGGCAGCTGGAAATTCACACCCGGAGTTACAGGCAGAGGTCCAAGCATAAACAGAGATATTTCTGCCTTCTCGTCTGTCAGTGGTTCCCACACGTCTGCACTCTGGGAATACCTGGGAGCTTTAAAAGGTACAGAGGCATGGGTCCCACCTCCAGAGATTCTGATGGAATTAGTTTGAGTGTGGCTGAGCATTGGGATTTTTAAGCTCCTGGATTCAGCCAAATTTGGGAACCACTGATCTTAGTGTAGAATAAAGGATTTGTCCCTCATGTAGGCACAACTGTGCAGACACAGGAAGCTTTACTCAACATCCACACTATTGAGATTATGTCAAAAGGCAGCAGTCTAAACTTTAATTACCATTATTAGTAATTAGTATGAGTTTTCCATGGTTGCTATAACAAATTACCACAAACTTAGTCTGAAATCAGTCTCACTGAGCTGAAATTTAAGAGTTGGCAGGGTAGAGGTGAATCCACTCCTTGCCCCTCCCAGCTCCTGGTGGCCGCCAGCATTCCTTGACTTTCTCGTCTGCATCCCTCTGATCTCTGCCTCCATGGCCACCTTGCCTTCTCCTCTTCATCTGTGCGCAAATGCCTTCTGTCTCTCTCCTACAACCGTGCATACAACTGCATTTAGGGCCCACATGTATATTCCCTCCATTTCAAGATCTTTAAATGTATCTGCAATGTCCTTTTTTTGCCACATGAGGTAACATTCACAGGTTCTGATTAAGATCTGATATTTTTAGGGGACCCTTATATTCAATCTATCACAGTCACCCCTTGTTGCGGTAGTTTAGAAATGTTAGGGTGACCTAGGGATATTGCTGGCATAAGAACCTCTGCGGATGTGACAGTCTGCATAGGTGTGGCTGTTTTCCAAATGGTAAGGACACTCCAAGGGCAGGAGGAACTGAAAACAGTTTCTCCCCTGGGGCGGAAAACTGCTCCAGGACGCCCAACCTGCTGGAAAACTAGCCTGGCCCCAATCTCAAATTGATGTTCTTGTTTAGCTTTAGGCTAGAAATAGCTTTGATATGTAATGGAAATCTATAGAACATTGTTTGCCTGTGGGATGTCTTTAGAACATGTTTGTTTGTATGATTTACGATGATCCTTTGTTCTTGGGATGAATAAATACGAGTGAGGGATTACTCTCGGGGCTCTTGGTGTGGAAAGCCTTGAGTCCCCTGACCCCACTCTTTCTCTTCTACTGTCTCTTTTCTTATTCCTGCACGATGCCCTGTTTTCGACCCTGTCGGCTGGGCAACACCCGGCAACCCCTGAAAGTTCACATGCATCCCACATGCAAAATAAATTCATCCTCATCTTAATGTCCTCCGAAGTCTTAACCTATTTCAGCATCAACTCATGTCCAAAATCTCATCTAAACACCATCAGCTCAAAAGTCTCAAAACTCATCATCTCAATTGTGGAAGACAAGCAAACTCTGGGTATGATCCATCCTGGGACAAAATTTCTGTCCATTAAGTTGCCTGATTTCAAAATATAGTGGTGGGACTGGCCTAGGATAACAGTTACAGACACTCCACGCCAAAAGAGAGAAAATGGAAGGAAGAGAGGAATCATGGTCCTAAGCAATTTCAAGATCCAACATGGCAAAATATGTTAAGTTTTAAGACCCGGAAATAATTCTCTGTGGCTCAAGACTGCCTTCTAAGCCCATGGCTCTACCCTCTGGGTCCAAAGCTCCACCCTCAAGGTCATTCTTCCTTTTTGTTGAAGGGAAGCACATGTTTTCAGCTGAGTAGTTTTATCAGCCTGTTTCCTGCCTGTAGACATTTGAAAGTCAGACAGGCTTCATTCATTTCATCCTATCTCTTTCGGTCCAAGATATCAGTGTTTCTGCTGATACAACGGTCTCAAAAACTTCTTGGTACTTCTGTGTATATCATGAGCGTTGATGCCATGACACAAAAGGATGCTCCACAAATCTTTTCTGGATAATTCCATCTCTAGTCCCAGCTTTTCCTGAGATGGTAGAGGAGATCCATGAGTCACACATTTAATCTCTTTGAAGAGCCCTTTGTGTAAATATTCTCATATTCTGAAACATCTAAAGCACTAGCAAATGGTTGTCCAGTCACACCCTTGGCTTTCTCTCCAAAGCACACTTTTCTGATAGTGAATCTCCTAATTTTAGCATCTTTTGCCATCTGGATAGGCTAAGAATTTTTAAATCATCAAGTTCTGGTTACTTTTTGCTTACCAGTCCTTTCCTCAATTTATCTCTTCCCACTCTTATTTAAGCAGCAAGAAAAAACCAGGCTGTACCTTCAACACTTTTCTTAGAAATCTCCTCAGCTAAATGTCCAATTTCATCATTTATTCAACTCTTTTCTTAGAAATCTCCTCAGCTAAATGTCTAATTTCATCATTTACAAGTCCCATTTCCACATAACTATAGGATACAATTCAGCAAACTTTCTGCCACTATCTAACAAGGATCTCCTTTGCTCTGGTTTCCAATAACATGTTTATTGTCTTCTCCTAGCCCTCATCAGTAACATCTTTAACCTTTATATCTCTTTTAACATTCTGTTTATGATGACACACGTTTTCTCTAAAATAATAAAGGCTTTCTATAACTCGCGCCTCAATTCCTTCTAAGCTTTCACCAGCAATGTCTTAAATGTCCGTATTTCTACCCCCACTCAATACCATTTCTTATCCTCTAACCCTACCTGATCTTTAACAAAGCATTAATAACTCTAAGGATAATCTCTATTTTGCTGCACTTTTTTGTAACTGTCTTAAATAAATCAATTTGTATTGTATATTTGTACTTTTATAAGATCCTTTTTGCTGTTTTACCATTTTAAGCCTCTGTACTTGTCTATACACAGATTGTATTTTTATTGTTAATGCTCTTCTTATGGATACCTGTATTTAACTTGTGGACTATGTAAATGTAATATCTATCAATATCTATATATCTATATAAACTATTAGTTTTTTTTAAACAACCTAGACTTTTTTAATCATGAGCTTCAAAATCTTCCAGCCTCTACCTATAGTCTAATTCCAAAGCCACTTCCACATTTTTAAGTATTTATTACATGAGCAGCCCACTTTCAGTTACCAAAATTTGCATTAGGACATGGATATCTTTGGGAGGGGACATTATTCAGTCTTCTATTCCATTATAAATTATTCTTATTGTCTGGGTTTTTTTAACCCCATTTTGCCAATGAGGTGATAAACTCAGAGAGCTTATGCAGCTTGCCCAAGGTCACACAGATAGAAGTGGGGAAGCCAGAATTTGGATCCCAACAGTGCGGCTCTGGTTACTCATTTAATGCTCACACAACCTCTCAAAATAGAGAGCTTAACTCCCATTCTACAAAGAGGAAACTGAGGCTTAGAGAGCGAGGATTGATAATAGAAGACACCACAACTACTAAGAGCTGGGCTCTCTCAGGCTCTAAACCTACACTATTTCCACTGTAACCCACCGCCTCTGAAGAACAAAGGCTCCTTAGGGCTTATGTTGCTGCCTCTTTGGTTCTCTTGGAGGTACCTTGGATGCCCATTTCAGTCTTGGAGGGCTTGAGAGAGAGGAAGCTGGTCCATGCCAGGTCCTTTCTGTAGCAGAAGCAGTTCCAGCCATTCCCCTCCCAGGGAAGTGTGCGCTAGTCAGTGAAAAATGTCCGAAGTGCAAATGCAGAGCTTGCACAACTTGGGGGTCCTTGGAAAATATGACCCCAACCTACTGGTGCTCACAATCAGGTAACTGGTTTTCAGGAAAAACGTTGGTGCAAGAACTATTCACCTAGATGAGAGGAAGCTGGATTGATGTGAGTCAGATGCAGAGGGGTCAAACCTATGGGCTCTGGAGTCAGAGACACCTGGGTGTGAGTCCCAGCTCTGCCATTTACCATCCGGTGACCTTGGGCATCATATTCAGCCTGGCTGAACCTCAGTTCCCTCCTTTGTAGAAAAGGGACCATGATAGCACCCACTTCATTGGTTTTGATAAAATTAAATGCAATAACATGTGTCAAATGTTTTTTTAGTACTGGACCCATAGTAAGCAGACCAAAAATATCAGCAATGATGATCAATAATGGACCTTCAGGATGTTAACCCGAGAACTGGGGCCCACATCAGGTTACCTGATGGACTGATGGTTTGTGACTAATGTTAACTAAGAAATACATAGCTCTATTTTGGGTCAGGCACTGTTCTAAGTGCTTTACAGATATTGATCCATTTAGTCTTCGTAACAACACTCTGAGGTCTGTACTATTGTTATTCCTGTTTTACAGATGGAAAAACTGAGGCACAGAGAGAGATCAAGTGCCTCGTCTAAGGTCAACAGCTATGAGGGGAGCCAGGGATTGAACCTAGGCAGACGGGCTCCCCTGTCCTTGCTTATCATTACAGCAACGTCCCAGTTTTCACTATAGGAGGGATCATTTGTGACACAGCAATAGGTTGTGAATACAAACACACTTACAGGTGATTTCTGTGATTCTGGCCAGACGATGTCTACAGTTCATCCCAGCTTCAGCACTTTAAGTGGAAGGCATGGAGAAATTTCTGACTTCCCAATTTATGCCTGGACCTGAGAAATTCAGATTTCAGTGGTTCCAGCTGCAAACCTCCTGCAGCCTTTGGGAAAAGGAACGCACGTGAGTCCATGCAGTTAACATTGGTATTAACCACCTGGTTGCCAGACTAGTGAGAGCTTGTGAACAGAAATCAGGAGAATTTGGGGTTCCCACCCAGCCCATCTCTTTGAACAGGCTGCAGCTGCCCCTGTCGGCCAGAACATGGTTGCAAAGTTCACACTTAAAAGTTCATTTAACAGGATTTAAAAGGAAGAACAACAGAAGCAGGTGGAGTAGTAGTGACCTGGTCACCTTTTGCCCCGGTGTCTGTTTCAACAGCTGGGAGGAACAGGGCAGACCAGCGATGCCAGACTATAAACCTCTCTGTGACTGCAGAGCAGGGCTTCTTTGAATAGAATCCTTGCAAGGACTTGCTCCGTAGCAAAGCAACCCGCAATTGGAGAGGGAATTGCTGCTCGAACTCAGAGTAAACAGGAGGTGGGACAAGAATCTTAATTTGAGGAGGTGGAATTCACCAGCAAAGGTGATTTGGCCACTTTGTTACCAACCGAGGAGGTCTCTTTAGTGTCCGGCCTAAGCCTGTTGTCCAAGGGGTTTCAGGTTTAATGAGGGGTGGCAAGCCTTGCAGGGAAGCAAAGACCGGCTACCTGAAATGTGGGTTTTCTCATTCCATGAACAAAGCAGTTCAAGAATCTGCCCCCTTGGTTGCTTTGTTTAGTTTATATCCTGGGGCCACATCTCATGAGAAAACGAGATCATAAAAACAATGGGGGTGGGGTGGGGTGGGGTGGGAGCGAGACTTGTGGGGACAGATAAATACAGTGATGCCCCAATTCAAAATCAGGAATATTTAGATTTGAAAAGAAAATGTTATGTCATCTATTTTGATATAAACTACTAAATTCGAATGACAAATATTTCAGTGCCTCTCCACCCCCACAAAAAACATTGTATGTCATTTTATCCTTTTCACAAAAGAGTTTTTGGATAATATTCTAAATACTTTTAAAGAGGCATTGACTACTTTATATCTAGGGTGACTAACCATCCTTATTTGGCTGGGACTGAGGGAAACTTTTAGTGTTAAAACCAGGAAAGCCTCACGCCCGTAATCCTAGCACTCTGGGAGGCCTAGCCGGGAGGATAGCTTGAGGTCAGGAGTTCCAGACCAGCCTGAGCAAGAGCAAGATTCCATCTCTACCAAAATTAGAAAAAAATGAGCCGGGCTTGGCGGTGCACACCTGTAATCCCAGCTACTGGGGAGGCTGAGGCAGGAGGATCACTTGAGCCCAGGAGTTGGAGGTTGCAGTGAGCTATGATGACGCCACTGCACTCTAGCAGAGGCTACAGAATGAGACTCTGTCTCAAACAACAACAACAACAACAACAAAAACCAGGAAAGTCCCAGGCCCACCAGCAATAGTCCCCCTAGTTATAAAGAAAGTATAGTGATGTAGAAAGAGAGAGATCATATTGATGTGATAATATATTGACTTTTCTAATTACTACTAAAGTTGTTCAATTACAGTACTTAATGTCACAAATAAAGTAAAATCCTATCATCTATTTCTGATATCTCCTCTAAAATAATCACTGTAATAAAATTACCAGCTTTAGTTTTAGGGACTGTTTCACTAATTCACATCTATTCTCTTATGCCAGGATCATGTCAGTTAATAAAATGGCAACCAAAATATTATGTTACTAGTAAGAGCAAGAAAATTAGGCCATTTATCTCATTTCAAACCAAGAATGTCTTTTCACAGAAATCATAGTCTTAGATCTGAATTTAATCTGTTCATAAAAAGGACTGGGTTTTTTTTGTTTTTGTTTTTTTTTTTGAGTCAGAGTCTTACTCTGTTGTCCAGGCTAGAGTGCCGGGGCGTCAGCCTAGCTCACAGCAACCTCAAACTCCTGGGCTTAAGCAATCCTCCTGCCTCAGCCTCCCAAGTAGCTGGGACTACAAGCATGCACCACCATGCCCGGCTAATTTTTTTCTATATATATTTTTAGCTGTCCAGGTCATTTCTTTCTATTTTCAGTAGAGACGGGGTCTCGCTCTTGCTCAGGCTGGTCTCGAACTCCTGACCTCGAGTGATCCTCCTGCCTCGGCCTCCCAGAGTGCTAGGATTACAGGCGTGAGCCACCACGCCCGGCCAAAAGGACTGCTTTAATTCTGAGATCTGCCACCCCATTACAGACACACACACACACACACAAACATTTGTGCAGATTTTTGAAACTTTTTTTGAAGAGAACACATTTAAACAGATTTAACCTGTGACATATTAGAAGACACACTGGCTTCGGAATCAGACTAATTTGACAAAGAAAATGCCTAATTCTGCCTGGAATGCCTCCTCTAAAAAAATGGAATTATAGTTTTCTCCAAACAAATTATTGGTCCAAAATGTTTGCTTATATTAGACTTCAGCGAAAATGCTAGAGTTCTCATTATAAAATATTCTTTATCTTTGTCTCTTTAAAAATAAATGGTATCCTTGAATAGCATCCATTGTTTAACTTGACTTTTATCATAGGAATTGCTTGTAAAAAGTTCATGTACAAGCAGCCAACCCTTTTGTTACTGTGAATTAAAACAGGAACTGATGGCTAAAATTAATAACTGGTAACAGTTCATGACTTTATAAATGAAAAGATTTGAGGCTTTAAAAAGACATTTATTCTTCTCTTCTTGCACTGCTGGAAAAGTGTGTCTTTTGCAAAGCTGTGCACCCTTTTGATAAGGATGACAGTAGAGATGATGACATTTTGATGTCACCAAACAAAACTAGCACCAAAGCAAATTAATACAGATTTTCCCTCTATCTTGACTATGCAACGTGATTTTGGGAGTTGTGAGGCACCGTGACAACCTATTTTCTGGATAAGTGAGAAATAACTAAATTACATTTACCATTGTAACTCTTCCTATTGAATTTGAATTCTAACATGCCATTTTATTTTTGTATTCGAATTTGCCCCAAATGTTATTGAGTTGGCCTTTTATTCTGTATCTTACAAAATCTTCGGTCAACATGTGATTACAAACACTTTTTGTTGAGTAGTAGTAGTTATAGGAAGTGGAGATTTGGCTGAAAGTATGTATAAATGAGTGTGGGTCAGCCCATGGGAGGTGAAGTGGTTCTTAAAAAAATTTTTTTTTAAATAATACTTTGGTTGGGATTTGGGACTGTGAGGAAAAGAAATGCACACTTAGTAACTATTTTGTTCAAGCACACTGGTATGTTTTCCACTGCAAGGTATTTTATCCATGCACCACCCTGAGAGATAACAACCGCCACTTCCATTCTTTAGTGACAAATCTGAGTCAGAATTAGATATTCCCCCTCTGTCAGCTTTGATTCCAAAGTCTATGCTCTTTCTGACATTCCGCAGGGCAAACCTGTTTCAACTTGTTCTGTCCGTAACAGGTTCCAAAAGTCTACGGGGGCACAGCGGGGACAGATAATGCACAACTTCTTTATGAAAAATCTCTTACAAGAACTGTAGAAGCTTACAATACTGTAAGCCCCAGTTTCCATTTTAAGGTCTTTTATTGTATATTCAAAATATAACCACCACAAAGATGTGTAAAACTTAAAGTCTGGAAAACCAAATTCTCTGTCTTCCCCACTGAATCGACTTTTATTTTTTTAGCCAAATGGACTAACTGAAGTGTTGTCTGTGCCCAGTGCCAGACATTTCATATCATCATCAACCCCAAAGGGAGATGTGAAAATTTCATCACAGATGGGAAAACTAAGGCTAATGATGTCTGATGTCCTCAGACCCTGGCTTCTGATGACAAAGCTCATTCTTTGATTACACTGGGTCCCACCATCCCCCATACAAGGTAGAAACTTGGAAGTCAGTCTAGACTTTTTCTTCTTCCTTACTTTTCATATCTACTTGTTCACTAAATCCCATTGATTCTGACCCTCAGATATCTCGCTCCATCCCCACTGCTATTGCTTTAGTTTGGATCCTCATTTCCCACCTGGTCTTTAGCAAGATCCCCCTAACTGAAACTTTTGGATGCCTGTCCTCCCCCAGCCCATCACATACCCTTGTAGGACACTACGCTATTGCCTGAATAAACTTTCTAAGCTCCTGATTACATCCCTTGCTTCAATCTTTCAATGGTTCACCGTTCTTCACTATATAAAGTCCAGATTCCTTCTGGCAGAAAACCTCTTCCTTATCCCTACAGCCTTTCCACCCTCTCAACCACTCCCTCATGCACCCCCTCTAAACCCTCATGGTTCTCAATTCAACTAAACAAATGTTTTTAAGCTCCTGCTATGAGCCAGGCACTGACTAGGCCATGGAGATGCCACAGTGAACAAGGCAGAGATAGTCCTTGGCCTCCTGGAGCTAAGAGTCTGAAACAGACATCAACACGGACAGGCAGGCCCCGGGTTAGAGAGAACCCGACTTACAGCATTTGCATTCCCTACTTACAAACAGGCTCCCAACGCTCCCCATACAAATGGGCTTCCAAGGTTCCCCTTAAGGATAATGTATAATTAAGTAATTAATTAGTAATTGGGGAACTAGTTGCTTCCACGCATGGTGTAAGTGGTTGGTTGGAGCAGCATCTTTACACTAGTGCTAGTCTCATAGATAGGTAGGGAAGCAGCTGATAAAAACACAAGAACACAAAGAATTAGAAGAAAGTTTACAACAAAAGAATTCGTTGAAGCCTTTTGTCTCTTTGAAGCAGGATTTGCTAAGCTTGAGGAGCAAGAGCCTAACATTGAGTGGTTTACAAAGGTTTACTGTGCAGTGAGTGAGAACCTCAGCTGCTACAAGGCCATTTATGATGAAAAGCAGAAAAAGGCTGTGCAAACAACCCTGGGCACCTTTTTCAAGAAGCCAACTTCAGTGGTAAGCGCCCCTCCTCCAGCCACAGAATCAAATCCTGATTCTCCAGCACTTGCTCTATCCTCTCCAGCACCGTCTCTATCACCTTCCTGTTAATGTCAGCTGCCTTCTTGCCTCAAAAGTGCCCCTTGCAGTAAGCAAGGCACTGATGCAGCATTAGGTGAGTGTTAACGCTTAGTATTTTTTGAAATTTCTCCCATCTCTTACCTTAACTTTTTGTATGAGTTTGCTTTCGTGTTGTTTGTTTGAATTAAAAGAAAGAGCACAATAGTTTCTGTAACTTATTATTACAGTACAGTTGTATTATTATTATTACTACAGCATTACTATATTATTGTTATCACATATAATGCCACATATGGGACATTATAGTATTGTTGTTGTTATTATTATTGTACATGCGCTATTCATCAGGGATCTGAGTTAAAGACGTTCTCAGGAACCTATCTCGTCGCGTAGTGAATGCTACAAAATAGTAAGTGCAAGAGCACACGCCAGCAAAATGTGTCAGAGAAAGTGTGACATTGAACCCGAGGTGTGGAAAATGGCGTGAGTTGGTCCAGCAAAGATGAGAGGAAAACCCCAAGCAGATAAGCAGTACTTCTGTGCATGCCCAATGGCTTTGACATACTTCCACACAAGTTCCTGTGGTGCCTCAGGCTGTTTACCTCTGCCACCCCTGTGACACTGAAGACTTCTTGCACACAGGGACAGTGCACTAGTCATAGTTTGTACCCTAGTCAGCTACTATGTCTGGCACATCTGAGTGTCCAAATGTTTGTCGGTGGTGATGGTGATGACATTAGGGCACCTCATATGTGATATTACTGTGGCATATTGATAAATTTTATAATCCCCCACTGAGTAATACACTTAAATAAGTAAATAACAGATACAGAAACTGGGGGCTAAAGAAGATAAACCAGTCTCCCAAATTAAATAACTAGCCCATGAGATGGAGCAGATTCAAGTCTAGATCTATTGAATTTCACAGCCTTTCCATTCCACTGTAGCACGTTGCAGCCTCATATTCAGAAGCCATATTGTGATGATAATCAAGGTTTGCTGGATGCTAAACACCAGGAAGGAAAGAAATTCTGCCTACCACTGTGTTAAAAATTTGGCATTCCATGTAGCTTGGGAGTTCAGTGAGTGTCATCCTATTCCCAAGGGTATTTTCATTTCTGGATATAGGAGAAAGTCTAGTTTCTTGACCTATAAGAATGAAGACAAAGTCAGGCACGGTGGCTCACACCTGTAATCCTAGCACTTTTGGAGGCTGAAACAGGAGGATCGCTTAAGGCCAGGAATTCCAGACCAGCCTGGGCAGCATACTGAGACCCTGCCTCTACAAAAGAATCAAAAAATTAGCCAGGCATGGGGGCATGTACCTATAGTCCTAGCTACTCGGGAGGCTGAGGCAGGAGGGCTTCTCGATGCCAGTGAGCTATGATGATGCCACTGCACTCCAGCCTAGGCAACAGAGTGAGACCTTGTCTCAAAAAAAAAAAAAAAAAAAAAAAGACAAGGTAAAATCAAGGTAAGTAAACCAAGTCTTCCCCAACTAGCAGCCATTCTTAAGGTGCTTCACCTGTCAACAGCTCCTTCTATCAAACTTCACCTGGTGTTAAATGCTTTAGAGAAGAGTTGGGAATAATGATGCTCAAGAAAGGTCAGTGCACTCAGTCCCTGACATCTGGAAAGGAGTAGTCAGGAGAGTGGTGAGGAGATGAGCCAGACTGCAAAGAGCCAAGGAGGGAGAAGGTGATGGAAAATAGCAGGTAATGTGTGTAACAGCAATGAGGATGCTAGAGGAGACGACAGAGAGACTATCTGTTAGAGCTCGAGACACCTGACCGTGTTGTGGCCCAGAGGAAAGGAGCTAGCAGAGAAGGAGAGATTCACGATGCAAGAAAGGTAAGTCTCAGAAGAGGTGGATGGGCGTGGGCTCAAGGGCACAGGGCGAGGGACCGGCCTTGGCATGATGAATGACACTCCTCTCCAGCAGATGGGACAAAAGGAGGAAAGGGGAGAATTACCATGGAAAGCCTTTGAGATCAGAGGAGGCTAGAATCCCCGGTATGACAACAGGATTCCAGTTGTCCTCAATTTCTTTAACTGAAGATTGCATGAAAGACTTTAGTAACTGCAAAGCCCCATGTCCCAAAAAGTGACTTTTGGGGAATGTTTGGGTATAATTTTAGATGAAGAGATAAAGAAGTAAATTCTACAAAGCTGCCAGTGGCCATGACTAGTATGCAAGAACAGACTATGTTATATGGGAAAAAGAACAGGATTGGATATGCTGGAGATTAGGGGTATCTGAAAGGAGAGAGAAGGAGTAAATTAGAGGGACAATGGGTAGAAACTTATAACTAAGTTTTTTGTTTGTGTCCGTTGGGCCTCAGCTGCATAAATGTAGACTTTTTCTTCCTTCATCCAGAACATTGCTGTGAGAAGACCACAATACCTGCAGTTCAGAAACTACAAAGAACCTTGAGTTGTTGTTAAATAGATGGGTGAGTAGGTGGATGGATGCATGGGTAGATGGATAAATGGAAGGAAAGCAAGATGGATGGAAAGGTGAACAGAACAGTCAGAGAAGAAAGGATAGAAATATATTATATTGAAATATTTCAAATATGACTTCTGATTAGAAGACGATCAGTGCTGTATTGAGTAGATGAGGAAAATGGAAAGTATTTTGGTCTTTCCTCTCACTCTCTAATTTGGCGAATGTCAGATAAGAGGTTTAAAAGTGTTTATTTAGAGGGAACTAAGAGCAAGAGTTACATGTGATGCATATTTTTTTATGGTGTAAATAGTGAGGGAGAAGAACCAAATGCTTTTTTAACTCACAGCTGAATCAGGTAGCCTCGGTGACTCGAGGTTGCAGAAAGGAAAACTGGTACAAAAACCGAGAGCAGCATCCATGGGAGAGCATGAAGGCTCTTCTCAAAGTGAAATAGAAAACCAACATTTAGGTTAGCAGGAACTGATGTTAAATTGAAATGAGAGCGATGATAACCACTGAGCCTAAGGGTTCAGTATTTCTAAATTCTTGCTCCATATGTGATTGACTTAAGTCTGTAACAGATCTGTAAATAATTGATAATTACATATTTGTCTTGCTATGTTTGCTTTTTAAATTTATATTTCGATCTTTTATGGAGAATTCATATGTGTTTAGAGAAATCATATTTCAGTGTGAACATCTGAACTATTTCTTATCCATTAGCCAAACTAGGAGAATTTCATTTTCAGGACAGCAAAATCATGTTTGTTTGGGATTAATTAGAAAAAAAGGGAGAATGGGAATTTGGAGGAAAAAAGTGTGAGAGAAGGTCAGTGATGAAAAAGGAAAAGGTATTTTTATAATAAAACCTTAAATATCTATATGCTTATAATAGCCAGATTGATAGCGACAGCCTACCTCGCACCCTCAATTTGGACTCAGTTATCCAATTGCCTCATTTGGTTGCCTTACACACTTCTTAAATTTAGCATATCCAAAACTGAGCTCCTGATCCAAACCTACTCCTTCTGCAGCTGCCTCTCCTTTCTATAAATAGCACTCATCCTTCTGGTTGTTCAGGCCAAAAAATTGTGGAGCAATCCTGGACCTTACACTTCATTTCATATTCCTTATCTGATCCAGTAACAAATCCTTCCCTCTCTCTTTTCAAAATATACAGGTCACTGGTCTTGCTGGTCTCCCTGCTTCAATCCTTGCCCTTCTTTGGCCTACTCTCAACACACAATCAGAGTCATACTTTTGGAGCATAAGTCATATCATGTCACTTGTATGCTTATAACCTTCCCGTGGCTTCCCATTGTCCCTGGACTAAAAGCCTTACCATGGTCTACAAGGACCCATGGCCTGGCATTTGCACTTGTTCTCTTCGCCCGGAATGTGTTCCACCTCAGACTCCCCATGTCCACATGCCTCCTTCATTCTCCTTCAAATCTTCCCTTGAACGTCACCTTCCCGGTAGGTCTTCCCTGGTTACACTATCTACATTGCAAACTTCCCTCAATTCCATTTTCCACTCCCGGCACTCTCTGCCCCCTTTACCTGATTTGTGTTTCTTCATAGCATTTAGCAGCATCTGATGTTTATATTTTATTTGTTTATCTTGATTACTGTCTGTCTATTCCCACTAGATTTGTAAGCTACATAAGAGCTGGAATTTTCTTCTGTTTTGTTTATTGCTGTATTCCTTGAACAAAGGCTGGATAGTAAGCAATAGGCATTCAATAAGTGTTTGTGGGAGGAAGGGAAGGGAAGGGAAGAGAAGGGAGGAAGGAAGGGAAGGAGGAAGGGAGGGGGCGAGGGAGGAAGATCTTATAAATACATTCCAATAGTGTCTGTGGAGTGGTAAATATAAAAACAATCATTGGAGGGTGAACTCAGTAATTCCTGAACATTAAATTCAGAAAAGCATTGGACGTTAGGAGAAGTATGAGACTCAAGCAAAAAGACTGGTTAGTATGCATATCTGTAAATATACACACACAATGAATTTACAAGTCTTCTGCTGAAACTGAAAAAAAGTTTCTATAGAAAAAGAAATGATCACTGGAAACCAAAGATACAATTTCATTATTACTAGAGGAAGCATGTAAGACGTCACTGAGATTGCCTTTGCTGAAGATGTCTCTGTTGTTTAGTGAATACATGACTATTTATTGGGCTTTTGTAGATTTGTTTTCTCTCTTGGCTCCCCAATCATATTTTTCCCTTTAAGTCCTAAGTTTTTTTTTATTTTTTTTAATTTTTAACTTTCTTTTTTTAATTTCAGAATATTATGGGGGTACAAACATTTTGATTACATAAACGGTTTTTGTACCATTTGAGTCAACATTATAAGTGTGCCCATGCCCCCAGATAGTGTGCATTGTACCTGTTAGGTGTGATTTTACCCATCCCCTCCTCCCCCCTCCCACCTACTTGATTTCTGATAAATGTTATTTCCGTATGTGCTCATAAGTGTTGATCGATTAGTTCCAACTTAATGGTGAGTACGTGTGGTATTTGTTTTTTCATTCTTGTGATACTTCACTTAGAAGAATGGTCTCCAGTTCCATCCAGGTTAACACAAGAGGTTTTAGTTCACCATTTCTTTTTAATGGCTGAGTAGTACTCCATGGTATACATATACCACATTTTATTAATCCACTCATGTATTGATGGGCACTTGGGTGGGTTGTTTCCACATCTTTGCAATTGTGAATTGTGCTGCTATAAACATTTCAGTGCAGGTGTCTTTTTTATAGAACGTCTTTTTTTTTTCCCCTTTGGGTAAATACCCAGTAGTAGTATGGAGATACCTGGGTATTTATCCCCTAAGTTTCTTCATTTCAAATTTCCTTACAATAGCATTTATTGGGAACCAAACTCCTAAACTGTAGTGGGACTTCTATATTCCTTTCTAAGTCTAAAAATAAATGGCCTCTGAATTATTGAATGTTGGAGCTCATGAGTCTTCTGTTAGTACAACTTCTAATGAGTGTTCATGCCAGGCAAGATTTCATCTCTCCTCAACCCATGAGTGAGCAGATAATGTCACTATCATTTCCTTTTACCAAGTGAGCATTAAAATAGATAATAGCCATAAAAATGTAAAAGAACAGCAAATTCAATTCAAAGAATGCAAAGGAATTAATAAAGATAAGTGACAAGTTATAAAATAGAAAAGAAATACATGATAGAGACCAACAAAAAATAAGAGTTGGTTGTTTGAAAAGGTTAATAAAATTGACAAGCCATAGCTGAGACTAATCAAGAAAAAGGTACAAATAAGCAATATAACGAATGGAAAAAGGGTACATCACTACAGATTCCTCAGAAAATTAACAGAAAATGAGGATATTATGAACTACTTTCTGTCTACATATTTTGATGATTTATAGTAACTGGAGACATTTCTGGAAAAGTTTGACTCAAGAAGACATATTTAGGTCATTAAATATGGAATGTCTGATTTCAAATCAAAAGTTTAGTTTATTATATCTCAGACAAGAAGTAGTACTATTAATCAAAGGATGTGCCTAAACTATCGACACAGTTTTGCCATCTTAATGGTGGCTTGTTTATGCCAGCAGCAGAGAAGCCTGGAGCTTGAGTGGCAATGAAATCACAAAAGGCGTTTTTTTCCACAGCTTGTTGAGAATTGATATTTTTCCTTGCAAGAAGTGGCCCAAAGCCTGGAAGAAGTGGTGGTCAGTTGGTGCAAGGTCTGGTGCAAGCAAAGAAACGCAAGCTTCGAGATGATTTCCCTTCTCACGGTTGTTTAATTCATGCGGTACCCATCTATGCAGCTTCTTTACCTTGCTGATTCATTTCAAATGGTCCAATATTGTTGGAATAGTAATGTCAAACCTTGCTGGTAATTCACATGAAATGGATTCGCTTCCACTACAGCTTTCAGCTCATCATTATCCACCTTGGTCTCAGGTCAACCATGTAGCTCATTTTCAAGATTAAAATCACCAGAATGGAACTTCTCAAACCATCAAAGTACTGTGCGTTCATTAGCCACATCCTTCCCAAACACTTCACTGACATTTTGAGCTGTCTGTTCAGCATTGGTTCCACAACAGAACTCATTTTCAAAAATAACATGAATTTTTCACTTATCCATGGTTTCACAAAAATTGCTCTAAAAAAATTTGAAAGATAATCACAATCCAAAAAACATGTGTTTGAAAGAATGAGGATGTACCTTCACAATAAAAATAAAACAAGAAGTGTCAAAGTGAAAATATCAGAGATATCAACTGTCAAACTTAGTACTTAAGGAAATCGGATATTTCACACTTAATGACCTTAATAGAAAACTTGAATAGTTATGAAATCATAAATTGAATTAATAGTTTTAAAAAATCTTCCAATAAAGAAGATGTTAGGCTCTGATGGCTTCTGCAGTAAGTTCTACCAAACATAAAATTAAGATATAATTATACTTTTACATAAGCCTCCAAAGAATAGAAAAAGAGAAGCCATCCCTAGCTCATATGAAGCCAGGATAACTTTGATTCCAAAACTTCACAAGGACCATAGGTGAGAAAGGTAAATCATAGGCCAATCTCACTCATGACTGGCAATGCAAAAAATCCTTAAGAAATTATTAGTAAGCAAAATCCAACAATTGAAGAGGATAATAATACATTATGATCAAGTGAGATTTATACCAGTATAGAAGCTTAACATTTGATAATTAAGGTAATTTTTGTAAAATCAGAATTAAGAGGAAAATTCCTTAATCTGATAAAGAATATCTATAAAAATTCCAGAGCAAATATCCTACTTAAGGCTAAAATATTAAAAGCTTTCCCTCTGAGATTGAGAAAGAGATGAGGATGCTTACTGTGATTATTTCTATTTAACTTTGTACTAGAGGTCCTGGACAATACAGCACAAAAAAAAGTTATAAGGATTCAAAGAAAGAAATGAAGTTCTCATTATTTAGGATAATGTAATAATATGAGTGTGAACTGGAAAAAGTAAATTTCGGAAGCAGTTTGGTATCATCTCATAAAGTTGAAAATATATGTAGTCTTTGACCTAGCAGTTCCACTTCTAAGTAGACATTTTCTTAAAATCTACAGGTCAGTTATTAGAATTAACATGAATTTGGGAAGTTTCTAGATCCAAAATCAACATACAAAAATCAAGAGATATTAATGAAGATTTGCATGTTTGGAGGGATATCCCATATTTGTGGGTTGGAGAACTCAATAAAGTTGTCAATTCTCCCCAAATTTATTTATCAATTTTAATGGTATCACAATTAAAATTTCAACAGGTTGTTTTGAAATAATTCGAGATGATCATAAAATTCATATGGAAATGCAAAGAGCTTCAAAAATCTAAGACATTTTCGAAAAAGGATTCTTGAGAGGTCTTGCTGTACCAGGCACTAAGACATTATAAAGTTATAATAACCAAGATATTTTGGAATTGGTGCCAGAATAAACAAATAGACGATTGGAACCAAATAGAAAGCCCTAAAACAAACTCTTCCATATATGAACACTTGATGTTTGACAGAGGTTGCAAAGCAGAGCAGTGGGAAGAGGACACATTTTTCAATTAATGATGCTGGAACATTGAGTCTCGATGGGAGAAATGGAAATTGAACTCCTATCTCATATAATATGCAAGTAATAATTGTGGATAGATTAAAAAACTCAATGTAAAAGACAAAGCTATAAAGATTTTAGAAAATAATGTAGGAAAATATTTATGAGAAGGATTTCTTCAGCAAGACACTCAAAAAATACTAAATATAAAGGAAAAAATTGATAAATTCCACTACATTAAAACTATATTTACCAAAGGCAGCATTCAAAAAGCAAAAAGACCATTCTCACTGGAGTTAAGTGATATCTCATTGTGGTTTTGATTTGCATTTCCCTGATGATTAGAGATGTTGAACATTTTTTCATATGTTTGTTAGCCATTCTTATATCTTCCAGTGAGAATGGCCTTTATCAAAAAGTCCCAAATCAATACATGTTGGCGTGGATGCGGAGAGACAGGAACTCTCATACACTGCTGGTGGGACTGTAAACTAGTACAGCCCTATGGAAAGCAATATGGAGATTCCTTAAACAGATTCAAGTAGACCTTCCATTTGATCCAGCAATCCCATTATTGGGCATCTACCCAGAAGAACATAAGTCATTCTACAATAAAGACACC